>CM047813.1:58550934-59060648 GCA_026214975.1 Gentiana macrophylla | reverse complement strand
TCGTGGCTTCATTCATCACTTTCTTCCTCGTATCTTCCACACTCGACACAAGTCGAATTTGGTGCCGCCAGTTGCCATCTTCATACGACTTGTTAACCCTTTGCCGGGTTTGATCCTAACCACTCACTTGTAAACTAAACAACCGATCTTCGCCTTGTTTCGTTAGAAATCTACGCTGAACGCAATGAATTCAAAATTTTATTTCCTTTTACCCAAGATCGACTTCGCTTAAGCAACAAACATAAAAGAAGTAGACAAGAGACCTTGGTTGATCCAATTGATCGACGCTTTGTCTACGGTTTGTAGTTTATGCACGGAGTCGCCAAGTATTCGGCCTCTACCGCTGATCCACACGACAAACTCGCCGAATCCCATCATGGATTGCTACTAGAAAAACTCGGTTGCTAGACCGATATTTTCTCTCCCCAAAATCTCTAAAGTTTCTCTTATCTTTCACAAGAACTATTAGTCTCTTGAATTACGATGTACCAAAGAGCTTGACACACACACACTATATTTATAGTGTATGTGGCGCCACCTACTAAAATAGAGAGGAAGAAAACATTTTACTAAGAAAATAAGCGAAAATATATTTGATTGATTTATCTCATTTAATTATATATTCATAATGTTATTTCAAGTTATTGTCAATATCTAATATTGACTATTTCTATCTCATTACTATAAATCAATTTACACACGCGCAAATCTATAGTCATCAATATCTAATATTAATATATGATAATATTATTAATTAATTGTAACAACCCAAGTGTATAATAATACACTATTATTGGCGCCACATATATACATGTATCGGCATCCGAATATTCTTAATAAATATAATGCTATGATTAATTAATTTGCAAAATACATTTGTATCAATATACACAAATAATTTCACTTATACATCAACTATGCATATTTAATTAATCAACATAATTAATATCTTGTATTTAATTTATTCATAATAAATAAATACCACCATATTAATTTATTCACTATAACACTTAATTTATAGTCGATATAAACTTTCCTTATTTGGTTATCGTGATAGCCGCATTTTAATCCGCTAGATGTTCTATGTGAGTGACCCGATAGGCTTCCGAATATGTTGGCCGTAGTACAAAGTGCAATTACAAAATGCCCTTCATACCTAACGATCATGGATAAAGGCCTAGCAACACGCCCTATCCCCTAATCATCGAAAGAGTCAAATGCAATGACTACTACATTTATGTGAAACAAGCATACGTAAATAGAATCTTATCGCTTTCACAATATCCATACGCTCAGACGCTGAGTGTCAAACATCAACGAATCGTATCTTGTAACTGATATCATGCTCTCTCAAGCAACTCATTTACTTCCACTTTGCAAAGATTCACGAGAATAAGACATTTCTATAAGAGGCCCTTTCGGATATTTACTCCCAATAATAGATACTCACTCCGGACGTGCAACATGAATCCCACGCATGCTTCAAAGATCACACCCAATCACTATCGCATGATCGCCCCATGGTCGCTGGAAACCCCAATAGTGTCAAAGCATGACAATCCACACCGTGATGCCATGAAGAGTCCGGTCTCGTGATAATTACACAACCGCCATATACTACGACACTTAATTTAAGCCGGCAAGCTAACGATGCATTCTCCAATACACGCCCACTTACACCCAAGTGTTCATACACTTTGATAGATCGAGATCTATCCCTATCTTCAATAAGTTAGAAAACATCTAATACGCGCTACCTAATCGCATTATTAATGTCCCGCTTAATAACATATACGACTGTAGACATTTAAGTATCAAACCTTATAAAGTGAGTCGATCTCATCAACATAATCACTATTATGATTTCTCTTTCACGCTTTAACACCAGTGGACGTTATCATATATACAATCACAAATTGGTTCATATAAACAAACGCAATATATAATAACAAAAAAATAATTTATCATATTTATAAACATAAAGAAATAGTAGAAATGATCCGACCCGGTCGGATCTCGTCCAACCCGATTGGGTTTAGAACACTATTTCAACAATCTCTCACTTGGCCTAAAACCAATCACTGTGATACACAAGATCACGTTGAAACACAAGAATCTCATGCACTCGTGAATCAACCCTAAGCGTTGACGGATCCCTATCCACTGACTCGTGACTACCTTCATATAATGCTCCAAATGATCAAGTCAAAAGAAACCGCCTCAACTCACACATGAATCTCTCGACGAGACCCTCGTCCTTGCTTCAAGCAAAGGTATCCACCACTATATCGCCTCCAAGGCAATACCGTGTTTTGGCCCACCAGAGATTCACAAAGTGATCTTTCGCTAAGAACATTTCCCGCCACATCGTATCACTTTAATCAAAGTAATCGCAAACCGAGATTGTAGTTCACTATCTTCATAAGATCTAGGCATACATCTCAGATATCTACTTTTATTCGATTCCCAGCTCAATAATCTAGAACCTATCCTTAACACTTTTAAGGGTATCCTCGACATTACTGTAGATTACTTTCATACTTGCTCATGACTTCTCAAGTAGTATTTAACATCCTGGTTCAATCACAACAATTATGTTGGATCTTATTGTAGTAATAAAGTGAACCATTCCATAAGTAACAATGGGAACCATTCCTATGATGTTTTCTTCAAAGGGGCAGGTGTAATGTCCCACATAGGAAAAATAGTAGAATGATCACCCATGATATAAGTGTGAGACATAAAAAGTCTTGTCAACTCGGTTAGCCCTTTGCACTGCAAGCGACGACGGCGGTTCAAGTAGTTGACCGACTATTTATGACTCATTTAGCAATACGCTGTGCCCGGGTCCGAGGGCGCATATAATGGTATTCGTGAGCCGACTATCGACGGAACTACGCGCCAGACCGCATAAGAAGACGGTGTAAGGATGGCCTCTAGCTTACCTCCTCGCAGTGGACGATCCGGGAATAGCCTCGCCATAAAGGTCTTGTCACCTCGGTTAGCCCTTTAGACCAAGCGAGGACGGCGGTCTGGGCAAATTGACCGACCATTTATGACTATTTAACGCTACTGCACTGGTCCTGGGGCGCCACTGCATCGGTATCGAGCCGACTATCGACGGAACTATGCTACCGCACCGCATAAGAAGACGCGTGTAAGGATGGCCTCTAGTTACCTCCCGGGTAGGACGATCCGGGAATGCCTTCTGCCGCCCGCGCGAGCCACGCCACCTTTATAAGCGGGGAGAATGTAATGTCCCACATATGAAAAATAGTAGAATGATCACCCCATATAGCGTAGAAGACATAAATGTCTTCATCAACTCGGTTAATTTTTGTAGACAAGCAAAGACGGCGGTTCAAGCAATGACCGACCATTTACGACTCATTTAACGCTACTGCACTTCGGCCGTGACGCCACACAGAAACTGGAGAGAGAAAGGCCTGTAGTATTTTGTGTTTTTCTTTTACCTTTCGCCTCTTTCTTTCTTTTCAAATATTTTTTCATTTGATTTTTACTATTAAAGTTATTTTTAATTCAGTAGAGAAATATGACATATGTATTTAATTCGTAATTCAACCCATACTTTTAAAATAAGGAATATTCAAATACTATTTTTTAGACGAAAATACTATTTTATTTAAATACCCCAATTACTACTACAAACATTAAGGTGTGGTTTTTTTTGGGTTACTTTAAGAAATTTTAACAAACTACGGGGTTAATTTAGGATTTTTTTTTAGGAAGAGTAAATTGAGGGTCTTAGGAGGTTGTTATAATGTACTTTTGGAAAGAGTTGTAGTGTTTTATTTAAATAGGTGTAACGTCCCGCTCCGGATACTTTTACTTTATCCTGGAAAAAGAACGCTCACGCGTATAACATTAAATAAATTCAACATTTATACGTAAGCCTCTACGTCGTCAGATCGAAATAAATCAAACGGAAGTCCAAAAGACTCGGGTAAATCATAAATGCTACAAACATTCTAAAGATAGAATAAGAACTTACAACAACGAATTCTTAAAAATACGAAGTCCAAATGTTACAGACTTGTCTTACAAAAGTTTAAAAATAAAAGTACAACATATATAAAATATAGAAGAAAAGAAGTCGCCATCATCAAAATCCTCCTCAGTAGGCCTCAACAAACTCATGGTCAACATATCACCTTCTCACCCAACAATGCATACAACTCAAACATGCAAACGAGGTAAGTACAAAGTTCTTAGTAAAAGAGAGAAGCTAATGAATAACTAAGCTCTACAATGCAAAACTTAATATTATTAATTATGTTGTCTTTATGTGACCGACACAACTCTGTGGTTTACTTCATGCTCATCAACATGTCGTGACTATTGGTTTCTAGCTTAGCTTATCTTTGTTACACCAAATATCATCAATGGCACTACGCATGGTGTATATCCACCGAATATGTCCTTACCGACTACAAGGTTACACCAATAGCCCCTGGTTCCCCGGCATGTATGCACGCCGGTGAAGTCCCCTCGCCATTTAGCCGCTAGAGGCCAACAGAGTTATCCACTTAGTCCAACCGCCCCACACATCACCGATGTAAATCAGGCCTTACCAAGAACGACATGACGTTTAATCTTTTAACTACACAAGTACATTGATTAATAATGTTTAACTATCCACCTATGTGTTTTCAAGTAAGGCTCCCTCACAACTACTACTCTCTCTCTTAAACACGGACAAGGCCTAGAAATTACATAGACATTGATGAATTCTAATTCTTCAAAGCACAAGCCACTCATACTCTTCCGACTGTCCCGAACTTCATCTCTTATGAAGAATCCATTCGGTGCCGGAACTAAACGATCGTGTTTAATCAAGTATTGTTCATATTCATTTAGTGTTATTAGATCAAGAAATAGCATTTAAAATCGACTTAGAGCTTAAAACACATTAAACACCAAAAATTGTCTCAATGCTCACAGATTGAGCTTCTTAGACAATCAATGCTCAATGCAATGCGCACAAACAAATGCCATTGAATTTTTTTCCCACTTTCGGTCCGACAATGCTCACGCATTAAGCGCTAAATCGCCTCTAAATGCAAGTCAGACTTTTATGATTTCTAACCCAAACCGAACATGTTTAACAACAAGATACACAACAAAACATCAAAGAAAACATGGTCTAAACATACCATAGCTTAACAAAGCAAAACAACAACACGTAAACATGTATTCTTACTACAATTCAACGCTAGACTCAACTTAAACATTGTAAAACTATAACTACTCATTAGGAAACACGCAATTGTCGGGCTTTCTAACTCTATCTTTAGTTCTTCTTCAACTTGAAGCCCCTAAAATATTAGCGCAAATTATAAGAACGATTAATGTTTTGTGGTATTCGTGACATTACGATATGTAAAGAAACTCACAAATTCTTGAGAATCTTTCAAATTGTCAGGAGTGATATGTGTAAGTATTTCCACATCTAAAGACTTTAAGGTCACAATGAGCACATCTTCACCTTCAAATAAGAGTATTGGTATTCGACTCATAAATCAATTTGATTAGAATACATTAAAGCAAATTTTACTTAATATATAAAGCATAAATTTAGATAAGTTGATAATATCAACAAACCCGACTTCTACACCACTTGCCTCTGACCGCATTTGGGAACGTCAGATAACCCATTCCATAGAATATCGAGTATTTTCTGCACGACCGATAAGCATTCATCCAAGATTTTTGGTCGGTAGTATATAAACCTTGGTTTTCCAATAACCCAAGTCGTTTTTTCTCTATATATGTAAATAAATAAAATACAATGTTTTCTTGCATCAATTAAATTTTTACCTGAGATAAAAGAAGACACAATACAAAGAACCTATATAATATATTACTTACCAATGGAAGAGCAGATTTAGCCTCACTACATGTTGATCATATCCGATTCAAGGGTGGTGGGTACAACATGTAGGCATCTCTATAAGTTTAATTTTTCAAAGATTGTGTTGATTTCATCCATGTTTTCAAGATACCTGACATAAACAATGTTATGTAGCTTCTTTTATAATTGAAAAGTATAACGACATACTTATTGCATATGATCATAGTTACCATTCTAACATAGCAAATTTTATCACCACTCTGAGGATTTATCAAGAAGTACGAGTACTTATGGTTGATAGAGACAAATTTCTATGAAAGTGCAGTGTTTAAAGTCATGGGTATATAAGAAATAATAGACTAATCAAGATTACTTATTTGCAATTGTGTATAATTACTATGAAATGTTGTTGCTTTTACATTCTTTGCAATAATGATGGAGATACTGTAATGCATGTGCAATTCAAGGCCCTCAACATCTCCAAAATCATCCCACAATGTCATTATCCTCGAACCATCCTCGTTATTGGCATGAAACAAATTTTGTGAAAAAGGGAGAAAAAAGAAGAAACCTTTATCTCAGATAAAGGATAAGTGTATATTTGTTAGGAACATTATATTATGTTTTGATGATGGTCATAGAGTATGTTATAAGCAAGCCCAAATAAGTTAGAATTCTCTCAGATAAGTCTTTACTTAGAGTCCGACATGTTGTATAAGTTGAGTCGCATAAGTATTGTACTAGTTGGTAGGACGGCAAAGTAAAAACAGACATTTGCCAAAGTGAAGCCAGCCAAGCACCAGCAGAGATACAATGAAGACATTATGGTCTGACTTATAACCAAGGAAGTCTGTGATGACCTTGGATAAGTCTAAGTTATGATGAAACTTAATATTCAAATATGGTGTACACCGATCTCACCCCAATCAAGGATCGCTGAAGTACAAAGATTCTCCTTAAATCAAGCAAAGAAGGAAACAATGAATCGGCTGAGTAAACTCGACTTTCTCGGCCGAGTAACGACAAAACGGTGAAGAAAGATCCAAAACGGCTAAGTCGGGAAGGATCACTCGACCGCTCGTAAAACGCGGCGAAGTAACACTTACCGATCGATTTAATATATGTTGAAGATTCGTAAGATCATGCATTAAATGCACAATCAATAGATGATCAATCAAGATGATTTTCTCGCTATACGCTTGAAAAACAACCGATCACGTAAATCAAGCGAGAATGCGACAAGGGGGAATCAAGAATAAAATCAAGGATTATTCCTCATTAATATAGCCAACGGACGGAATTTCAAAATCAAGGATATTCATAAATAAATAAAGGCATTGACAGTAAAAACAAACAACGATCTCAAAAGAAAAAACAGAAACTCACAATTTGCAAAGCCTTCTCTCGAACTTATATGGACTTATCTGAGATCAACTCGTATATCGTAACTACAACTTTATATCCAAAGATCGAGATTGATCAAGCAAGTTTGTGAATCTCATTCACATCAAATCAAGCAAATCAATCGTAGCAACTGAGAAGGAGTTGTGTTTGTGATAGTCGCCAAGGATTTTGATCTCAAGCGAGTAGTGAAAGAGACTCCAATCACCAAGCCGCATTGCAATCAAGGAGTGATAGTCTTGTAGATTGTGAAGCTTGGGAAGCCAAGGATAATCATACTATTGTATCTCGTGAAAACAATAGTGAATTTCTCCAATCATCACAGCGAGAAGAGTGGATTAAGTGATTACACCACCCTCAACCACTATAAGCCTCAGTGTCAATTTACTTTCTAATTTACTTTACAAAGATTTATTTAAATTGCCTAGAACATAACTTATATCTATGATTGTCTAAACTGATTTGAAAACAACATAGTAAGAAGCGGACTTATCCTCCGCCCAAAAGCTTTTAAACATAAGAAAAGTTTTTGAAACTCCACTATAGTCATTCACCCTCTCTCGACTATAGTTTCACCTTCTCCTGGACCAACAATTGGTATCGGAGCAAGTGTTCCAAGCATCGTAACCTGCTCGATCTAATTTCTGTAACAAAGAGATCACATATTTTCAAAGTAGTTTTCAAATCTGAGTTTTTTATTCATTCACATATAAATCTATTACTTGTGCTTATGGATTCCTCAAACTTTATGTCAAAAGTACTGCTTTCAATGTTAATAATTTTGATGAATATAAAATAAGAATGTCGTTCATCTTGCAAAGAACTCACGATGAGATGTCGATTTAATCAATGATGGACCAATCATGATCATGACCGTGGTATCCACAGAGCGCATCAAGGAAAGAGATAAAAACCTAAGAAAGATTGGACCAAGGATGACAGAGAAGAGCAAATCTAGACTTTGTTGCAAAAGACATGATTTTGAAGACCCTAGATAGCAACATGTTCATGAGAATCAAAGATCGCAAAACAAAGAAAAGAGATGCGACAAGCTAGCTTTGATAAATGAAGGATCTCAAGCGCTTAAAGAAAACAAATCATTCAAGGTAAAATAGAAATTTGAAAATTTCAAAATGAAGACTCGTGAATCCATTGATCAAATGGATAACATATTCTCTAGCATCATCGCTGAATCGCAATGTACTTGACACACATATTCCTAGAAAGAAGTATGTTTAAAGATCTTAAGAGGCTTACCTGAAAGATGGAAGATCATAACATCAGTAATCAGAGGAACAACAAATCTTGCAAACACGTATACTCGACCCTCGATGTCTCAATTAAAAGCTCATGAATTTGAATTGAACGGTGAAGATGGTGTCTCCGACAGAGACACAAAGAGCCACCATACCGATAGCACCCTCAAAGAAAGTAACTTTGCCGATTGTATCAAGAAAGAGACACAAGAACTCAAAGAACATGTAGCTTATTAGTTAAACGCTTTGACAGTTTAGCAAAAGAAGCTATTCAAAGGAAACTCATCATCAAACAAGAGGTCAAGCTCAAAAAAGACATGAAGAAGAAAGATGATGAATACAGATGCTTCAATCATAAATAAGAAAGGTCATTTTAAGGTCGATTGTCCT
Organism: Gentiana macrophylla; assembly: GCA_026214975.1. NCBI lineage: Eukaryota > Viridiplantae > Streptophyta > Magnoliopsida > Gentianales > Gentianaceae > Gentiana > Gentiana macrophylla. Next base: position 59,051,729 of record CM047813.1, on the reverse strand, counting down.
CAAGACAATGATAAAATGATGAAAAGAAGAAATATAAAACATTTGAGAAGAGGAAGGCAAGAAAGCACTCAAGGTCAATCCAAAGAGTGAAAAGAATGAAGAATCATCCGATAATGACTCGATGATAGTGATGAAGATGACAAATGCATAATGAAAAGCATGTCTATGTCTCATGACCAAGGAATTATATGAGGATGAAGATGACAAATGTATACACTATTTATGTCTAATGACCAAAGAATCAAATGAAACTGAGGTAACATCTAGCTCTCACTCTTCATCTAATGCATCCACATCTGACACTGCACAATCTTCTGATTCCCTATTAGATACAATGACCTAGTCCAAAATCTCATGACTAAATTTGATGAAATTGAAATGAATCATGAAATTCTGAGAAGGAATGCAAGGATCTAAGAAAGGAAAACAAAAGATTAAAGAAAGAACTGGATAAAGCAAAAGCTGAATTAACTAGTAAGGAGACCTACCTAAATGATCAACAAAAAGCAGACGATCATACATCTGTTATTGACAGATCAGTTAAGAAAATCTCCCCACCAGTAAAGGTAACCACTGCACCACCAAATGCACCAGCTTACAAACCCTAAAAAGGTTTGATTTAGATCTGGTTTTGGCTACAACAATGGATGAGAGTAGAACAATGGTCAACACAATTCTAAATTCAGATCAACAATGGACCAAAATTTATAAAGTGACGCACTATAGTTCCAACAAATCATCCTACACCGTGAAGTCAAAACCAAAGCAGTGAAACAACAGACTAAATCCTCATTCCAACCAACCAAAAAAAAAACTTTCCGAAAGGTAAAGGTAGACTTTATCCTTCGTGAGGATGATTGAATGTTGAACCTCCAAAATACAAGAAGAAACCATCGAGTGATATGCATCATATGTTTAAGAAAATCAATCTAGATATGTTCCTAGACACATGAAACAACACAAAGTTTCCTAATGTGATATTGAAAGTGAAGAAGGATGCACATGCACCAAAGGTAGAGAAAACCATCAAAATATCTTCAAGAAAAATATTAGAAGCTATTCTCGCCATGCCTTATACATATGAAGTTGATGACTTCAATTATCCAAAAAGAAGAACTTTTGGATATACACTTGGTATGAGAGGCATGATCACTATCAGATATGGACCCAAACAAAGGTTGGGTACCTAAACTTAATTAATTTGTTTTGTAGGATGTCCGGTACATGAGACAATGGATGTTCCGCATACACACGACAGAAACAAGAGATGGCTCACTGACTTCAAAGCTTTTGATGGACCCAAAGTCACATTTGGAGGCAAAGGAAAACCTGGCAAGATTAAGGGGGAAGGCACAATACTCAAGAACAATTTGAAGATTCAAATGTAGCATATGTTGTGAGGACTTAACTTCAACTGACGAGCATCACCAATTCTCGTGACAAAGGCTACAATGTACATTTCAATAAGGAAGGATGCAAAGTGATTCACACCAAACCAACACAAGAGTTCTTGCAGAAGAAGACAAGATAACATGTATGTGGTAGATTGGAAAACAAATAAGGCGTAAAAACATGTCTCGCTTGTCAAAAATAAACAATCAACCAAATTGATTTGGCACGTGTAGATTAAATCACTTAAATTTCAAGACCATCAACAAACTATCAAAGAACAAGTTAGTTGAAGGCCTTCCAGAGATCACATTCAAGAAAGAAAGTCTATGTGATGCATGTCGAAAAGGAAAACAAATCAAAAGTTCATTCAAGTCAAAGCCCTATCAATCTACAACAAGAGTTCTACATCCGCTACACATGGACCTATTTGGACCACCATACCAAGTAGTGTAAGTGGTAAGAAATATACTCTAAGTAGTGGTGGATGACTTCTCAAAATACACCCAGACCATATTCATGAACAAGAAGAAAAGACACTCAAAAACCGCCAGATTTGCTTAAAGACTCCAAAATGAAAAAGAATCAAGATCGCCAAGATCGATCGATAGAGGAACCGAATTTCTTAATGAAATTATCGAATCTATTGTGAAGAAAATGGAGTATCGCATCAATTATCTCAGAACAGAACTCCACAACAAAATGGTGTAGCGAAAGAAGAAAACAGAACTCTCAAAGAAGCAAAGTAGAACAATGATTGTCCAAGCATGCTTGCCAAAGAGATTTTGGGTCAAGCAAAGAAACACAAAGATGCCATACACAAAATGCAGATCAATCATCAACAAATATCATGGAAAGACTCCATATGAAATATGGAATGGTAGAAAACCTAATATCTCATACTTTCATATGTTTGGAATGTTTTGTTTTGAACATGAACCAACTGCATACCGTTGATGAAAAGGCTGATGAAGCAATCTTTATGGGATACTCAGACACAAGCAAAGCATTCAGAGTACTCAACAAAAGAACCTTGGTGATTGAAGAATCAATACATGTAGTTTTTGATGAACTAAATACAAATGGTGAAGATCTTCAAGATCAAGAAGAGAAGCAAGACAAAGTGGAAATCTATACAAATGCAACCATACCAAATTTTCTATCCCGAATCGCCATTTTGAAAATCAAGAGGAGCCACATATCAATACATCGTAAGAAGCACCAGAATTTGAAGTTCATGCTCAACATGAAGGTATAAGCACCAAGTGAAGAACAACTTCAACCTAATCTAAATTGGCTAAGAGATCACCCTCAAGAACAAGTCATTGGAGATATTCACACAGTGTTAGAACCTGTAAGACAACCGGAGCACATGCTAACATGTTTTCTATCACAAGTGGAACCCAAGACTATAGATGATGCAAATGCAGATTGTATCACAAACCATGCAAGAAGAACTAAATGAATTTGAAAGAAATGAAGTCCTGAACTTGTTGATGCACTGATATGGCCAATATCATTGGTGCAAAATGGGTATTCGAAACAAAATGGATGAGCAAGGAACAGCTTGTCGAAAACAAAGCAAGGCTAGTTGCAAAAGGCTACTCTCAAGCGTATGAATAGATTATGATGAAACATTTGCACCAAGAGCAAGATTGGAGGCAATCGACTCTTCCTAGCTTTTGTCGCATACACAAAGACTTCAAAGTCTATCGATGGACGCCAAGAGTGCATTTCTAAATGGACTTTTGGAAGAAGAAGTATATGTGGAACAACCTCCTGCTTTCCAACTCAAAGGAAAGGAAGACAAAGTATACAAACTCAAGAAAGCTCTCTATGGACTCAAACAGCACCTGTGAGCCTGGTATGAAACACTATCACAATTTCTCGATCAAGAATGGATTCAACAAGGAACTATAAATAAGACTCTATTCAAACTAGAGAAAGAACAAGCACAATGCAAATCTATGTTGATGACATCATCTTTGGATCTAAGAATGAAAAGCTATGTGAAAAATTTGCAAACCTGATGAAGAGCAAATTTCGATGAGCATGATAGAGAATTAAATTATTTCCTGGCCTTCAAGTAAAGCAAATGAAGGATGGTATTTTCATTAGTCAAGCCAAGTACACAAGAGATTTAATACACAAGTACGGGATGGACACAAGTGGCACAAAGCAGACACACCAGTGTATGCAAGAGTCATTCTTGGAAAAGATGAATCAGAAAGATGTCGACTTAAAATGTATAGAGGAATCATTGGATCCTTATAATACTTAACTGCAAGTAGACCTGATATAGCATTTGCAGTAGGAGTATGTGCAAGATTTCAAGCTCAACCAAAAGAATCACATCTTCTAGCAGCCAAAAGAATAATCAAATACTTGAAAACACTATAAATGTTGGAATTTGGTATCCAAAAGATGGAGGATTTAAGTTGATATCATATTCAGACTCACTATGCTTGATGCAAAATAGATAGAAAAAGCACCTCTCGAACATGTCAAATGCTGGCACCGTGACTAGACTTTTGGTTCAAGAAAAGCAAAACTCCATATCTACATCAACAAACAAGGTAATATATAGCAAAGCAGTAGTTGTCAGGCACAAGTGATTTGGATTAGACAATAGCTAAGTGGATTATGGAGTGGAGAGAAGACAATACCAATCATGTGTGATAACACAAGTGCGATATCTATTACTAAAAATCCAGTAATGCATTCAAGAACAAAGCACATTGATGCGAGACATCACTTTATCGTAGATCATGTTGAAAAGGAGATGCCATTCTAAAATACATACCCACCGAGATCAATTGGTCGACATCTTTACTAAACCACTCGGCTTATGAAAGATTTAGCATGTTAAGAATCGAAAGTTATGAATGATTGAAATTGACTAGTACCAAAGAGCAAATAATCGAGTAATCGGCTAAGTGACTTCATCAACCGTTAAACCTTTGCCGCTACAGAGGGATGTAGCAGTAAGGCAATCGGGTATCCAAATGGGCTTAACTTAATCGATTGTTAGAATGCTTAAATCGAAGCACCTCGCTGAAGAATTCACTACATCGGCTAAGTGACCACCAATGCACTTCACCGAAATAAAGACTTGACAAATTAAAGTGTGAACAAAATCAATTTTGATTACACGTGAGAATAAGGAAATTACGGAGGACTATTCTGTGGGAAGATTACACACGTGGAGATCAACTTATGATCATGAGGTAACCATATTATTTTTCAAATTATAAACGCCGATTCCCGGCTCTATCATTACTTACCTCAATCCACACCCCCATTACACTCGAATATCGCGATTTACATACACAAAATCACGCCATTATGTCATAAAATCCTTCCACATTCAAACCACGCTCACACTACCCAAATCATCCTATATAAACGATACTTAGAGATTTTCATAAATCTTTACATCCTCTTGTAAATTACAAACCCTACCGTTGTTTCTCTCAAAACTTGAAGTATTCTTTTCTAATCATCAATCACTTATCAATGGCTTCATCCTCCACAATCTCTCCCAATCGAGAAATACTATGAAAAATCCATCATCACCGGTTCGCTTTTTCAAACCTCGAACACTATCTCTCGCTTTTGTGATAATGATGCAAAAGCTCAACGATTAGTTGATTGTCGTCAATTTGGGGTCATGACCTTCCTAAACCCCTATTAATCGAATCTGCTAGCATTTTGGAAAATGCCAAGTTTGTGCCAAGCACAAAGAAGATCAAGTCGATTGCATAAAAGCTCAATCTTTGGAAGAGAAATAGTCATCACGCCTGGTACACTCAACAGATACCTGCAACTCCCCATAATAGGTCCGGCTAATGTCAAGTTTGTGACGATCGACACCAAGAAATTCCGGATCTGAATAGCCAAGAACCCCGGAAGGAACAACAAAACATACAATCTACCAGATCAATGCTCAAACTTCCGCTTGTCGATTTGCACCAACCATCACCAAGAATATCGGGCGCGAAACGGGGTCAATGGAAACCTAATCGAGGTACGGATCGATCGATGGCCATCATCTATGAAGGTATCTAATTTGACTGGGCAACATTTGTTTTTAATCGATTGAAGGATCAGATTCGGAAGGAAAATGATTTATCAATTATGGCACCAAGCAAGGGTTTGCAGAAATAGGGCGATTTCTGGGAGAGGAAATCATATGGATTCCCTCTTCAGCACCTATTCAACGCATTGAAAGTACAACCCACCAATTTGCAATCACCACGCAAGTCCAAGACAATGTTCACTTACATCAAGGCATCCATGAAACCCAAACCCACTGCTGGGTGCAAAAGAAAACAACCTGAAATCGTGAGATCGAGTGGTGATCAAGAACCATATCTCGTAAGGCACGAGAAAACATCTCTACCCGCTTAGCAACTTGAATGAACTCGTGACAATCTGATGACACAAATACAAAGCAGGTTAAAAAGGAGCAGAGGAAATCACCTACCTGGAGGAAGGTGAGGAAGGATACGTAATTACTTCATCCGAGGAAGAAGTCGAGTCGAGGATGAACACTCAATGAGTGATCATTTTGAAGCAAGTCAAGAAAATCTGAGATCTCTCGATGATGAACTCGACTTCTTCAAGAAGTGCTTTTCAAAGCATTGGCAAAGTTGACGAAACAAATATGTGAGCCACCGATAAAGCTCACTCAAATTAACTTGTCAACTCCCCACAATTGCACAAGTGGAGAATAGTAATGGATGCAAAGAGTCCACACTCAACAAAGAATTTAAATGACCCTATGTCTAATGAGGAAGAACAAGAACAGATGGAAGAAAGAGAAGAAGAAGCACAAGATGAAAAGGAAAAGGAAGAGGAGGAAAAGGAAGAAAGAGAAATCGAAGTGGAGAATGAGAAAGAGCAAAATGAAGATGCTGAGGATGAAAATGATGGAGATGAAGAGGATGTCCATACGGCACCAGAGGAAATTGATCCAGAGAGAACCTTCAATCTGGACATTCAACCCTTCATTGTGGACATGGAAAGGCAAGATACAAGAGGGCAAAACCTCAAGAATGCCTTAAGGAGTGAAGAAACTTCCTTCAACCACAAGATTGAGGCCCCTCATTAACCACATCAAATCCAAGATGAAGTCACGGAGAGACAAGGCAACCTCGCTTTGCAATTTACAAATACTCATTCTCACCATTTCGACGATTGACAACAATCTTAAGCCATTGGTTGACACCTCAATGCTCACACTCATCAAATTCAAAGATCCGGATGAGGTGATGGAGCATTCTCGAAGCAATTGACCTTTCTAATCAAAGTTGGTGAGGCCAACAACAAGATACCGAAAGAGGTATGGTCCTCTCCCCGATTCTCGACACGTGAACCGACAAATCTTGAAGCATTATTTAGTGTTGCCAAAAAGGGGAAGGAAGCTCTAAGCCTGAAAGCTCCAAAGAAAAAGAAGGCAAGCCCAATGTAAAAGGGCAAGGCAAGCAAAGAAAGGCAAATGCATCAGTTTGAAGATGTGAAGAAGTAGACCTTACACTTAATTTGAATTTTTTCTCCTATTTGACTTTGTCTTTAAACAAAAAGATGCAATATCTTATTGCCCTATGATGGATGAATAAATTGTTGAGTTTTTGTTCTGTTATTTATGATGAAAAAATTGGATTACTTATGTCCAGGCTTATGAGGGTTTTGGCAAAGATCAAAAGGGGGAAATTGTTAGAACATTTTATTGTGTTTTGATGATGGCCATACTAGTTATATAGCAAGCCTAAATAATTTAGAATTCTCTCAGATAAGTCTTTACTTAAAGTCCTGACATGTTGTATAAGTTGAGTCGCATAAGTATTGTACTAGTTGGTAGGACGACAAAGTAAAAACAGACATTCGGCAAAGTGAAGCCACCAAGCACCAAGCAGAGATAATGATGAAGACATTATGGTCCGACTTATAACCAAGGAAGTCTCAGATGACCTTGGATAAGTCTAAGCATGATGAAACTTAATATTCAAATATGGTGTACACCGATCTCACCCCAATCAAGGATCAAAGAAGTACAAAGATTCTCCTTAAACTAAAGCAAAGAAGGAAACAAGGAATCGGCCGAGTACAATCGACTTTCGGCCGAGTAACGACAAAACGGTGAAGAAAAATCCAAAACGGCTAAGTCGGCGGATCACCGACCGCTCGTAAACGGCGGCAACACTTACCGTGATCGATTTAATATATGTTGAAGATTCGTAAGATCATGCATTAAATGCAAAATCAATTGAGAATCAATCAAGCGACAGATTTTTCGCTATACGCTTGAAAAAAAAAATCCGATCACCAAATCAAGCGAGAATGCGATTAAGGGGAATCAAGAATAAAATCAAGGATTATTCCTCATTAATATAGCCAATCGTTAAGGGTGATTTTATACGATTTATAACGTTATATTTTATAATGATTTCCCTATATTTGTATAATTTGCATATAAATCGAGCTTATAATCGATTAATTGAGTAAATGATGTTTCTAATAGGTTAAATTGCAAAACGTAGCGATTTATGTATTTAAATCATGATTTTATATTATTTTAGGATTGTGTTACGCTTTGGTATGTTTTTCCTACATTGTAGATACACATTGTTGATGGAAAGGATGATTTTAAAGAGATAAATTCGAGTGGAAAAGAAATCAAGCAAGATAAATGTCGGAAAATCAGATTCCGGTAGTGACGACCTTGCAACGAAGTTCTTGATATGATAACAACCGATTTGACTCTGGACCACAAGAGAAGAGTTGTAGGGCTTTAAGGGAGGATTCTACAGGATTTTGAATCACTCCATTCCGACTTACGAGGCCCGAGATATGAGCGTTACAAGTTTGGATGCTGTTGCTGAAAATAGTGAACGGGCGTCCGACCTTATGGACGGGCGTCCGGCACTGCTATCAGAGCAACCGCCTCGATTTTCTATAAATAGCAGCAGCTTTTCAACACTAATATCATACCATATCGAATTTTACACACAAAGCAGCCGCAAGAACACCTTATTTTCCGAGGTTTGCAAGCCGGTCACCCAGCCTTGTGCTCGGGTGATCGGGGTTAGATTAGGTTTTATTTTTCGCTTCGCTTTTCTTTTCTTCGAATTATGATGAGGGCTTGATCTTTCATCCATGGAGCAGCCATGGAGTCCTGCTTTCGCAGCACTTTAATTTCAGCTTCATGGATGATTTTGTAAGTTTTAATTATAATTGTTTCGCTTTCCATGTTTATTTGTATCGTGCAATTTTATATCGAAAGATGATTGTATGATTTGATGCTACCGTATGACGGAAGTCGGTGTAGTTTAGATCACCATAGGAAAGATTAGATTTTTAATCTATACATAACGGAAGTTCGTGAGGTTAAATATCTAGGTTTACGAGAGGATCACAATTTGATTAATTCATTGCAAGATTATCTTAGATTGAATTGAGGATATCACCAAATACGGAAAGATGAGATTGTTCATGTGTTTATTTCATTACGTTGTTCTTGTTCTCTTTCATGTTTTGTATGCTTTATGTTAATCGAATTTAGATAACGGAAGTTAATAGATTCACTAGATTATCGTGAGGAGATTGACAATAATTATTCCAACAAACGGAAGTAGAGGATAATGTTGTTAAAGTTAGATTCAATCCATATCTTTGATTTGTATCGATATTAGTCAAGACCGGAAGGTAAACTAATTAATGGCGTGATAAATCGGAAGAGGAAACGCTTCATTAGAAAAGATAATAATCCAAGATAACTAATGAATGAATGTTTGTCTATCCGATCGATTTCGTGGGGTGATGGTTGTCGGGAATAGGTTGATCATGGTCTGCTTATGTTTGTTCGGCTATTAGTTAGTTTTATCAAGCTGTAGATGTAGTTTTATTTATTTTGTCCGCAAGAATTATATTTCCTGGCTTTGGATTAACAATCCTCCGCCCAGCTATTTTTCCGTTAGTTTAGGTTTAGTTTAGTTAATAAAGAAGAATTAATTAGATTAGATTCAACATCCTTTTCCTCGAGGATCGATACCGCATTTATCCAACTTTACTAGCAACTACCCGGTATTCGGCCGGTTAGAGGTAGTTTTGCATGGTAGTATAGGTTTATAAATTTTCTTTGTTTTAATGATGCAAAATCTCCCAACACCAACGGACGGAATTTCAAAATTAAGGTTATTCAAGGCTATAAATAGAAGGCATTGATGAAAAAAAACAAACAACGATCTCAAAAAAACAAAAACTCACAATTTGCAAAGCCTTCTCTCGAACTTACTAGGACTTATCTGAGATCAACTCTGACATCGTAACTACAACTTTATATCCAAAGATCGAGATTGATCAAGCAAGTTTGTGAATCTCATTCACATCAAATCAAGCAATCAATCAAAAGCAATCGAGAAGGAGTTGTGTTTGTGATAGTCATCAAGGATTTTGATCTCAAGAGAGCGTTAGGAAAGAGACTCAATCATCAAGCTGCATGCTGCCGGTAAGGAGTGATAGTCTTGTAGATTGTGAAGCTTGGGAAGCCAAGGACAATCATACTATTGTATCTGTGTGAAAACAATAGTGAATTCCTCCAATCATCACAGGAGAAGAGTGGATTAAGGGATTACACCACCCTGAACCATTATAAGCCTTGTGTCAATTTACTTTCTGCAATTTCCTTTACAGCATTTATTTAAATTGCCTAGAACATAACTTATATCTGTGATTGTCTAAACTGATTTGAAAACATCATAGTAAGAAGGGATTTATCCGCTGCCCAAAAGCTTTTAAACATAAGAAAAGTTTTTGAAACTCCACTATAGTCATTCACCCTCCCCCCCTCTGACTATAGTTTCACCCTTCTTTGGGACCAACAATATTATATGATAATCTATAGAAAATATGCATTTAAATAGGTATGTATGCATGGTTCAGTAGATTGTGTGAAATAAAACTTATTCATCAGATGAACAACATATTTAAAAAGATTAACAACGCTTAAAATATGTTAACGTGAATTACCTTTGGTCGATAATAACTATCTCGCGCTGAGATGAATTCTTATTTACTTGCCTACGTGGCATTGCATGAATCACAAGAGCCTTGACATTTAAGAACAATGTGGCGCACATTATATAAGATTATGCAATGAAGAAATATGAAGATTTATTAAACACGAAGATTTCTTATCAAATAGCTTTCGACATCCGCATGCCTAAAAGTTAAGTCTCAGAAATCTTTAGTAGGTATGTCACCGGGCAAAGATTGGGGCAATTTGTTCAATCGACATGTTCAATCAATTTGTTGTAGTCAAAACCCATGTGAATGCATAAGGCCCCGCTTTGAAGAAAGATACAAGATCAAGTAAGCCAAAGATTGGAAACATTGTAGCGTTTAAATGGCGTGAGAGAGTGCGCCAAAATAGCGAATATCATTTTCATACACGATCCTCAAACTTTGGTTCCTGCTTATTTATATAAGAAGAAAAACACATTTATTATAAGAATAAAATATAATTTAGTGTAAAAGATGGGGATGAACGTCACACAAAAACTATAAATTCCTTTTCATCAACCAATACGTAACACCTATATCTTTTCCCTGGTCAGCCATAATTGTCTTTCCTAGTTTGTTCACGGTATGCTTCAACTACCTGCATTTCTAACAAATTCAAATCTGACTTTCTCGGTTTATTTGCAAGACATCAAACATTTTTCTACTTGGTACAACTGCCATACTGCTTCACTGTATGAAAGAGCATGTAATTGATTGATCAATATTTACTCTACCTGAAAAATAGGCTAAATATTCTGAACCAAAAAGATGATCTTGCATACTTAAAACAATAAACATAGAGTACAATTTAACCAGAGAGAGTAAAAGAAAGGTCAAAAAAGGAACTCTAAAAAAACAACAAGCAAATGAAATAAGATTTGTAGTGCTAATTTACCATCTGTATGATAAATACTCTATGAATGTTTAAGCACTTCCTTGTACACAATATTTTTGGTTGTAAGTGCTGATGTTTTGTCGTTAGAGGCTTTCTAAGAAGTATTGTTATAGATGAAGATTTTTTTGCACGTGACAATGCAACATAAAGTTGTCCATGAGAAAACACGGGTTCCTTTAAATAAATACCAACACACTTAATGTTTGACCTTGACCTTTGTTTATTGTCATTGCAAAGCACACCTTATTGGAAATTGTTTACGCTTGTAAGGTACCGGATACATTTCATTTGTTGGAGGTTGAAGTGGGATTCTGTAAGAAAACCTCGATTTCCTCGCAAAGTCTCCTAAAGAAATCTCAAATTTTGTATGACATTTGACTAAGATTTTTGCAAACTAATCGTGTTCCGCTGCATAAGCCTTCGATGGATTAAGATTACATAACAAGATGATTGGAGCACCTATTTTTAAAGTCATGGATAAACTTTATGGCAAGATAGTGTTTGCAATTAGTATAGGTTCTTGTATAACATAAGACTCGTATGCACCGCAAATGTTGAACACCATTAGTGAATTTAATTTTTTCTTAGAAGGAAGAATAGACCATCCTTTATTGCATTAGCGTAATTGAATCTACCTATCTTACGCTTACGCCTAAACCTCAACACCCACCATAGCCTTGTATTCGTGATGAGTTAGCAAGGTCGGCACATCGTAAGCAACAAAAAGCAACCTTATCTGGTTGCACCACCGCAATGTGTTGATGCAAAGTGTGTTTACGTAACTACATGACTGATTATCTCGTGGAAGATTTGACTAATTTTGTTTTTCGCTTAGCAGAGCATCCAAGATTCAATAACATTCTTTTCTTTGCATTTTTGTAGTCTCTAGCTTCACAACCTAGGTTAGAGACTCGGAAAGACATAGCCTAGAACAAGTGAACTGTGCCTAGGTCTTGCCTTACCTTTAGTTCTCATCTTATGTGATTCACTACTTTAAGTCTACCTCAAAGCAAACTAAACAGAAAGGACAACCCTCTTTTTTACCTATAAGAAAGAAATAAACATTAATAATCCTACATGTAAAGGTTTTAAATATAAGCTTCATAAAAAAATGTTTCAGAAAAGCTAAGAGAACCAACTTTCTTTAACCTTGAAGATTTTAAAGAAACATACAAGCAGAAAAGAAGTAAAACCTCGAGAGAAGTTAAGCTCACAACAAAGCAAGTAAAATCATCGGAAAAGTAAAGTTTAAAAGGAGTTCATAAAATAAGTGCATAAAACAAAGCAAATAAGAGAGAAGTTAAGATCAAAACATTGTCATAAGAAACAAGACCTTTATTTTCATGTTAATAACACAGAGAACAAACCAAAACTCATTCAGAGAGTAAAACCTTGGAATTTGAAATACATAAGCAAGTATACTTAACTTTGAAGATTTTAAAACTTTAATAATCCTACATATAAAAGTTTTAAACAAGCTTCATAACAAAAAATGTTTCAGGAAAAGCAAAGAGAAGCAAGTATATTTAACTTTCAAGATTTTAAAGAAACATACAAGCAGAAAACTTTATGCTAAATAAAGGCAGGAAGACAAATTACTGGCTGAAAAAAACGTCATACCTGTAGCTGAAATTCAGTAAGAAGACCCCAAATGCAGCCACAACAGCAGATCCTAAACAACAAAAGCTGCATAAGAAGAAAGCATGAAGATTTAATCAGAAAACCCACAAGTTTAAAAGAAGTTCATAAAATAAGCGCTTTAAACAAAGCAACAAGAAAGAAGTTAAGCTCAAAACATTGTCACAAGAAACAAGACCTTTATTCTCATATTAATAACACGTAGGTACAAACCCAAACTCATTCAGCCCTTTTTCACTAAAATTAACTTCTCGATAAATCATACTTGCAAGACAAAAGAATCAAACACAGTAAATCAAGATGTATATTCCTCTCATACTAAAAAGCTACATAACTGTGTCAAAATAAAGTTTGACCAACCGAACAGAAAAATTCTTCAACCTACTACTAAGAAAAAATCTGCAGGATAAAATGTAATGCATAATAAATGGTAGCCCATCAAACGACCCTAGAACGACAAATTTATTACACAGATACAGATATTAAAAGCATCTCACCTAGTTGAAAGCAAGAAAAAAAGAGTAGTTGTTAATGTGTCTAAACTGAGTGAGCACCCAAACGAGTATATATTTGCAAAACAAAAGTGTTTTTACTCATCAGATCTAAGCATGCAACATTTTAATAACCAGATGTATGAAAGTTGAGTATAATCCATTGTGTAAAAAGCTTTTTCCTTTCTCAACACCTATGAATGACTTATAAATGTGTATGAATAAATCTAATTTTAAAGAAATCTATAGACTTTCTTTAAAAAGAAATGCATACAAGACCAAATTTAACTCAAAAAGAAGAGAGTAAGTCTCAGATTCTTATCATCACAACTGAGGCCGATGATTATCTGTAGTCGATGACGCAGATCCTCGAGAAACCGTAAAGCCGCCGCTTTTCACAAATCGAGTACGGCAAAGACGTCAGATCGCACTACGGCGCCGACGTCATTCAAACAAGGATCTCCACCGCAAACACCGAAACAAATTGAGAATTGGAAGAGCTAAAGATTCCGCACCCCCTGCCGCCCACACACTCCACCGCCTGATATTTTGTCTCGACTTTTTAATTTTCGTTATTGCCAAATGCCAAATGCCAAATGAATTGCAAAATGGAAATTAGAAAACCTAATGAGAACTAAGGGCCGACACCAACCGCCAATTAAATAGAGTGGACATCCAAACATTAAAAAAACCTACACGAAATAAAAGGCTAAAAACAAAGGGACGTGTATCCTTGCTTGAGCTTTTGCTCTTTCTTTATATATAGAAAGATAACTAGTCAAGAGAGAGTTATCATGTTCATACCATAATTACTTATTCTCATAAGGAAAAGATATTTGCCATAAAATAAGAGATAATTCCCAAAAAATCAATCTCTTATTTTTCCATTAATTATCCAACAAATAGATAATTAATTAATTACACATGTGACATAACTGAAAAATTTATTTTCCCAACTTTATCACAATATGGGACGCCACCTTTATCATCATTTTTAATAAAAAATATCTTTTCTATTTTACATATTATTTACTAAATAAATGAAATTGCATATTCATTAAATAGACTAACTATTTAATTTATTCTCGAGGTTCCATAAAACGAAAAACACTCACGCAGTTAGGAGCCAACCCGGGACCATGGACTCATAACCAAGAGCTACAATAAATTGAATAAAATATTCATCGCATGCAATATTCCTACTCAACTTATAATTTCCGAATTACGCCACCATAAATCCGAAATCAACTCTATCGATTATCGATATAACTTATTCTCAAAACGCCGAGTCGATAAGTGTCCATTGATATAATCATTACATACGCACTAACCCTCCATAGACTATCCGTAACGGCGGGAATATTTCCATAAACCTTCTTCATTACATCTTAGCCTTATTTACCATTAACCACTAAAGTGATCAATTAGTTCATAACCAATACGAACTCCCGGGATCGATCAGTTTCTAGGATTAACAAATAAGGGGATTGTCTTTCTTCTTCCCGTAGGAAGGAATGGATTCCGTATCTGTGAGACACACACTCCTCACTTATTCCAGAATAGTGCCAACGTAAAAGTGATTCGGACCGCGCCTCTTAGCGATCCTTAACGAACACATCAAACGCTATCCTGAAACAAGTAGGAGTATGCAATGACTTCATGATTAAGGTTAATCCATATATGATCATCTTGTGATTTAATAAGATTTCTCAATCACGAAATTATATGAGAAACGCAGATTAAATCGGTCCAGTCCTATATGACTACATCATATATAAATGCTCCACATAGATAACCAATATCGACGAGTGTTCTGGGTGCATTAATGGTGGTTTAATCAATAGATCCCATACTTTGATTAATTTCACCACGGACTACTAGTTCAAGTGTATCACCAAAAACTTAATCCTCATGTGTGACACACACTTAGTTATATGGCTACATATGATACGACTTGGGGTTTTCAGTAGTGTATTAAATATAAGCACAAAGCAAATAATAAGATGAGACTAAATCATCATTTATTAATTATAAAAACAATTACATAAATTGTCTTTCGGTTGCTACTTCCAATAATCTCCCACTTGCCCGTAAGACAAGCAACAATTGCCTTTCGGCACTACATCTAACAATCTCCCACTTTCCCGTAAAGACAAGCAACAATTGTTTTTAGAGCACCATACCCTTATTCTTTCTATCCACAACATTGTCCCACTTGCTCTAAAGCGCATGAGACATATCTCCCACTTCATACCCACTAAGCGCTTATCGCTGACATTAGATGCCACATAACTTGGTAAATTGATCACCTAGGTTTTCACCGAAACGATCTTAAGGACCGATATGTCGCTGTTCTGCTTGCACGATCCGTCTGACTGTGTGGTACTTACTTTCAATATGCTTTTGACCTCTTGTGATTGCGAAGATCCTTTGCATGAGCTACCTCACAACTCAAGCTTTCACAAGAAATGGTATTGGCTTATCGAGACATGGAATCACTTCCCAATCCAAAAAGAACTTCTCAAGCCACATCGCTTTTTAGTCGCTTCGAAAGTCGCTATGTATTCGACTAACAAAATCAAATTGGCAAAGTCTTTGGATTGCTCCGCATCAGAGCTCCATTACAATGAGTAAACATTGAGTCCGAGATCGATTATCGATCATCCTTAATCTAACTTAAAGTCAGAATCAGTGTAATCAATACTCAGGTTTGCACCTGAACATACAAGCATACAACTTCTCATCCTCTAAAGGTACTTGAGGATGCACTATACTGCTATCCAATGCTTGAATCCAATATTCGACTACAATTGACTTTTAATAATCTGAAATTCTCTATCCACCAGAGAATTTATCCCATTCTCTCTTTATCCAAAAACTGAGAGAATTATTCCGTGAGGGGTTAGGTAGGAAACCTCTCGTTGAATTTTGCATACGAAAATGAATTATCATCTTAAACAATAAGATGGATGGGATACTGCCAAAAAAAAATTCTCATGAATTCGACCGAATCAAATTCTAAGAATATAGTTCACTTCTCTAATTAAATGAAGTTTGGCTAGTCAGTTCTTGACTTCAAATAACACACCCATGTTATTTACAACTGTTTCAGTGTTATCGTTACGAACACCATTATGCACTACTTTACCAACAATGATACTGCATCTACGAAAGACTTATCAATATAATGGTCAAGTCCATATATTTAAAACATCTGACTTTTAATGACCTAAGGGTTTTCTTTAACCCTCCAATGGATATAAGTATAGGTAGTCGATCTTCCATTTGCTTTAAGCTAAAACCCTTCTGTTCCGAATGAATTCAAGCTCCGTTGTACGGCAAGAAAGTTTCAGGGCATCACCCCTGTTAATCTTTCTGCTTTCCATGGAGTCAAGCAAGGCTGAGTGGTGAGAAATTTCCAGGGCAATACCCCTATTGAACTATATACTTCTCAGGGAATTATCTCTAGACCACTTGGCTTTTCTTAGAAAGATAAAATTTCTCATTCGCTCGACTCTTCTTTATGTAGATCCAATTTCTCCCACTCGGCCTCGAGACAATCAGTGGTTCTACAAGTTTGTGAACATAATTGGAGTACCAAAACTCCATTTTCGTGTTTATGGCATTAAACCAACCTCCTTTTATCGTAATCCTATACAATCCTTCCAAAAGACCATAGGTTATCAATCACCCCTAGTAGATCAGAAGTTCGCATAATCACAAATGAGTCAATGGATAAACCATACTCCCACTGCAATTGGGTGGATTGATATTCTGATCTTGTTCGGTAGTATTAGTCAGCGTAATCCCCAACAATCAATGTTGGATGTGGTCTGATTAAATCAGATAGTAACTCCTTGAGTAACTATACTTCAAGGTCTAAGGTTGTTATCTAAACATTCTTTTAGAAAGGATGTAATAGTGTAACCGTCACTATCCAATCTTAAGAATATTATAACCAAATTTTTACTCATTGCATTAAGATATTTCATGAACAAATACCATCCGAACGTATGCAAAATCTCCACCCTACCTTCAAGCACCAAGTGCTAAACGCCTATTTACGGAAGTGGAGTAAATGTAGTTCACTCCTTATCCATAAATTCATAAGCATCTTCTAGGTAGACTTCTTGGTATTACATAATAATGTAAACCATTATTTTGAAAGTAATATCTTAATTGAGTTAAACAGTGTAATGTAGCATATCAATAACTATACAAGACAAAACATGGTTTATCCTTTCAAAGAAATCATTTCACTCGGAGGTAGGCCGAGCATCGATCCAAATACTATGCTATAGCCTATATCCGGGCATGGAATACTCGTTTCTCTGGTAATATCAGAGATTCCTCCAAATATTTAGATAAACTAATAGGTGTTTCGAGTAGCTATCAGACAAATTGTCCACTACTCAAAAGCTCCCACTAGCTTGTATCCTTCACAAGACCCCGAAGGTCAATATGAACAAGTTGTGATACTTCTTCAGCTCTATTACATTTTCCTAATTGAACGGTAACTTAGTCATTTTTCCTTTGAGATAGTGTTCTTAGACTGGGAGATAGGAATCACCCTTAGCCGCCTTCTCGATCTTATCTTTAGATATATGCACTAATTAATAGATGTTGAAGAATCGCTTATCTAAAGACAGAAACCATTTGTCTTAATAGCTTATGATGTGTTACATATACCTTTTCAGCATTACTGAGTGGTTTTGATTTTATCAGACAAAATTCCGAGTCTTAGAATCGTATACAAATGTCATATTCACTTTCTTTGAGGCAACTATATTATCGATTTGAAAGTGAATCATTCGCTCCAACGAATCCAAAAAAAGAAATAAAATTTCTGCGATATTCAAGGATTAAAATCAGAAATTTGTTTCCTTATATCACTCCCACTTTCTTAGTTGAAATAATCGCCCGTTGTCTACTCTTCATCATGAAAGCCCAAATACGTTGTTCTTACAAAAGAACTTTAGCTTCTCACCAAATTACTCGGTTAAGAAAGTCTCTATGATTCATAGGTTAGTGATCCAAATCACTTTCCTTATCCTATATTTCTCTTATTAATATTTCGGTTTAGCCTTTAACTTATTTAGTTTAGATGACATGCACTTGTAGACATTTACCTTCCTATTCTTGGCTTTCTATAAAGTAAATGGCCGTGAACTAGCAGTTCATTTGAGTAGACACTACTTGTAAACTGTGGGATGTCTAGTGAGATTGATACCAAATTATTCTCGCTATCTTTGAACTAATTTTGTTTTGTCTCCTGCTCAACACAGTGACAAAGAAAGGACATTCTTATCAATGTCACTTAAGTTTGAAGGCTTAAGAGGAACATCCTCTTTGAAAAATTAATTTGCATTTTTTATTATTGAGTTCAACGTTCTTGTTACTTTTCCACTTTTACGAAGTCATCATTAGTCGATTTATCGTGTTTAGCAATTTAGATACCTTGAGATGATATGTAGTTGCAAAAATAACTTATGATGTAATTATAAATCAAATCATATACCACAACATATAATAATTTTAGAATTATGAATGTGATGTCATGCATGCAGCTTTATCCTACCATTCCAATGATTTAATCTCACACCTCAAAGGTCGCCGTAGGTAGTAGGTCAAAGATGTGACGATTAAATTGAGACAATCTCTCTCAACAATTAAACCATTTAAGAATCGAACACCTCCTATTTAATTGTTGATTACCTTCCTTTTTCAGCCAAGATATTTCCTAGAATATCCTTGTGAGTGTGACCTACTGTTTTAGATTTTTAAGTACACCTTGAGTATGTTGTCGTAGGGTAGGTCAGTGACCCGACGAGTACTCAAAATCCTATCCTTTCGGAAACCAAGCCTTGAATTTTGATAGAGGTGAAAGCCATCCGTAGGGGCCGAAATCAATGCGGCACGAGGCGTCACCATTCTCTCACGTGCTTGTGTCAACAATAGAGGCCGCCGGGGTCGGTTGTCACATTCCCGCCTCCCACTCAAGTATTTTGGAAATTAGTTAGTCTTATTAGGATTTTCAGATTTATTTACAATCCGAAAACAATAAATCAAGAATATTTAAATTAATCCTCACACTAGTTCATCGGTTCCAAATACCGTCTAACTAGTGTCACTTATTCACGACTTTCCAATTTTTCAGATTTATAAAATTCACCAAAATTTTTCGGATTTATAAAATTCACAAATTTTTTTATAATCCTAATATATTAGGACTTATGATTTTTCAATAATTCGATAAACAATAAATCACAAAATTTAAAGCTCCCACTAGTTTATCGGTTCCCAAATAACGCCTAACTAATGCGACAATATATTCATGATTTTCCAATTTTTTCGATAGAAATCCTCATGTGTAGACATTAAACAATTAAAATTCACTAGAATTTTAAAGTCCTAATATTGTCATGATAAAAATTTAGGATCTCAAATTTTTCTAATAATCGAAAACAATAAATCATGAAAAGCAATCACCAACGACGGTTCCAAAATACCGCCTAGTTAGTGTCCTATTTTTTCACGATTTTCCAATTTTGATTATCAAAATTCTAATTTATGTAGTCACTACATAAATAAAACCCGAAGGATTAATAATCTCAAATTAAGTTTATCATGTGAATTTTATATCACGATAAAATTCCGCTTTCCTTTAATTAATTTAATTTATTATTAATCTAAATTAATTATCGCTTTCATACATGTTTAATTAATTCCAAAATTAATTTTATACATGTATGCATATGCTAGAGTGGAATTCATGAATATGATGCATGACACTGGTTATATCACATAAATAATCATAAAAGAAAATAAATGCTAAAAATAAACCACTAAGACGGACCGATAATACCCCGTATCTAATCTATAAATTAAATAAACCCTAAGCTTAGAAAAAAATATTAATCCACTTTTGTCTTCAGCCGCCATCAGGTATATCATTATAGTGCTTCATCTTGTGTGCAAGAATTGCCACAGCCGAGTTGGTAAAGCTCTTTCGCCCTCCATCTTCATCACCCGAGTTCGATCCCCCCCAAAGCGCGTTTTTTTGTTCAAAAAAATCGGTTTTACCTTTTTTCGAACAGATTTTATTTTTATTTTTTTGTTCAGAAATAAAAAAAATCTCCTGAATTTTGATCAAGGGATTTGAACTCGTGTCAACAGCTTTGTGATTCAGTGCCTTAACCACCATGATATTGCTTGAAGTTCTTGATCTTCTTCCAAAAAGAATTAAAAACAACTCGGCCCTTTTTTTTCAAATAATATTTTCTAGCTACTTAGAAATTAAATTACAACAAAAATAAATTACATAATTTCTTATAACTTAAAAAAAATTTGGGTTTACAATAGATCTAATCTGTGAAACAGTGCACCAACCCCAATCCATCTCACAACCAAATCATTCAATCACGATTTATTTATTAAAAAATATAAAAGATGCAATATTTATTCAATTTCACTCTTATTAATTAATTATGCAATCAAGATCGCAAATCATTTTAACTCGGCTCGATACCACATGTCGGATATATAAAACCCGAATCCGATCTCGATCCATAATTGATCGTCGATTCGATTCACAAAGACCGATCGAGACGCTCGATCATGCACAACGGAAGCTACGAATAAATTCGCGTGCGATTATACCACGATTTGATTTGCATAAATAATTAATATAACTATTAGAAGGTTGAATATTTACCTAAACGGAGAGGATGAAATAGTCGACAAAAGGGAGAAGCCACAGTCTTCTGGATTGTATCGCCTGGTGACGACTGGTGGACGTCGATCCTCGCCGTAGAACCTCCTCGATTATGCACAAGAAAAACCCTAGGTTTTTCTTCTCTTAATGACTAAGGCAAGAAACTAATTTTTCTTCCTTTTATTTATTAAGTGGCGCCATTTTTGGTTGTGTATTGTGTTAGGATGGATTCTCTTTATATGTAAAAATAACTAAATCGAGAGAGTTATCATTTTCACATCACAATTACCTATTCCTATAAGGAAAAGATATTTGCCATAAAATAAGAGATAATTCGCAAAAAATCAATCTCTTATTTTTTCATTAATTATTCAATAAATAGATAATTAATTAATTACACATGTGACATAATCTAGAAAAATTTCTTTTCCCAACTTTATCACAATATGGGGCGCCACCTTTATCATCATTTTTAATAGAAAATGTCTTTTCTATTTTACATATTATTTACTAAATAAATAATATTGCATATTCATTAAATAGACCAACTATTTAATTTATTCTCAAGGTTCCATAAAATGAGAAAACACTCGCGTGTTAGAGCCAAGCCGGGACCATGAACCTATAACCAGTAGCTACAATAAATTGAATAAAATATTCATCATACAGAATATTCCTACTCACCTTATTAATTCCAGAATTACGCCACCATAAATACGAAACTGAACTCTATCGATTATAGATATAACTTATTCTCAAAACGTCGAGTCGATAAGTGTCCATTGATATAATCATTACATACAGACTAACCCTCCATAGACTATACGTAATGAAGCGAGAATATTTTCGTAAACCCTCTTCATTACATCTCATCCTTATTTACCATTAACCCACTAAGTGATCAATTAGTTCATAACCAATACGAACTCCCGGTATCGATCAGTTTCCAAAATTAACAAATAAGGGGATTGTCTTTCTACTTCCCGTAGGAAGGAATGGATTCCGTATATGTGAGACACACACTCCTCACTCATTCCAAAATATTGCCAACGTGAAAGTGATTCGACCACGCCTCTTAATGATCCATAACGAACACATCAAACCCTATCCTCAAACAAGTAGAGTATGCAATCACTTCAGATTAAGGTTAATCCATATATGATCATCTTGTGATTTAATAAGATTTCTCAATCACGGAATTATATGAGAAATGCAAATTAAATCGGTCCAGTCCTATATGACTACATCATATATAAATGCCCCACTTAGATAACCAATATCGACGGTCTGGATAAGACGGTCACACCACAAAGTGTTCTGAGCGCATTAATTGTGGTTTAATCAATAGACCACATACTTTGATTAAGTTCACCATGGACTACTAGTTCAAGTGTATCACCATAAACTTAATCATCAAGTGTGACACACACTAAGTTATATGGCTACATATGATACGACTTAGAGTTTCAACAAAGGTATTAAATATAAGCACAAAGCAAATAATAATATGAGAATAAATCATCATTTATTAATTATAAAACAATTACATAAATTGTCTTTCGGGAGCTACTTCAAACAGTGCATCATTATGGTCAACACGAGGAACATTGGATCGACTAGTACCCGCAGTCATGGCAATCTGAGAAGATTTATCCCATTTACGCTTCTCATGAGCGGCAGGGGCCTCAGGCCGTGAGAGGAGTTCTTTGGGCGGCTGTTGGGGAGGTTTTGGAAAAACACGTGGGGGAGGTGAAATTTGCTCTTCAGATAGCCCCAAATGACATAAGTAATACTACTTCTCCGTTCTTGGCCACCATACCATTATTCATTCCGACTGTAGAAAAAAAAACAATCAACACATTTAAAAGAATCTTTAATCATGCTATTGACATAATCTTAAATGCATGTTATTAAATGGAATACATGAATATTACCTCATGCATAAATTTCATTCCCATCGTGGGTCCACGTGGTGTACTATTGGCAGGGTCTCATCTCAACATCCACCTGGTGTTTCAATCCACCTGGTGTTTTAAGCCGCCGGACCTCCTCGATATGCTACCGGAATAATCCCGAGGATTATCCCAACTCGAAACCCTAGTATTATAGCCGAAAATTCTAGGCTAAATACTCCCAATAATTCAAAATTTGTCATGTGTGATTTGGCTTGGGAGACTCTTTATATAGGAGAATAATCCTTGTCCTCCAAGGATTTAATAATTAAGAGATAATTATTAGATTAATCCTTATTTTAAATATAAGATAAAAATAATATATATCCCAAACAAATTAGGATAAATAAATATATTATCTAATATTCCATGATTTATCACTTAACAAATAAATGATTAAATCATATATTAAATAATTATCCAAGAAAACTAATTTCTCTCTAATTAAATAATAATCCAAAAATGCGGCCAATACCCTAATATATTAGGTCATCCACGCATTTCACACACTTGGGCCGAGTCCACGAAAAATTTCTTTTCAATGTATTTAATTATCTAGTCCAACTAAACAATTAATCCACATATCAATTAAATAGTCCAATCCAACTATTTAATTATAATTGAGGTGAAACGACGAGAAAAAATATGCATGTTAGAGTCACGCTTCGGGGACATGGACCCATATTCAGTAGCTACAATAAATTAAATAAAATTATTTGTCAGTTCCAACAATTATATTCAATCTATTAATTCCGGGATTACACCACCATAAACACGAAACTGAACTCTGCCAAATATAGATAACTTACACTCATTTATGAGTTATAAGGTGTCCACTGATATAATCATTACATACGGATAATCCTCCATGGGATCGCTCATTTCGATTCGGGATATCTCCATGCACCACTTCTCGAACATCTTATCCTTATTTACCATTAACCCCTAGTGATCAATTAGTTCATAACTAATATTTTATGAATCGTGCCATCGATCGCTTTCTAGGATTAACAAATAAGGGAACTGTCTGCATCTACTTCCTAAGGAATGAATGGATTCCATATATGTGATAGCACAAACTACTCACTCATTCCGTATCAGAGCCAACGAGAAGTGTTGGACCACACACTACGGTGATCCTTACTAACACATCAAACTCTACCCTAGTCTAAGCAGTCATCTTTGATCACCTCAGGATTGAGATTAATCCATATATGATCATCTTATGATTCGATAAGACTTCTCGATCACGGAATTATATCGAGAACTCAAATCAAATCGGTCCAAATTTCTATATGATTATCATCATATATAAATGCCCCACTAGTACTTCCTATTACCGATAAATCCGATAAGATCACACACCTAAAGTGTTCTGGGCGCATTATTAGCAAATTAATCTTGAGACCCATACTTAGATTAATAAACGCTACGGACTAAGTTAATTTTTAAGTACATCTCACTAACTCAATCCTCTTGTGTATAGCCATACACTGAGTTACGTGATTACATAAACGAGGTACTTAGGGTTTTCAGTAGTGTCTTAATTATGAGCATACATGCATATAATAAGATGAATTATTAATTCTGTCATAAAATAATTATATAATTGTCTTTCGGGCACTACACCTAACAATCTCCCACTTGCACGAAAGGCAAGTGGATTAAAAATCCCGATGGCATGTCAGACTCTAACTTCAGATAACACACCCATGTTGTTTCCAACTGTTTCAGTGTTACCTTTCACAAACACTAATCTACATACTACTTTACTAATATCGAAGCCCAGTCTACGAAAGACTTATCAATATTCTGGTCAAGTCCATATATTTAAAATATATGACTTTGAAATGACCTAGAGGTTTGCTTTAATCCTCAAAGGATATAAGCTATGGCAGGTAACCTACCAAATGTTCTATCTGAATAAATTAAGATACTGTTAGTCTCGCAAAAAGGTCTTAGGGAATCACCCCTATTTTCTGCTTTGTAACGAATCCGTTATTTGTTCTTTGCTAAAACCCTTCTGTTCTGAATGAGTTCAGATTCCGTTGTTCGACAAGGAAGTCTTAGGGAATCACCCATATTTCCTACTTTCTGATTAAATCAAGTAAGACTGAGTGGTAAGAGAGATCACGGTCTGGTTAACACTCTACCTTTTAGGGAATCACCCCTAAATTACTCAGCTTTGCGTTGAAAGTTAAACTTTCCTATTCATTCGAATCTTCTCCGTGTAGTTCCAATTACTCCCACTGGGCCTGAGATACTCGTGTGGTTCTACAAGAGTTTCAATGAATCCCGAGTATCAAACTCCATTCACAGTGGTTATGGCTTTTAAACCAACATATATGATCGTGATCCTATACAAATTTACTTAAAGACTATAGGTCATCAATCTACCCTATGTACCGTAAGGTCCTGCAATGGGTAATGGACAAACCATACTCCCACCTGCGTCGGGGTGGTTTGATATACTGATCTAGTTTAGTAGTTTTTATTAGTGTTATCACCAACTACCGGTGTTGGATGTGGACTGAACAAATCAGTTAGTAACACCTTGAGTACAAATACTTCAAGATCCAAAGCTGTGATTTATAGACTCTATCAGACCGTGTTTGACAGTATAACCATCATTCTCTGATTTTACGAGTTTTATAATCAACCTTTACTCAATGTATTAAGATATTTCACGCTCTGAACGTGTACGCAAAATTTCCAGTCCTCCCTTCAAGCACTAAGTGCTAAATGTCTATATTTGTGGAAGTGGGGTGAACCGAATTCACTTCGTATCCACAAATGTGTAGGCATCTTCTAGGTAGACTTCCCGGTTGTTCATTTCAACGTAAACCGTTATTTTGCAACTAATATCTTAAATGAGTTAAGCAGAGTATCGTGGCACATCAATACCAATATAAGGCAAATTTATGGTGTATCCCTTAGTGAAAACATTTCACTGGGAGGCAGGCCGAGCATCAATTCCGAAGACTACGCAATAACCTATTTCTGAGTATGGAATACTCTATCTCAGTGAAATCGATTTCCTCCAAATATTTTGGATAAACTTACCGAGTCTCGAATAGTAGTCGACAAGATGTCACTACTTCAAAAGCTCCCACTAGCTTGTACCTTTCATATGACCCCGAAGGTTGTTATGAACAAGCTATGTTACTTCTTTAAATCTATTACCCTTTCCCAATTGAAAGGAAACTTAGGCATTGTTCCTTTGAGACAGGGTTCCTTTGACTGGGAGATATGAATCACCCTAAGCTAGTCTGCAGATCTTGTCGTTAGGGAATATGCACTAATTAATAGAGTGAAGAAGTGTTTATCTAAATATGGAAACCATTTGCGTTTATATATTTTAAGATGTGTTACTAATACCTTTTCAGCAATGCTTAGTGGTTCTGACTTCATCAAACAAAAGTCCGAGTCTTGGATTCGTGCTACGAATGTTATATTCATCGTCAATAAGAAAAACAAATTATCCTATTGAAAATGAATACGTTCG
The DNA here is from genome assembly GCA_026214975.1 of Gentiana macrophylla. NCBI lineage: Eukaryota > Viridiplantae > Streptophyta > Magnoliopsida > Gentianales > Gentianaceae > Gentiana > Gentiana macrophylla. The sequence continues at coordinate 59,025,082 of CM047813.1, read as the reverse complement.
TTCCAACGAATCCGAAAACATAAAATGAATTTTCTGTGATACTCAAGAATTGAATCCGAGATTCATTTCCTTATATCACTCCCACTAGTCTATCTCAAAATAATCGCCCGTTGTCTATTTTATTTATCGCTTAATGCAAAGCTACCTAGTTCTTCCAAAGAACTTTAGCTTTCGAGAAAATTTCTAAGGATGCATTGGTCAGTGATCCGAAATCACTTTCCTTATCCTCTAATTTCCAATTTATTAATTTTCTGGTTTAGCCTTAAAACACTTAGTTTAGATGACTAACACGCATAAACATTCTTTCCCATTCTCGACTTTCCTTAGATGGAAACAGACTTGAACTAGCAGTTCGTTTGAGTAGACACTACTCTTGAACTGTGGGATGTTCAGTGTTACTTGCTTGGACTATCGATTTTTTTAATCGTCAAATCATAAGACCAAAGCTCCCACTAGTTTATCCTTTCCAAATACCGTCTAACTACCAACACTTTGTATTTATGATTTTTCAAAGATTAGAAAATCCCCAGAACTAAGCTCCCACTAGTTTATCAGTTCCAAATACTGTCTAACTAGCAATGCCTTGTTCATGATGTTTGAAAGATTATAAAATCTCCAGAACTAAGCTCCTACTAGTTTATCAGTTCCAAATACTGTCTAATTAGTAACGCTTTAGTCTTGTTTTTCCGATAAATGGAGAAACTCCTGTGCAGTCTATTACACATTTCTAATGATTCAGAAAAAACAACAAATCATAAGACTAAGGCTCCCACCAGTTTATCGGTTCCAAATACTGTCTAACTTGCAATGCCTTATGTATATGATTTTCCAATTTTTTCAATTTAGAAATTTTTTGTGTAATTACACCTTTTAAAATTCACTAAATGAATTTATCTGATGGTCCTATATCATCTTTTGTAAACTAAGTATGGTCCTCTCTCGTTCAGCACGAGTGACATCCGTGACATACCTATACTATGTCACTTTAGTTTTTAAAGGCTCAAGAGAAAAATCTCTTCCGAAAAATTAACTGCATTCTTTTGATAATTACAACGTATTTTGTTACTTTCCACATTTTTAATGAAGTCCTATTACTAACAGCTTTAGTAGCCTAGAGATTTAGTTGTAAAAATATGACAGAAACTTAAATTCAAAATTAAAATTTCACTACTAGATTTTTATTTAAGGAATAATAAACTTGTTTAAAAACTATCCTACCATTCCAAGGATTTAACCTCGCATCGCATCGCCGCCTTTAGGGGTCGGTATCAAGACGATGACGGTTAAACTGAGACAATCTCTCTCAATGATTAAGCTTCGAGAATCGAACATCTCACGGGAATCGATATCCTGGCCTTAATCATTGATTACCTTCCTTTTCTAGCCTAGATATTTCAAAATATCCATAAAGAGTGTGACCTACTATATCGATCTCAAAGTACGCCCCAGTATGCCGCCTTTAGTGGTCGGATAAAGACCCAACGAGTACCCGAAATCCTATCCTTTCGGAGACCAAGCCTTGAATTTTGATAGGGGTGAACACCATCCTTAGGGGGCCGGAATCAAAGCGGCATGAGGCGTCACCCTTCTCTCACGTGCTTGCATCTATAGTAGAGGCCGTGGGGTTGGTATCGCCTTCCCGCTCCCCACTCAATAATTTGAAAAAGTGGTGGGTTTACTAATTACGGTTTCGGTCTTGACAATAAGAAACAATAAATCAAAGTATTCCGAACAGGGTGGGTTATGTAGGCAAGCCTACACCGAACATATGTGACAGTTCAGGCCAGTCTGGCAAGAGAAGCCCCGTTTAGCCCGAAGGTTTATCGGCTATGCTAAGTCTTGTCGAACTACTGTAACGTACATCACACGTGGAGGGGAGTCGATTGAGCCGAAGCTCGGTTGAACTCGACCAACCATGGTTAGACCATTTCCGAACCCATGTACTAAGATTTTCCGATTTCTATGTTGTCAACCAAAGCGTAATCTCGCTTCTACGCTAAGGTAGGTTCACGAAAACTCAACGATTTATCTAAGTGGGATTCACCGAGAATCCATCACTAAAATCGTAACGATTGACAAAACCCGGTTCTTCGGTTTTAATAATTAGTTACTTAATTAATTAACTACCACATATTAATTAAAAAAACTTTCTAACTAATTATACGAGTTATACATGCCTAATTTATTCGAAATAAACTAGCTACATGTATGCATTGGAGTGGAATCATGATATGATGCATGTCATGGAAATTTTCCGGTTCTTATCACATAATTTCGATCATACACGAAAAAAGATACGGAAAAATAAACACTGAGATAGATCGTTGGTACCCCCGTATCTAACCTATTAAAAAAAACAACAAACCCTAACTAGGGTTTACTATTATCTAATCTGCAGCTGCCGCATTTTATCGACGATCGGATATCAAAACGAACTTTGATCGTCACGAAACTTTGTGAACCTGTTCTTCACTCCTCCTACTTCAATCTGAACGGTTGGATCTTCATTTCAACGGTCCAATCTCTTCCAGAAATTCGACGAACCGACAGCTGGGGCTGCAGTGCTTTTCGACACAGTAGCAACTTCATTGCAACTATTGGACATCGAGATGGACTCCGATCGACACGAAATTTTGAAAGCCTGTTCTCCAACTTTTATTATTCATTCTGACCGGAGGGATTGTCGTTTCAACGGATCAATCTCCAGGAATAAATAAAAACCGAACAACAACAAAACAGATCTACTTCTAGAAACTAAAATTACAAAATTTCCTATACTCATATAAACGAATTTATATGAATTTACAATAGATCTAACGAGTAAACAATACCAACCCCAATCCATCTCTTCAACCACAACAATCACAAGGCATATATCAAAGAAATTTTAGAATTTAACTAAATTAAAAACGAAAACAAAAAACAATCTAAACATGCTTTTTCCACTCCTAGATCTAAAATTCACATACTTTGATTGACAGATCAAAGGCTCTGATACCACTTGTAGGATGTAACATCACTGGATGGATCAAGATCCACCCGATTAAGCAGCGGAAAGTACAAGATCTAAATCCATCCAGTGATCTAGATCTAAACAATTAAAATACATAAATACAATAGATCTAAACCAACGAGGGGGTTAAGATTACCAACATTTTTATGGTGCAAAAACGCCAAGAACAAAAAGTCAATCCAAGCTAGTTGAGATCCTAGTTGAGAAGCCAAAGTTTTCCAACGTGTGTCTCCAAGCAACACCAGGTGGATGGTGTTTCAAGCCGCCGGACCTCCTTGATATGCTACCGAATAATCCCGAGGATTATCCCAACTGAAACCCTAGTATTATAGCCGAAAATTCTAGGCTATAATACTCCCAATAATTCGAAATTTGTCATGTGTGATTTGGCTTGGGGGAACTCTCTTTATATAAGAGAGTAATCCTTGTCCTCCAATGATTTAATAATTAAGAGATAATTATTAGATTAATCCTTATTTTAAATATAAGATAAATATAATATATATCCCAAACAAATTAGGATAAATAAATATATTATCTAATATTCCATGATTTATCACTTAACAAATAAATGATTAAATCATATATTAAATAATTATCCAAGAAAACTAATTTCTCTCTAATTAAATAATAATCCAAAAATGCGCCAATACCCTAATATATTAGGTCATCCACGCATTTCACACACTTGGGCCGAGTCCACGAAAAATTTCTTTTCAATGTATTTAATTATCTAGTCCAACTAAACAATTAATACACATATCAATTAAATAGTCCAATCCAACTATTTAATTATAATTGAGGTGAAACGACGAGAAAAAATATGCATGTTAGGAGCCACGTGGGGGACAATGGACCCATATTCAGTAGCTACAATAAATTAAATAAAATTATTCGTCAGACCGAACAATTATATTCAATCTATTAATTCCGGGATTACACCACCATAAACCCGAAACTGAACTCTGCCGAATATAGATAACTTACACTCAACTATGAGTTATAAGGTGTCCACTGATATAATCATTACATACGGATAATCCTCCATAGACTGTTCATTTCGATTCGGGATATCTCCATAGACCCTTCTTGAAACATCTTATCCTTATTTACCATTAACCCCCTAGTGATCAATTAGTTCATAACTAATATAATATGAACTGGCGCCATCGATCAGTTTCTAAGATTAACAAATAAGGGAACTGTCTGTCTACTTCCCGAGGGAAGGAATGGATTCCATATCTGTGATAGCACAGACTACTCACTCATTCCAGATAGAGCGAACGAGAAGTGTTGGACCACATACTATGTAGTGATCCTTACTAACACATCAAACTCTACCCTAGTCTAAGAAGTCGTCTGTGATAACCTCAGGATTAAGATTAATCCATAGATGATCATCTTATGATTTGATAATACTTCTCGATCACGGAATTGTATCGAGAACTCAAATCAAATCGGTCCAGCTCTATATGATTATCATCATATATAAATGCCCCACTAGGTACCCTATTACCGATAGTCTGGATAAGACTGTCACACCTAAAGTGTTCTGGGTGTATTATTAGCAAATTAATCTTGAGACCCGTGCTCAGATTAATAAACTCTACAGACTAAGTTAATTTTTAAGTACATCTCACTAACTCAATCCTTTTGTGTATAGCCATACACTGTGTCACATGATTATATAAACGAGGTACTTAGGGTTTTCAGTAGTGTCTTAATTATGAGCATACATGCATATAATAAGATGAATTATTAATTCTGTCATAAAACAATTATATAATTGTATACATACATACATACATACATACATACATACATATATACATACAAACATATATGTACACATTTTATATGAAGATGAACACGACACGACAATTACGTAAAACTTGACATGTTGTTGGTCCCTTGAAAAGGCTAACACAAGTTTAGAGGGGGTGAATAAACTTGTCACCAAAAACTAATCCTGAGCTGAAAAGCCCCAGGAACTGAGTTTCTCTGAAACTCAAACTGATCTTTAGTTCAGTTTTGTTCCTGTGCCTTAACTTGTGCGGAGTTCAGTTAGCTCAACTGAATATAAGTTAATGCTGACTTATATTTAGTCTTGTCAACTGGCAGCGGATAAAATATTAGCCTTCAACAACTAGTTAATTCTGTTTCGATATGAAAATTATGTAAATAAAACTATAATGAAATAAGTAAATGGACAAGAATTATAGAGGTTCCAGGTGGTGTAATCCTGTCAATCCTCTCTTCCCCTGTGATGCGGAGGAAAATTCCACTAGAACTTCTTTGAGATGGCCCGGTTACAAAAAGTTCTAAACTGATAGTCCTTGACTAATCCCTAGCTTCACTATCTAAACACTTGTAGAATAGGTGGGATTGCTGCTCTTCAACTGTTTGAATCACTGGTCCTTGGAGGGTGGTATTGCCTCTTCACCACTCATCACAAACACAGCTTTTCCCGATCGCACTCAACTGCCCTTCACACCTTCTTGGTGTTTCACAGCCTAAACCTTTGATAAAATCAAAGTTGAGACTTTGAATCAATAACTATGATTCAACTGTGATTTGAGCTTTTTCTTCTGGATGATTAATTTAAACACGGCTCTGTATTTCTTCAAATGTTAGATCTTGAATCTGCTTGAATATGCTTGAACACTTTGAAGAAATTTCTTGATCTTGCAATTAAGTACTTAGCGGTATTCTTTCAATTTGGCTTTCCCCTTAATTTGATCTTTCTTGACTAGATAGATTCCTTTTAATTTTCTTGCTTAATATCATATACCTGCACACACCCACACCCTTTTTTTTGGTGTTATAGAGGTAGTCTATTTATAGGGGTTCATTCAATGTTCATCCTGCTTGTAACGGTTATAATTTCTGACCGTTCTGCAGTGTCAGTAACTCATCCAATGAAATTGTTTTCTTTACAATGTTCGATCAGTACTTTCAGCTTTGTTGGATGGTGACTTATGAAATCTGCGTTTCCTTATCGCTTTTATATCTGAAGTTTTTCATTTGTCGCTTTCTAATCGAATTGGAGCGTTAATCGAGATTTTACTCTTCTTCAAATATCAAGATCGGTTTTTCATCGATTATAATTGACTTAATCGTGAGTACACCATGACACATTTATCATTTAAGAACTCATTGTCCATATGATTCTTAGGTCTTCATACAAGATCCATAAAGTCGATTCAGTCACCACAATCTTGCTCAAGTCCAACTTTGATCCTCGACTTGTAATCTTCATAACCGAGTTTGAACCTCGCTTCTTCTTTTCTTCAATAACGAGTTTGAACCTCTCGCTTCTTCATTCTTCAATAACCGAGTTTGAACCTCGATTCTTCATTCTTCTAGATAAGTCAACCAAGTCTGCTCCTCTCAATGAACTTATCTTCTTCAATCTTCTCGTTGGTGTGCTCTGTTGTCGGTTTTGGTAGAATTTCACTAGATTAAATATCGCTTTCTTCATTTCTCGCTCCACCTAGAACTATTACAAAGGCTTGTCTTGTCCGATTTAACTTATACAAATATCGACTCTAATAAATCCTATACATTGATATCTAGACTTCTTTTTGCTTTGCACTATAACAGCTAGTTATGACACTTCATCAATGGGGTTAAGAATAACTAACAAATAAGTGATGAATCATCATCAAAACATAAATTTTATTTCCAACACACGTATATACCTATGTATAGAAAAATCTAAAATATATATACATATGTGTGTGTATATATATATATATATGTGTGTGTGTGTGTGTATATATACACACACACACATACATAAGATTAAATACATATGTATATCGTCTCGCCGTGACCTTCTCTTGAATTCTCAAAACTTCGTCGCCTCCATCTCCAGAGCAGAGAACCCGTCATTTGTCTCGGCCGTGCTACCGGAGGCTCTGGGGAAGTCGGAATAGAGAGCACTCATCTTGGGGTGGGCTTACTACTTAGATGCTTTCAATGATTATCCGCTCCGCACTTGGCTACCAGCGTTTACAGTGGGCACGATAACATATATATATATATATATATATATATATATATATATATATATATATATATATGTATATATATATATATGTATATATATATATTGTTGGTCCATTGAAAATGCTTTGGTTAAGTTTAGGAGGGGTGAATAAACTTAACACTTAAAACTTTTTGGAGTTGACAAACTCAAAGATGCGATCGATGAGTCTGTGACTATCAGAGATCAACGATCCTCGATGTCTGCTAACTATTAAGGTTACTGAATTTGTTGCAGGGGAATATATTTAAATTAAGTCTTATTACTTGTTGTTAAAAGATGATACTAAGTATTAGATACTCAGTAGTGTAAGTGTGTGATTTAGTTTCTAGTTTCAGTAGGTTGATGTGATCAGTATACTAAATGCATAATGTAAGTAGGTAAATTTTATAGTGGTTCCAGGTGGTGTAATCCTGTCAGTCCACTCTTCTCCTGTTATGTTGGAGGAAATTCATTAGAGATCTTTGAGGTTGCAGTTACAAAAATCCCTAAGTTCTTTGTCCTTTACCAATGACTATGGCTTCACAAACCGAACACTTGAAACATGTAGGATTGCTGGTCCAAAGTATACCACTGGTCCTTGAAGGGTAGGATTTCCTCTTCACCCGCTCCACCACAAACATCGGTTCTTGACACCTAAGTGCTTCTCTGTCTTGAGCAGGTTTCTTGTAAAAGAAAGATTGAATCAAGTAAATGATTCAGTTGTCAGCAGCTTGATCAGGATGAAATGATCAGCAGCTTGATGTCTTCAAGTGTGTGTAATGGATGTAACTTGATAGCAGGTTACACTTGAAGAATTTCTTGATCAGTAAGTTTAAGCTCAGTGTGTGTCAACAGGGTGTTCTTGTAAACTTGATAGCTTCGTATGGATTATCATCTTGTTGTTCATCACTTGTATCTGAATCAGGAGTCTTCTATTTATAGGTGAGAATCCCGTGACTTATGTTTGAATTTAAAACATAGCCGTTTTTGTCTTGTCTTCATCCTGACTTTGCTTTTTGTCACTATTCATAGGGTCGCACTGTCGATCGACTTTTGTCGCTTTTATGTCCACCCATTGACTTGTTTCCATTGGATAAAGCTCTGAATCTTTCCAACGTTCCTTTTATCTTGACCATTGATTTGTTGACAAAATCATGGCTTTTAATGCTTCTTTATCCTTTTAATCTTCCAATGTAACCTTTGATTAAATCGAGAATTATACTTAGCAAATATCCGAAGTATATCAGCCTGTTGATGTACATATCTGTCAGCAGAGTTTAAGTCATGCGTGTTTTAATAACACTTCACCCGAATTCTTCTCATCTAACTTTTTAATTGTGAAGTTAGAGTACACCATTTTGCTCATAACTAAGTTCCAATGGTCACTTAACATATGGAACTTAGACCTTGTACACAAGGTATAAGTAATCACTTTAGGTCATCACAGACTTCCCTAAATTCTGATTCCATATCCTTGACTTTAAATTTTAAGTTTGATCCCTTAGCCTTCAATAACTGAGCCTGAACCCTCAGCCTTCAGTCTTCAGCAAGTCTCTATTAAGTTTACTGACCTAGACACTCTACTGACGTAGATAGGTCTACTGATAAAATCAGCTGACCTATATACAGTGCTTGTTTGATCAAACCTATACCAAGATCAAACTCTAAATAAACCTATACATTTTATCTAGACATCTTTTTGCCTTTGCTCTATAACAGCTAGTCTGGCACTCATCATTAAAACTTAAAATATGTCCAACAATTTCCCCCTTTTTAGTGATGATGCCAATACCCTCCTTACAGCAAAGCAAAAAGATAAAGACAAAAACAGAACAAATCCAGTCATTCTCCATTATAATCATATTTGTTCAAAATTATTACAAACTAGAATCAGCAAAAAGATAAATGCATAAGATAGTGTGTTGATCTAGTTCCTGTCTTTGTCTTGTTCTTTCTTCTCATAGAACTCTTTGATTTCTTTGAAAATGTCTATCAACCATTGATTTTCCAAAGTGGAAAAATCAACCTAGGTGTGTAACCGTTTCCACCATTTCCAGGCTTCTGGTAGAGACAATCTTATAGTATGAAGATTGAATCCTTGTCCCATGTAGAAGTGTTTAAATTCTTCCAGTGAATCCCTTGCTGATTGACTTCCCAATCTTTGACCTCTTCCACCTCTACTAGAAGCTCTCTGTGATTTGACCCTTACTTCCCAAAATTTTAGTCCCAAAAAGGAGTTGAGTTCTTCCTGAAATCCCATGTCATGATAGGGAATCTTCTTTCCATAGTATAGCTTCTTATATTCTTTCAGGAGATCATCAGTCAACTGTATCCTGCTAGGTGCAGGTTTCCTGAACTCATTTATGTCATCCTCCCATCTTTTCTTAGCAAAAATCCTTGCAGCTTCCTTTGCTTCTGCTGTAAGGCCCTCTTCCCCCTTATTAACATCATCAATAAACCGGGACAGTAGACCATGAACGCTTTCTTGTGTGATCACCAAGTTTGTAAGTTGACCTTCCATTATCTCAGTCCTTGTGTCAATTGCGGTGATCCTACCTTCAATAGTCTGTTCCAAACAGATTGATCCTCTCAGTAATCTTAGGATCCAATGCAGCAGGTTGAGGTACCTCAGAAGGTTAAGGTGCCACAGTAGGCAAGGTGCCTCAGCAAGCTTATCCAACTTCTTGTGTAAAGAGGTAAACTGCTCATTCAAATTCTTGTCTCTAAGTTCTGTGCCGCCTTTTATACCTCTCACATCTTTGACTAGATTATTGATAGCAAATTGAGCAGATCTGATGTTGGAAGCAACTGTTTCAGTAGTTCTTCCTCTGTTTTCCACAAGATTCACTAGATCTTCAAATCTATGTTCACTTCTATTCAATTGAGTCCTTAGTCAGGCAATATCATTCCTTACAGCTCTCAATTCTTCCAAAACATGTGTTGGTACTGCACTGACCATACTCTCCATCCATTTGTCCAAAGAAAATCACCAAAGAGGCTCTTCAACATGATAATCGCCCTTGGTGTCCTGACAACTATGGCTCTTGTCTGTCCTATTCAAAGAGTTCAGGACCTTCCTCAATCATATTTTCAATAGGTACCTCATCAAAAATAGGTACATGTGCCAGTTGGGGCTCATCTGCAACTCCTTCTTCCTCTCTGGCATCCGAAATTCTTCATCACTCAAATCAAAATCAACTAAATGTTCTCATCAACAACATCTGCGACTATCTTTGCCTTCAAAGAATCTTTTCCTCAATGAGGTTGTTGATTTACTTTGTCATTTACATGGCCTCTTCGCAACTTTTGTACTATAGCAAGTTGTTCCACAGAGTCCGCATGGGATTCCTCCACCCATCAAAGTTCCAACCTTTGTCCCAGTACTGTTTGTTCCTCAGTGACTAGGACCCTCTGTTCCGACCTGTATTCAGGTGTTGTTTGTAACTCAGCAACCTGAACCACCTCTTAAAAAATAGTTAAGTTTTCCTCTAGCACACCTCCAGTGTTTGCAATTTCTCTAAGAGTTTCAGAGGCTTGTGCTAAAACTTCATCAGTGTTAATGTTGTCTTGATACTGTGCTGATCCCTCAGAATATACATCAGACACTTCAACCATTAAAGTGTCAGACATACTGATCAATCTGTTATCTTCAAGAGCAATCTCAGCATTAATTATGGCTTCCAAATCTTCAATAGTAACATTCTCCATGTCTTCATCCAAATTACCAGTCTGCTGACCCTCAGCAGACTTGCCGACATCAGCAGATGAAACTGCTGCTTTGTCAGTAGACCCATGTCATGCATCCTCAGTAGGACCTTGTAATGAAGTACCATTGGGTTGCCCTGGATAAGTAGGATGATCATCATCAGAATCTGAGGATGATGAATCATTATTGTCAGGTCCAGAGTGTGGTTTACTGATCATAATACTTGCACTTTGTTTCTCACTTTCAATGAGATCCAGCAGCCTTATTTCCAACTCAGATGTATCAATCAAGCCAAGTAAGTTTTCTACTCCCAACTTGTTAAATGATCACTCTTGAAAGTCGATCCATTGGTCTTTTTTAGTTTCTTCTCTTATAGAAACCAAACTTCCAATCAAAGTAGTCTTGAATTTTACAAGGTTGGGATCCACTTCTTCTTTCTTGGATTTCTTTTCCTTCTTTCAAAAGGAATTGTTGGCCTTCTTGGAATAGTTTGCTCGGTTTTGTCCCCAAAAGGTTTCAACAAGATGAGTCAATGTATCTACAGCAGCAAATAGGTCAGTAGGTTCTTCAGGTTGTAAAGTTGTGCCTACTACCTCCATCTGTTCAACATTAGGTTCCCCTTGAGTCATATGTTCCTCAAAGGGGGTTTGCAAATCGCTTGTTCTTCCTCCGAGTGTGAGCATCCACAAAGCAGGTCGTGAACAAGTTCGGTGACTTCCACAAAGAGGCTCGAGTTCAAGATGGTGTCTTTGTGGTTCTCCAGTTTGTTGCTCAACTGCAACCTCAGTAGCCTTAGTAGGCTCAGTAACTTCTGTTGTTTCAACAACAACATCTTTTTCTACTTCAGCTTCCTTTTGGGCCTCCAGAACCCTCGGTTCTTTGCCCTTTCCATGGACTCTCTTTTTGGCAACCTGTTTTCTTCTTTTTGTAGGTTGTTGCTCCGCTTCAAAAAATTCTTTTTCCAACTGCACTTTGCTAGCAGCTTTCCTTTTTCTCCTATCTTCTTTTTGTTATTCTCTTAAGATCTCAGCAGGAGTTTTCTTAACAACTTCAGTAGGCTCAGTAGCCTCAACTTCAACTTGAGCCTCAGTAGACTCAGCAATGTTTACTGGTGGCTGCCTTGTCTTTTTAGGCTTTAAAAGCTCAGTGATCTTTCTGGTATCACCAGCTTTCATTTTCTCCACAGTTTTCTTTTTTGCAGCAGGTTGCACATCATTCTTGGCCTTAGTCCTCTGTTCTTGTCCACCCTTACCATCATCATCACCATCATCATCACTCTCAGTTCTTTCATCATCTCCTTCTTCATCATCATCCAAACCAGGGATAGGCTCATTTATTTCTGGTTTGTATCTAGACTTGTTGATTTTTGCAGTTGCCACATCAGCAATCTGCAAGTGAGTCAGCATGGCCTGTGTCATCAAACCTAATGGTTTAGTCTTGGACTTCCTTGTTCCATATCTATCCTCTGTCACCACTTTCTTCATATATTGGACAAAGAATCCGGCCCAATCAAATTTCATACTCTTGCACATAATAATCAGCAGGTCTATTTTTGGTCCCAATAGAATATCAAGGCTTCCACTAAATCCAAGAACATTCTTGGATATAACCTTGCTCAACAAGTTATACTCCAATCCAATATGCTTCACATTGATACTCAGTGTTGATGGTATGGACTTGTTTGTCTTGATTGAATCAACAAACTCAAGTCTTTCCAACTGCATTGATTCAGGATTTGTAGGAGCACCATTTCCAGGTCCAAATCCGAACACTTCCCTCAGAGATTTGATGTGATTTCAATCTGATGTGCATTTACAGTTGTAGTAAATGCCTCTCTATCATTCTTTATCACTATGTTCTTCCAGAAGTTAACAACATTGGTGTATGAGATGCTATCTAATCTCAGATTTAGAACAACTCCCAGTCCTTCATATCTCCTTATTCTTCTACCAGTTGATGGCTAGCTCTGTCTTGTTAGCATAAGTAACAAATCCTCTAACACTTTGGCTTGTTCCAATATGAACATCTCATTTATCCGCAATAGTATAGATTGAAAAAGATGAAGAAGAAAACTTGCAAATATGTGTTCACACTGTATATTTTCGTGAGAAAATCAATCAAGGTTGTATGTAACATTTGTGTGTATGTCTGTATATATAAGGAAAGAAAGTGGCTGATAACCGTCAGACAAGTACTGTACACGTACTGTAGCATTTAACCACGATTAATCTTGGAATGAATGTGATGTTGCCACATGTCCCACTAACTTATCCCATACAGAGTTGTAACCGTTGGATATTGTAACCGCAATTATAATGGATAAGAATAATATCCGTTCACTGTTGACTTTCATTAAAGTTTGACCGCCTTGTAACGTATACTCCAAAGCATACTTGGTCTTCAGTAGAGTTTACTTAACAGCCTATTGACAACAATGGCTCAGCAGCCTGTTGACAAAGTTACTCAGCTGATCTTGATACATTCTTGTTTTGTCCAATCGATAATACAAGATGAAGTTTAATACCAATGAATGGTCCATCAAGTGAGCTCACCCAACAGACAAAGACCAATCTCCTTGGCAACTTCATTTTCTTAATTGTCCAAACTAATTAGGTACATGGAATTGTTGATACCATTCTCGCTGGCTGAGCGCACCTTACAGGCAAAAGACTAATCCCTTGGTGAATTCCAAAGATCTCTGTGATCATTCAATCTATCTTTCAACTTTCATGATGCCAAGTTCTATTCTTAACTTAGCAAATCTTTCACTATCCAATGGTTTTGTAAAGATGTCAGCAAGTTGATCTTCAGTATGGATGTAAAGAACCACCACATCTTTCTTTTCCACATGATCTCTTGTAAAATGATGTCTCACATCAATGTGCTTGGTTTTTGAGTGCAAAACAGGATTTTCTGTGATTGCAATTGGACTTGTGTTATCACACATTATAGGAGTTTCTCTTTCATCAATCCCATAATCCCGTAATTGTTGTCTCAACCACAGTGTTTGTGCACATCAACTTCCAGCAGCAATGTATCCAGCTTCAGCAGTGGAAGTGGATATTGAATTTTGTTTATTACTAAACCAGGAAACAAGTCTATTTCCCATTAACTAACAAGTTCCTGTGGTGCTTTTTCTATCAATCTTGCATCCAGCATAATCAGAATCTGAGTAGGATATAACTTTGAAACTTCCATCTTTTGAATATCATATCCCTACTCCCAAAGTCTCTTTTAGATACTTGAGAATCCTTTTGACTACAGCTAAGTGACTTTCCTTTGGTTTTGATTGAAATTTTGCACAAACACCTACTGCAAAGGATATATCAGGTCTGCTGGCAGTGAGGTACAGCAGACTGCCTATCATCCTTCTATATAAGGTCTGATAAACATCTTTGCCTTCTTTATCTTCATCCAATCTGATGTTTGTACTCATAGGAGTTGATACTTTGGTGCTATTTTCCATACCAAACTTCTTTAACAGCTCCTTGGTATACATAGTTTGATGAATGAAGATTCCATCTTTCATTTGTTTAACTTGTAATCCCAAAAAGTAGTTCATTTCTCCCATCATACTCATTTGGAACTTGCTTTTCATCAGATTAGCAAACTTTTCACACAACACTTCATTTTCAGAACCAAAAATTATGTCATCCACATAAATCTGTACCAGTAGGGTGTTGTCCCCTTCATTGATTCTGAAAAGAGTCTTGTCAATGGTACCTTTGGTAAAACCATTGTTCACCAAGAATTGAGATAGGGTTTCATACCATGCTCTTGGTGCTTGTTTCAAACCATAAAGTGCCTTGTTGAGTCTATACAATTTATCTTCTTGATCTTTAACTTCAAAACCAGGAGGTTGCTGAACATAAACCTCTTCCTCCAAAATGCCATTCAATAATGCACTTTTGACATCCATCTGGTATACTTTGAAGTTTTTATGTGCAGCATATGCCAAAAATAATCTTATAGCTTCCAATATTGCAAATGGGGCATATGTCTCATCCAAATCTATTACTTCTGCTTGAGAATAGCCTTTTGCCACTTGTCTAGCCTTGTTTCTAACAATGGTTCCAGATTCATCCAATTTATTTCTGTATACCCATTTTGTTCCAATTATATTTGCATGACTAGACCTTTCTACTAGTGTCCAGACTTGCTTTCTTTCAAACTCATTTAATTCTTCTTGCATAGAAATTATCCAATCTGGATCAGAAATTGCTTCTTCAACAACTTTAGGTTCCATTTGAGACAGAATACAAGTAAACATTGCTTCCTATTGTCTTTTAGTCCTTACACCTTGCAGATATTACCAATTACTTGTTCAACAGGGTGGCCCTTTAACCATTGTAAATCATGATTTGTTTGATTTACATGAGTTTCATCTTCAGTAGGCTCTGCTGTTGCTTCAGTGGGGGGATCAACAAATCCTTGAACTGCATTTGTTGTTGCATCAGTAGTGTTACCATCAGGTTCTTCAGCAGGGGCAGAATCAGAAACCTTTAAGTCATATATCTTTTCCAAAACATCAACATATTCTGGATCAGTGACTTGGAGATTCTCAGCAGGTTCTGAAACTCCATCTTACATTCCAGTGAACTTAGGTTCATCAAATACAACATGTATTGATTCTTCATGTTTCAAAGTTCTTTTGTTCAAGACCACAAATACCTTGGCCGATCAAGAATATCCTAAAAGATTCCTTCATTTGGTTTTGGTTGGAAAGTCTTTAATTGTTCCTTATGATTCAAAATAAAACATTTGCTTCCAAATGGATGGAAAAATAAGATATATTTGGTTTTCTTCCATTCCATATCTCATACGGTGTCTTCAAAGACTTTTTGTTCATCGAGGTCCTATTTTGTGTATAGCATGTTGTATTGATTGCTTTAGCCCAATATCTTTCAGGTAGCAATGCATCACAAATCATAGTCCTTCCTGCTTCTTTCAAAGTCCTGTTTCTCCTTTCAGCAACCCCATTTTGCTGAGGTGTTCCAGCAGCTGCTAACTGATGCAGAACACTAATCTGTTCACAATATTCTCTTATGACTTTATTGAGAAACTCAGTACCCTTATCTAATATGATCTTCACTACTGTCAAACTTTTCTCATTTTGCAGTCTCTTTAAAAGTTCAGACATCTTTTGAAGTGTTTCACTCTTCTTGTTCATAAATATCACCCAAGTGTATCTTGAATAATCATCCACAACTACCAGAGTGTACTTCTTTCCTGTTACACTTATAGGTATCACTGGTCCAAATAAATCCATATGCATCAGCTCCAAAACTCTCTTTGTTGATTATTTAGTCTTTGACTTGAAGCTTGACTTTGTTTGTTTACCTTGTTTGACATGCATCACATATTCTATCCATTTTGAATGTGATCTCGTGTAAACCAATCACCAATTTCTTTTTTCACCAACCGATTGATATCATCAAAATTGAGATGATTCAACTTTTTATGCCATAACCAATTTAGTTCGACTTGGTATGCACAATCAGGCATGTCTCTGGAACAACAATAGACGAATCCACAACATACATATTTTGTTGTCTTCTTCCAGCCAACACAACTTGTTCACCTCTTTCACTAATGACAATACAGTAGCCTTTGTCAAAAGTGACCTTGAAACCCATGTCACAAAATTGTCCAGTGCTCAGTAGGTTTTAGTCCAGTCCTACCACAAAGGCAACATTTCTGATAATTAGTCCATTCCTTACCAGTGTTCCACATCCTCTTGTATATCCTGGTGTATTCTTGTTTCCAAAATTCACTCTTGGACCATTTCCACATAGTTTGATAAACAGTGTTTATTCTTTGTCATATGTCTGGAACATCCACTGTCAAAGTACCAAACACCTTACAAAACAAAGTTAATGAATTTTAGGTACCCAAAACTGTTTGGGTCCATAGTGGTCAGTGGTAAGCATGACCCTTGGCAAATTTCCATAAGGTCTTCTTTGAAAAGCATTACACTTTTGTTCATATATGTATCCCACATTTCCATAAGATCTAACATTTGGTTGTGTAAGTTTCACATATGATTGCTGGCATTTTGGTATATATTGCTGTTTGAAGTGATTTCCATTGTTAGAAGCATTAGCATAACCATTGGGTTGTTGTCTGTTGGGAACAGCCCTGTAATATAGAGTCTGCTGAGGTCCCTGCTGAGTCCTCTGCTGATTCCACTGCTGAGGTCTAGGCCTAGCATTATGGTTATGTCTATTGTTTCTAGCGGTTGGGGCAGGAGCATTACAATCTTCATCAGTAGGGAACAATCTACCTTTCCCCCTGAAATAAGTATCCCTTGAATGATTAACATTTTTAGGTTTATGATTCTTATCCTTGGAATATTTCAGATTTTTGCCCTTTTGTGGTCCAGCAGACTTTACAGCAGGTCTACTATCAACAGATCTAGAAGGTCCAGCAGTCCTACCTTTGTATTTACATATTTTGTTAGGTACTGTTGTCCATTTAGATTTCTGATTTTGCTTCTTTGAAGTCTTCTCAGTAGGCTATACTGCCTTAGCAACCTTTTTGGGAATTGGATCTTATGCAGGTACAAACTTAGGACCAATTCTGGTACTAGGTTCAGTAGCCTTACTGGATCCACTCTTAGTAGATTGTTGAGTCTCAAATCCAAGGCATGTTCTATCACCATAAGGCTTTCCAGATTTGAATGTAGTGGTGGAACTAGATTGTGCAGCAGATTCGGCAGCCACTGAATGTACAACAGACTTATGTTGAATCTGTTCATAATCTTTTTCCTTTCCTTTGAGAATTCTTAGTTAAGCATTTAATCTTTGAACTTCTGCTTGAAGAGCTTCTTTTTCAGCCTTCACAATCTCATAACCAGATTTTATTTTCCTCAGTTGATTAAGGATGGCATCCAAAGTTTCTTCATTGTTAGAATTTTTAGGATTTGAACTACAAGTAGATTCACAATCCACTTTCGTGAGGAGTATTTATAGATAAAGAATTGTATACCTCCTCGCCTCATCCATATTGGCCATTAATGCATAATATTCCATGTGTGCAATAAGTCTTTGTATCATCGATTCATTTCCTTTTCCGATTCAACTTCATATCCTCGATTCATCATCAAGAACTAAGGCTTTCCTGCTAGATCTTCTTTGCTGACTCTTGTTCTTCAGTAGGTCTAGACAATCAGGTCTGAAATATCCAGG
The DNA here is from genome assembly GCA_026214975.1 of Gentiana macrophylla. Classification (NCBI taxonomy): domain Eukaryota; kingdom Viridiplantae; phylum Streptophyta; class Magnoliopsida; order Gentianales; family Gentianaceae; genus Gentiana; species Gentiana macrophylla. The sequence continues at coordinate 59,007,146 of CM047813.1, read as the reverse complement.
TTTCTTGCAATTGAAGCATAGATAATCAAGTTCATTCTTTTGTTTCAAGGCAGGACAGTCAGGTTTGAATTGTCCTGGTTTCTTGCAATGAAAGCACAAGTAATCATTGTCTTTCTTGGATTCTTCCTTTTTATTTTCACTTGATTTCTTGGTGAAATTCCTTGGAGAACCCCTTCATGTTTTCATCATTTTGATTTTCTTGCTCAGTAGGGCTATTTTCTCTTGCATTTCATCCAGAAGATCATCTTGAGCACCTGATGGTTCTTCTTTGTGTGCAGCAGCAAATGCAGTAGTACTTGGTTCTTCTTTTTCTGTGTCAGGAATAAGTTTCTTACTAAATTCATAGGCTTTGAGATCTAAAAATAATTTGAAGGTGTCCTCTTCATGTAGTCTTTTGGACTCCTCTATGGCAGTAACCTTCATTTCTCAAACTTATTTTGCTGGTAAGGCTTCCAAAATTATTGTATTGATCTCTTCCTTTGTGTACACTACATTCAGTAGGGTGAGTTCATCCAAGATAGCATTGAATCTTGACTTCATTTGTTCAATGTATGGTTTCATTTGATTTCATTTTGAAATCTTGGAACTTCTTTTTGGCCACACTGACCTTGTTTTTCTTGATAACATCAGTGCTTTCACATATCAGTTGTAATTTTTCCCAAAGTTCCTTTGAAGTCTTGCAATCCTTCACTTTCATATACATATTTCTATCCAAGGTTCTGTAGATGATATCAATAGAAATATTGTTGAGGTTTGCTCTTTTTCTATCTTCAGCACCCCATTCTCTTTTTGGCTTTGGAACAATCTGAAAGTCGATTATCCACGATTATGGCTTTTGTGATTTCCAAAGGGTCCATCATCAAAGACATCCATCATTTCATCATGTGTTGCAACTAAGTAAGCCTTCGTGCGATGTTTATACTCATCAAAACGATGTAGAGAGCACATCAACATAGTCCAAGCATACTGGTTGTTGTCCATGATGCAAAGCTTTGAGAATCAGAAACTTGAAAAAGTTTTCAAAGAATTTTCACAAGCACAACAAGTAGGATTACTTCAGAACAGAAGCAATGCTCTGATACCAATTGTTAGTCCCTTGAAAAGACTTTGGTTAAGTTTAGAGGGGGGTGAATAAACTTAACACTTAAAACTTTTTAGAGTTGACAAACTTAGCACAGTCAGTAGTCTGCTGACTATCAGTAGACTGTTGTTCCTCAGTAGTCTGCTGACTATTAAGGTTACTGAATTTGTTGTAGCAGAATATATTTAAATTAAGAATACTTGTTGTTAAAAGATGATACTAAGTATTGGATACTCAGTAGTGTAAGTGTGTGATTCATTTGCTAGTTTCAGTAGGTTGATGTGATCAGTATACTAAATGCAGAAAGTAAGTAGGCAAATTTTATAGTGGTTCCAGGTGGTGTAATCATGTCAGTCTACTCTTCTCTTATGATGTTGGAGGAAATTCACTAGAGATCCTTGAGGTTGCAGTTACAAAAATCCCTAAGCTGTTTGTCCTTCACCAATGACTGTGGCTTCACAAACTGAACACTTGAAATAGGTAGGATTGCTGCTCCAAAGTATTCCACTGGTCCTTGAAGGGTAGGATTGCCTCTTCACCTGCTCCACCACAAACAACAGTTCTTGACACCTAAGTGCTTCTCTGTCTTGGCGGAGTTTCTTGTAAAAGAAAGATTGAATCAAGTAAATGATTCAGTTGTCAGCAGCTTGATCAAGATGAAATGATCAGCAGCTTGATGTCTTCAAGTGTGTGTACTTGATGTAACCTGATAGCAGATTACACTTGAAGAAATTTCTTGATCAGTAAGTTTAAGCTAAGTGTGTGTCAGCGGGGTATTCTTGTAAACTTGATAGCTTCGTATGGATTATAATCTTGTTGTTCATCACTTGTATCTGAATCAGGAGTCTTCTATTTATAGGTGAGAATCATGTGACTTATGTTTGAATGTCAAACATAGCCGTTTCAGTCTTGTCTCCATCTTGACTTTGCTTTTTGTCACTATTCATGTGGGCCCGACACCATCGACCGACTTTTGTCGATTTTGATCTGTCCACCCTTTAACTTGTTTCCATTGGATAAAGCTCTGAATCTTTCCTGAAGGATGCAGGTTCTTAGATCTAAACGAATTAGATCTACGCGCAGCGGATGGATCACGATTTATATATCAAAACACATAATTAAAGGACTTAAACTACTACAAGGGGGTTTAAGATCATGTTACCAATAACGGGAAGAGAAGCCTTGATCTTCCGATGTGTTCTCCAAACGGCGGTTGGTGGACACCCTTCTTGATACACGAACCTCCTTGATATGCAACACCAAGAAAAACTCAAAGTTTTTCTTCTACTAAAAACCCTAGATGAGAAAAACTAATTTTTCCTCTCCTTTTAATGTGTGTAGTCGAATTTTCCATGCCCCAAAAAACCTTGGAATAACTCTCCTTTTATAGGAGAGTAAATCCTTGGCCTCCAAGTATTAATTAATTAAATAAATAATTAATTAAACAAAATAAAAGAATATTTTCCTTAATGACTAATTGTGACATGTATTGACCAATAGAAATCAAATAACAAGTCATCCAACCAATCATGTAACAAGAATATCTTTTATTTTCCACATCACAAAAATTAATTCTTGTGATAATTACAAGGAGAAATGGCGCCACATTAGCTAGGGTTTTAGCCCACATAAAATGTCTTTTATGTGTATTATATTATTTAGCCCAACTAAATAATATCCATGCACATCAATTAATTAGCCCACCAATTAATTATCAATGAGAGCCCCAAATAACAAGATTATCATCCGAATTACGTAAGCCACATCGGGGACCATGGACCTATAACCAAGAGTAGCTCCAATAATTAATTATTCATCGAATGTAATAAGCACATTAATTATTAATTCCGGGATTACGCCACCATAAACCTGGCCGAACTCTACCGATTATAGATGTATACTTATACTCAACCCATGAGTAAATAAGCGCCCATTGATATAATCACTACATACGGATTAACCTCTCCATAGATCGTCCATTCTGAGTGGGAAGTCTCCGTGAACCCGACTCGTAATATCTTATCCTTATTTACCATTAACCCCTCGATGATCAATTAGCACACATATCCGACTAGTAGCTAATTAGTCAAATGTGAACTCCCGGATCGATCACTTTCTTAGGGGCTAACAAACAAGGGATCTGCTCTCTACTTCCCGCAGAAGGAATGGATTCCATGTCCGTGAAAATCGAACTACTCACTCATCCTGAGATAGTGCCAATGAGAAGTGGCTTGGAAGACATATTTAAGTGAACCGTAATTAACACATCAAACACTACCCCGGGACAAGCAAAGACTCGTGATCACCTCAGATTAAGGTTGATCCATATATGATCATCTAATGATTTAATAAGATTCCTCGATTACGGAATTATACCGAGAAATTCAGATTAAATCGGTCCAAATTCTATATGAATGCCATCATATATAAATGCCCCACGTAGTACCTCTACCGACAAATCCGGATAAGACTATCACACCCTAAGGTGTTCTCAGCGCATTATTGGTGTTTTAATCAAGAGACCCTAAACTCGATTAAGTTCACCACGGACTAACAATTTAAGTATATCACCACTAACTCAATCCTCACGTGCATGCCATACACGAGTTAAGCGGTTACATACCGATATACTTAGGGTTTGCAAAGAGGTATTATTTACAAGCACAAAGCAAGTAATAAGGTGAGATAAAATCATCATCCATTACTAAAAACAATTACACAAATTGTCTTTCGGCACTACACCTAACAATCTCCCACTTGCACGAAATGACAAGCAACGATTGTTTTTAGAGCACACCCTTTCTCATCTTATTCACAACACTCTCCCACTTGCTCTAAAAGAGGATGAGACATATCACTCAATGCCGCACTTCTCCAAGCACTCGACTTGGTACACTGATTAGTTAGGTTGTCGACTCGAGACGCATCTTTAGGATTGAAACGCTTGCGGTCCTTCCAATCAAAGGTACTCTCTCAATATGCTTTTGACATCCGGGTGACCGAGAAGATCCTTCTAAGCTATCTCTTCACTGCTTTCACAATGAAGTGATATCGGCTTATCGACACGGAATTACTTCCGCACCAAAAAGGAAATTCTAAGCACTATGAGTAAACACCGAGCCCGAGATCAACTTAATGATCATCCTTAATCGACTACAAGTCGAAATCAAGTGTAGTCAACCATATTCAAGTTTGCACATGAATATACAAGCATATGTTTCCTCGTTCTCTAACGATACTTGAGGACGACTAAAACGCTTATTTTATGCTCGAATCCGAGATTCGACTACTATTGACTTGTGACAACCTGACTTGCCGTTATCCAAGAGAGACTCATCCCATTTTCTCTTTATCCGAAGATTTAGAGAATCATTCCCGAGAGGTAGGGTAGGACAACTCTCGATGAATGCCGCAACCATATATGCATAATCATCTTATTCAATAAGATCGATGGGATAGCCAATGACTCATTCTCGTGAATTTGACCGAATCGATTCTTAGAACATAGTCCAATTCTCTCATCCAGAGAATCTTGGCGTGTCGCTTCCGACTTCGTATAGCACACCCATGTTGTTTCCAACCGCTTTAGTGTTATCATATATGAACACTAATGCTACTACTTTGCCAATATTGATATCCAAATTATGAAAAACTTATCAATATTTTGGTCAAGTCCACGTATTTTAAAACATGTGACTTTTAAATGACCGAGAGGTTCTCTTAAATCCACAAAGGATATAAGCCATGGCAAAGCTTCCTACCAATGGTTCTTTCGAATAAATTAAGATATCGTTAGTCTCAAAAAAGGAATTAGGAATCACCCCTATCTTCCGCTTTGTAACGAATCCGTTATTCATTCTTAGCTAAAACCCTTCTGTTTCAATGAATTCGATTCCGTTGTTCGCAGATTCCGTTGTTCGGCAAGAAAGTCTCGTGAATCACCCCTATTTTCTCGCTTAACGAAATCTAGCAAGATCGAGTGGTGAGAGAGTTCAAGGTCCGTTAACTCTCTACTTGTCGTGAATCACCCCTATACCACTCAACTTTGCGCCAAAGTTTAAACTTTCCTATTCATTCGACTCTTTTCTATGTAGATCCAATTGCTCCCACTCGGCCCTGAGACACTCAGGGGGTTCTACAATAGATCGAACAAAACCGAGTACAAAACTCCATTTACAGGGTTAAGGTCACAAACCAACCTCTATGATCGTAATCCTATACACACCACTAAGAGCCATAGGTTATCAATCACCCTTGCAGATCAGAAGTCCACAAAACCACAATGGGTCAATGGTTAAACCATACTCCCACTTGTGTCTTGGGTGGATTGATATTCGATCTAGTAGTATTTATCGTGTACTCACCAACAACCGATGTTGGACGTGGTCCGATTAAATCGAGATAGTAACTACCTTTGGGTAACCGTATCTCCAAGGTCTAAGGTCACATTTATAGATTCTATCGAAGAATTGTGACAAATTCAACCGCTACTTTCTCGATCTCAAGAATCTTATAATCAACCTTCACTGCCTTATTAAGATATTTCACGAACAAATACAATCTCAACGTATGCGCAAAAATCTCCAAATCCTACCTTCAAGCATTAAATGCTAAATGCCTACATTTATGGAAGTGGTGTGAACCGAATTCACTCATTATCCATAAATTCTCCGGCATCTTCTAGGTAGACTTCTCGGTTTACATAATAATGTTAACCGCTATTTTGCAACCAATTATCTTAATCGAGTTTAACAAAGTGTATTGTAGCACATTAATAACTATATCGTAAGTCTATGGTTTCTTCCTTAGTGAGAAACATTCCACTAGGAGGTAGGCCGAGCATCACCCCAAGACTATGCGATAGCCTATTTCTGAGCATGGAATACTCTATTCTCTCGCTAAAATCGTAGACTCCTCCTCGTATTCTTTTGATAAACTAAATCACGCTTTGAGTAGTTATATCGACAAAATGTCACCACTCAAAAACTCCCACTAGCTTGTATCTCTCACTAGACCCGAAGGTCATGGTGAACAAGCTTATGTTACCCTTCAAATCTATTACCATTTCCCGATTGAAAGGAAACTTAGTCATTGTTCCTTTGAGATAGTGTTCCTAGACCGGGAGATAGGAATCACCCTTAGCCACCGTCAGTCTTATCTCTGGATATATGCACTAATTAATAGATATTGAAAGGTCGCTTATCTTAATACGAAAACCTTTTACCTTTAATAGTTTTAGATGTGTTATACTTATTCAACTTTTCTTAGTGGTTCGACTTTATCAAACAAAAGTCCGAGTCTTGGATTCGTATTACAAATGTCATATTCACTTTCTATGAGGCAACAATATATCGAGTTGAAAGTGAATCCATTTGTTTCAACGAATCAGAAAATGTAAAAATAAATTTTTCTCGTGATATTCAAGGATAGAATCCAAATTCATTTCCTTATATCACTCCCACTATTGTAGCCGAAATTACGCCCGTTGTTACTCTATTAATCGTTAATGCACAAATTTTCCTTGTTCTTCCAAAGAACTAAGCTACCGAGTCAAGTTACTCGGTTATGAAAGTCGCTAAGGATTCATTGGTTAGTGATCCAAATCACTTTCCTTATCCTATACTTTCTTTAATTAATGTTTCGGTTTAGCCTCAAAACTTCGATTAAGATGATTAACACTTATAGACATTCTTTCCCATTCTTAACTTTCCTTAAAAGGAAATAGTCTTGAACTAGCAGTCAGATGAGTAGACACTACTCGTGAACTGTGGGATGTCTAATGAAAGCGCCACCCAAAGGGGACTAATTTTCTAAATTAGAAAACATAAGACAAAAGCTCCCACTAGTTTATCGGTTCCAAATACCGCCTAACTAGCGACACTTTAATTTATGATTCTCCAATTTTTCTATTAAAAATTTCTTGTGTAGACACTACACCATTAAAATTCACTAGAAGAATTTTATCGTCCCAATCATCTTTCAAACTCGACTACAATGGCTCGCTCAAGACGAGTGAGTGAGCAGTGACATGCCTATTTACGCTACTTAAGTTTTGAAGGCTTCATGAGAAATATCTTTTCCGAAAAATTAATCGCATGTGAGATTAATAAATACAACGCTCTAGTTACTTACCACTTTTTAACGAAGTCATTACTAGTCAATTTTACACTAGCAGCGCTAGCACCTTAGAGAGATATATATAACAAATTGTAAATAAAATTGATGTAAAATAAATCCAAATCATACACTACTAAAATTTTAGGAACATAAACTAAGTACGCACTTATAGTCTATCCTACTGCTCCAAGGATTTAATCTAATGCCTCAAAGCCGCCTTAGGGGTAGGTCAAAGAGGTTTCGATTAATATTGAAGATCGATTGAGAATCGAACATCTCATTTGTGATCGTCAATCACCTTTCCTTTTTCAGCCAAGGTACTACCAAAAATACCTTTATGAGTGTGACCTCACTGCCTCAGATTTTTAGGTAGACCCCGAGTGTGCCGCCTTAGGGTCGGTCGGTCTGACCCGACGAGTACCCAAAATCCTATCCTTTCGGAGACCAAGCCTTGAATTTTGATAGCGGTGAAGGCCTTCCTTAGGAGGCCGGTCCCAGTGCCGGCACGAGGCGCCACCATTCTCTCACGTTGCTTGTGTCAACAAGAGAGGCCGTGGGGTCGGCCGTCGCCTCTCCCGCTCCCACTCAATATTTTGAAAAAGTGGTGGGTTTATCGATCACGCTTTTGGACTTGATGTTACATTAAGGAACAATAAATCATAGGCCCGAATGTTGTCGGTTATGTGGGCTAGCCCACCCGACCTATTCGTTAGAACATATGTGGCCGCCGGACGGGTCAAGGCTAGAGAGCTCCGCTGAGCCGTAGTGGCTCTTCGGATGGCTCAAGATTGCTGCACTTCGCGCAAACGCCACACGTGGAGGGTGAAGTCGATTGAGCCGTAGCTATTGTTGACCACCCAACCGTGGTTAAACCACTTTCAAACCTGCTTGCCCGTGATTATCCAAATTCTAAACATCAAACTTTCACGAGACACTCACCAACAAAAACGTAATCTCGCCTTGTGTAAGGTGGAATTCACCGAGAATCCAACACCTTAACCACGAGGTTTCGAATTTTACTCCTTATGCTTTCGCAGAGTGGGATTCACCGAGAATCCATCACCCAACCTCGACGATTGAAAAACCCGTGTTCTCGGTTTTACCCTAATTAGTTTCTAATTAATATCAAACAATTAATTAAAACTAATCGTGTGTTTTATACATGCCTAACTAATTCCTCGAATTAATTTCTACATGTATGCATATGGAGTGGAATTCATGATATGATGCATGTCATGGCAATTTTCCGGTTCTACTCATACAATCTACACATGTATACTAGTGAGGAAAATAAACACCGAGATGGACCGCTGGCACTCCCAGAATTAATCTATTCGAAAATAAATTAAAACCCTAATCTGCAGCTGTTAGGAATCTTAGACGATCGGCATATCAAACGAACTTGGATCGGGATGAAACTTTCCAGATCTGATCGTCATTCTTCGGACTTCAAGATGGACGGTCGGATCGGAGCTTTGACTTGTCAATCTTCCTCAGTGAGCCGCCCAACTTGCTGCTGAAACAGACTCTCACAGCAGCACATCATATACTTCCCGAGATCGATCGGGGATGAAGATGAATCCCGATCGTCCTGAAAATTTTATCTCACGTCCAAATCTCCATGATTATCGATCTGACCGGTCGGATTTTAATTTGAACGGTCCAATTGTTCCCAGAAAATCGAAGAAGTCACAGTTAGGGTTTCTGTGAATCCTGCGTTTTTCTGTTACAGCAGCCACTTCGCAGCAACGAACGGAAACCCAAACGGACTCTGATCGACACCAAAATTTGTGGGATTGTTCATCAACTTCCAATCTTGATTCTGACCGGAGGGATCTTCGTTTTAACGGCTCAAACAACGGAAAAAAACGAAAATACTAAACAGCTAATGTACAGATCTATTTTCTGGAAATTAAAATTGCAATAATACATAAATTACATAATTTCCTATACTCATATGAACGAATTTTCATCGTTTATATGAGTTTACAATAGATCTAATGGGAAAACGGTGCCAACCCCAATCCATCTCTTCAACCATAGCAATTTAAAAATTATTAATGCATAATAATAAGTAAAATATCACCTACATGCAATTCCACTCCTTTAAATCGCTTAATTACGATTATGACTATATAAATCGTGGAACCTGGCTCCGATACCACAATGAAGGATGCAGGTTCTTAGATCTAAACGAATAGATCTACGCGCAAATGATGGATCACGATTTATATATCAAAACACATAATTAAAGGACTTAAACTACTACAAGGGGTTTAAGATCATGTTACCAATAACGGGAAGAGAAGCCTTGATCTTCCGATGTGTTCTCCAAACGGCGGGTTGGTGGACACCCTTCTTGATACACGAACCTCCTTGATATGCAACACCAAGAAAAACTCAAAGTTTTTCTTCTACTAAAAACCCTGATGAAAAAAAAAAATAATTTTTCCTCTCCTTTTAATGTGTGTAGTCGAATTTTCCATGCCCAAAAAACCTTGGAATAACTCTCCTTTTATAGGAGAGTAAATCTTCTGCCTCCAAGTATTAATTAATTAAATAAATAATTAATTAAACAAAATAAAAGAATATTTTCCTTAATGACTAATTGTGACATGTATTGACCAATAGGAAATCAAATAACAAGTCATCCAACCAATCATGTAACAAGAATATCTTTTATTTTCCACATCACAAAAATTAATTCTTGTGATAATTACAAGGAGAAATGGCGCCACATTAGCTAGGGTTTAGCTCACATAAAATGTCTTTTATATGTATTATATTATTTAAATTTCAACTAAATAATATCCATGCACATCAATTAATTAAATTTCAACCAATTAATTATCAATGAGGCCCAAATAACAAGATTATCATCCGAATTACGTGCTTTCACATCGGGGACCATGGACTCCATAACCAAGTGCTCCAATAATTAATTATTCATCGAATGTAATAAGCACATTAATTATTAATTCCGGGATTACGCCACCATAAACTCCGAAATCAACTCTACCGATTATAGATGTATACTTATACTCAACCCATAGAGTAAATAAGCGCCCATTGATATAATCACTACATACGGATTAACCCTCCATAGATCGTCCATTCTCGAGTGGGAAGTCTCCGTGAACCCGACTCGTAATATCTTATCCTTATTTACCATTAACCCTCGATGATCAATTAGCACACATATCCGACTAGTAGCTAATTAGTCAAATGTGAACTCCCGGATCGATCACTTTCTTAGGGCTAACAAACAAGGGATCGTCTCTCTACTTCCCGCAGAAGGAATGGATTCCATGTCTGTGAAAATCGTAACTACTCACTCATCCTGAGATAGTGCCAATGAGAAGTGGCTTGGAAGACATATTTAAGTGAACCGTAACTAACACATCAAACACTACCCCGACAAGCAAAGACCTCGTGATCACCTCAGATTAAGGTTGATCCATATATGATCATCTAATGATTTAATAAGATTCCTCGATTACGGAATTATACCGAGAAATTCAGATTAAATCGGTCCAAATCCTATATGAATGCCATCATATATAAATGCCCCACGTGAGGTACCTCTCTACCGACACCGATAAGACTATCACACCCTAAGGTGTTCAAGCGCATTATTGGTGTTTTAATCAAGAGACCCTAAACTCGATTAAGTTCACCACGGACTAACAATTTAAGTATATCACCACTAACTCAATCCTCACGCATGCCATACACCGAAAGTTAAGCGTTACATACCGATATACTTAGGGTTTGCAAAGAAGTGTATTATTTACAAGCACAAAGCAAGTAATAAGGTGAGATAAAATCATCATCCATTACTAAAAACAATTACACAAATTGTCTTTCGGGCACTACACCTAACAATTCCAACGTTCCTTTTATCTTGACAATTGATTTGTTGACAAAATCAAGGCTTGTAATCGATCCTTATCCTTTTAATCTTCCAATGTAACCTTGATTAAATCAAGAATTATACTCAAAGAAATATATGAAGTATATCATCATTGATGTACATATCTCATCTGTCAATGAGTTTAAGTCTGATGTGCTTTAATAACACTTCAGCGGACTTCTTCTTATCTAACTTTTTAATTGTGAAGTTAGAGTACACCATTTTGCTCATAACTAAGTTCCAATCATCACTTAACACATGGAACTTAGACATTGTACACAAGGTATATGTAATCAGTTTAGGTCATCATTGACTTCCCTAAATTTTGATTCCATATCCTTGACTTTAAATACTAATTTTGATCCCTTAGCCTTCAATAACTGAGTCTGAACCCTCAGCCTTCAGTCTTCAGCAGGTCTCTATTAAGTTTACTGACCTACACACTCTACTGACCTAGACAAGTCTGTTGATAAAGTATCTTTGACTTTATATACAAGGGTTGTTTGATCAAACCTATACAAAGATCAAAATCTAAATAAACCTATACATTTGATCTAGACATCTTTTTGCCTTTTCTATATAACAGCTAGTCTGGCACTCATCATTAAAACTTAAAATATGTCCAACATATACCTATTGTTAGGAACATTTTATTATGTTTTGATGATGGCCATACTAGCCGTTATAGCAAGCCTCGAATAAGTTAGAATTCTCTCAGATAAGTCTTTACTTAGAGTCCGACATGTTGTATAAGTTGAGTCGCACAGTATTGTACTAGTTGGTAGGAAGGCAAAGTGAAAATGACATTCGGCAGAGTAAAGCCACCAAGCACCAAAGAGAGATACAGAGAAGGGATTATGATCTCACTTATAACCAAGGAAGTCTCGTGATGACCTTGGATAAGTCTCCAAGTTATGTTTCAAGTGATGAAACTCAATATTCCAATATGGTGTACACCGATCTCACCCAAATCAAGGATCATGAAGTATAAAGATTCTCCTGAAACTAAAGCAAAGAAGAAAACAAAGAATCGGCCGAGTACACCGATCGCCGGGCAAAGAGAAAACAAAACGGCGAAGAAAGAACTAACGGCTAAGTCGGAAGGCTCACTCCACCGCTCTACTGACGGTGAAGAGACACTTACAAGATCGATTTAATATACATTGAAGATTCAAAGCAGATCATGCATTAAATGCACAATCATTAAAGGATCAATCAAGGACGGATTTTCTGCTATACATTTGAAAGAAGAATCCGATCACTGAAATCAAGGAGAATACAATTAAGGGGGAATCAAGAATAAAATCAAGGATTATTCCCTCATTAATATAGCCAACGGACGGAATTTCAAAATCAAGGCTATTCAAGGCTATAAATAGAAGGCATTGACAGAAAAAGATAACAACGATTAAAAGGAAAGAAAAGCGTAAACTCACAATTAAAAAGCCTTCTCTCGAACTTACAAGGATACATCTAGTGATCAACTCAAACATCGTAACTACAAAGTCATATTCGCAATTGAGATTGATCAAGCAAGTGCGTGAATTTCATTCACATCAAACTCAAGCAAATCAATCGCAGGCAATCTGAGAAGGAGTTGAAACTGTGATAGCCGCTTGAAGGATTTTGATCTCAAGGAGCAAGAAAAGGAAGACTAAATCATCAAGTCGCTTGCGCTCAAGGAGTGATAGTCTTGTAGATTGTGAAGCTTGGGAAGCCAAGGACAATCATACTGTTGTATCTCAGTGAAAACAATAGTGAATTCCTCCGATCATCACAGAGAAGAGAGTGGATTAAGGGATTACACCACCTCGAACCACTATAAGCCTTGTGTCAATTTAATTTCTACAATTTACTTTACAAAGACTTATTTAATTTGCCTACATCATAACACATATCTCGTGATTGTCTAAACTGATTTGAAAACAACATAGTAAGAAGGGACTTATCCGCTGCCCAAAAGCTTTTAAAACACAAGAAATTTTTTGAAACTCCACTATAGTCATTCACCCCCTCCTCGGACTATAGTTTCACCTTCTCTGACCAACAATTGGTATCGGAGCAGTGTTCCTAGTATCAGAACCTGTTCAGATCTAATTTCTGGTAACAAGGAGATCACATATTTTCAAAGTAGTTTTCAAATCTGAAGTTTTTCATTCACTGCCATTTTTTTATCTTCAATTGCACTGATGGATTCCTCAAACTTCTTGTCAAAAGTACCTGTTTTCAATGTTAATAATTTTGATGAATATAAAATAAGAATGTTATCTCATCTTGCAGCAACTCATGAGGAGATGCTGGATGTAATCAATGACGGCCCAATCATGATCACTACCGTGGTAGGCACAGAGCGCATCAAGGAAAGCGAGATAGACAAACCCAAGAAAGATTGGACCAAAGATGACAGGAGAAGAGCAAACCTAGACTTTGTAGCAAAAGATATGATCTTAAAGACTCTAGACAAAGAACATGTTCATGACAATCAAAGATCAAAAAACAAAGAAAGGAGATGTGGGGACAAACTATCATCGATAAATGAAGGATCTCAAGCAAGCCAAAGAAAACAAATTATCTATTGCAAAACAGTAAATTTGAGAACTTTAAAATGAAGACCGGTGAATCCATTGATCAAATGGACAATGATTCTCAAGCATCATCATGAATCGCAATGTGCCTTGGACACACATATCCACAAAAAGAAGTATGCTTGAAGATCTTGAGAGGACTACCTGAAAGATGGAAGATCATAACATCGTGAATCGAGGAACAACAAATCTTGCAAGCACCGACACTCGACACCGATGTCCCAATTAAAAGCTCATGAATTCGAATTGAACGGTGAAGATGGTGGTCCGCAGAGACACACAAAATTATCGCATTAGCCGCACTCCCAAGAAAGTAACTTTGCCGAATGCATCAAAGAAAGAGACACAAGAACTAAAAGAACAGGTAGCTTTATTAGTTAAACGCTTTGACAGTTTAAAAGAAGCCATTCAAGGGAAATTCAACATCAAACAAAAAGTCAAGCTCAAACAGAGACATGAAGAAGAAAGATGATGAATACAGATGCTTCAACTGCAATAAGAGAGGTCACTTCAAGGCCGATTGTCCTCAAGAAAATGACAAAGATGATGAAAAGAAGAAATTCAAAACATCCGAAAAGAGAAAGGGCAAGAAGGCACTTAAGGCGTAATCCAAAGAAGAAAAGATGAAGAATCATCCGACAATGACTCGATGATAGTGATGAAGAAGACAAATTTAAAAATGAAAAGGCATGCCTATGCCTCATGACCAAAGAATTGGATGAAGACAAAAGTGATAGTTCGTATAATCGAGGAAACAAGCCTATGTTTAATGGCTAAAGAATCGATGAAATCGAGGTAACATCTAGTTCCTGCTTCTTCATCTAATGCATTCACATCTAACACCGCACAATCCTCTAGTCTTCCATTAGATACAAGAGACTAGTCCAAAATCTCATGACTAAATTTGATGAAATAGAAAAGAATCATGAAATTCGGAAAGGAATGCAAGGATCTAAGAAAAGAGAATAAGAGGTTAAATAAAGAATCTGATAAAACAAGAGTTTAATTAACTAGTAAGAGACCTACTTAAATGATCAACAAAAGCAGATGACCATACATCCGTACTACCAGCATCGCTTAAGAAGAACTCCTCACTAGTAAAGGTAATCACTGCACCACTAAAAGCACCACTTACAACCCTCAAAAGTTTGGATCCAGATCCGGTCTTGGCTATAATAAATGTGATGAACGTAGGATAATAGTCAACACAATTCTAAATTGAGGACCACTAATGGACCAAAATTTAGAAAGGGATGCACTATGTCTCCAACAGATCATCCTGCTCCAAAGAAGTCAAAACCCACCGTAGTAGTGAAACAAACAGACTAAATCCTCATTCCAATCATACAAAACAACATCCATCCGAAAGGTAAAGGCAGACTTTTTCCTCGTGAGGATGATTGAATATCACACTCCAAAATACAAGAGGAAACCATTCCACAAAATGCATCATGTGATTAAGAAAAATCAATCTAGCTATGTTCCTAGACACATGAAGCAAGAAAGGTTTCCTATTGCATACTGGAAAGTGAAGAAGGATATAAATGCACCAAAAGGTGGAAAAAGTATCGTAATACCTTCCGTAAAAATATTAGAAGCTATTCTCGCCATGCCTTATACATATGAAGTTGATGACTTCAATTATCCAAAGAGAAGACCTTTTGGATACATACTTGGTATGAGGCTTGATCAAGCAATGAGATATGGACCCAAACAAAGGTTGGGTACCCAAACTTAATTAACTGCTTTTGTAGGATGTCCGGTACATAGACAAAGGGATGTTCCGCATACACGACAGAAACAAGAAATGGATCACTGATTTTAAAGCTTTTGATGGACCCAAAGTCACATTTGGAGGAAAAGAAACCCTGGCAAGATTAAGGGGAAGGCACAATACTCAAAAACAATCTAAAGATTCAAAATGTGGCATATGTCAATGGACTTAACTTCAATCTGATGAGCATCACCAATTCGTGACAAAGGCTACAATGTGCACTTCAACAAAGAAGGATGCAAAGTGATTCACAATCAAACAAACACAAAGTGGTTCTTGCGTAAAAGACAAGACAACATGTATGTGGTGGATCGAGAATGTGCCCAAGGCGTAAACATGTCTACTTGTCAAGAATAAACAATCAACAAGTCGGATTTGGCACGTAAGATTAAATCACCTGAATTTCAAGACCATCAACAAACTATCAAAGAGCAAGTTAGTTGAAGGCCTTCCAGAGATCACATTCAAGAAAGAGAGTCTATGTGATGCTTGTCGAAAGGAAAACAAATAAAAAGCTCATTCAAATCAAAGCCTCATCAATCTACAACAAGAGTTCTACATCTACCGCACATGGACTGCTTTGGACCAAATCCACCCAGTAAGTGTGAGTGGTAAGAAATATACTCTTGTAGTGGTGGATGACTTCTCAAAATACACCTGACCATCTTCATGAACAAGAAGAAAGAAACACTCAAGAAGCTACCAGACTTGCCGAGAAGACTCGTAATGAAAAAGAGCTAAAAATTATCAAAATCGATCGATAGAGGCACCTCGAATTTCTAAATGAAATTATCGTAACCTATTGTGAAGAAAATGGAGTACTACATCAACTATCTCATAGCAGAACTCCACAACAAAATGGTGTAGCAGAAAAGAAGAAACAGAACTCTCAAAGAAGCAATGAATAATGATTGTCAAGCATGCTTGCCAAAGAGATTTTGGGTCAAGCAAAGAAACACAAGATGCCATACACAAAACAGATCAATCATCAACAAACATCATGGAAAAACTCCATATGAATTATGGAATGGTAGAAAACCCAATATCTCATATTTTCATATGTTTGGATCAAAATGTTTTGTCTTGAACAGAATCATCTCAGATACCTTTGATGAGAAGGTCGATGAAGCAATCTTCATGGGATACTCGGACACCAAAGAAAGCATTCAGAGTACTAAATAAAAGAACATTGGTGATTGAAGAATCAATTCATGTGGTTTTTGATGAACCATATACAAATGGTGAAGATCTTCAAGACCAAGAAGAGAAAGTCGCACAGAGGCAAATCTATACAAATGCAACCATACCAAATACTATCCCGAATCATCTTTTGAAAATCAAGAGGAGCCACATATCAATACAACAGAGAAGCACTGAATTGAAGATCATGCTCAAAGATGAAGGTATGGAAGCACCAAGTGAAGATCAACTTCAACTGCACTCTAAATTGGCTTAGACCATCCTCAAGAACAAGTCATTGGAGATATTCACACCGAGTCGTAACAAGAAGACAACCTGAGCACATGCTAACTTGCTTTCTATCACAAGTGGAATCTAAGACCATAGATGATGCAATCCAAGATGCAGATTGGATCACAGCCATGCAAGAAGAACTAAATAAGTTTAAAAGAAATGAAATCTGGGAACTTGTTGACAGACCTGAAATGGCCAACATCATTGGTGCAAAATGGGTATTCAGGAACAAGATGGATGAGCAAGGAACTTGTCGTAAACAAAGCAAGGCTAGTTGCAAAAGGATATTCCTAAGTCAAGGAATAGATTATGATGAAACCTTTGCTCCAAAGAGCAAGATTGAAAGCAATAAGACTTTTCTAGCATTTGTCGCACACAAAGACTTCAAAGTCTATCAAATGGATGTCAAAAGTGCATTCCTAAACGGACTTTTGGAAGAAGAAGTTTATGTAGAACAACCTCCTGGATTTCAAATCAAAGGAAAAGAAGACAAAGTATACAAACTCAAGAAGGCCCTCTATGGCCTCAAACAGCACCTAGAGCCTGGTATGAAACATCACACACAATTTCGGTCAAGAATGGATTCAACAAAGGAACTATAGACAAAACTCTATTTAAACTAGAGGAAGGGCAAGCACATTGCTAGTGCAAATCTATGTTGATGACATAATCTTTGGATCGTAAGATGAAAAGTTGTGTGAGAAATTTGCAAATCTAATGAAGAGCAAATTTCGGATGAGCATGATGGGAGAATTAAACTACTTCCTTGGCCTTCAAGTAAAGCAAATGAAGGATGGCATTTTCATTAGTCAAGCAAAATATACAAGAGATTTGATACACAAGTATGGGATGGACACAAGTGGCACAGCAGACACACCAATGTGTGCCAGAGTCATACTTGGAAAAGATGAAGGAGGAAAAGATGTTGATCAGAAAATGTATAGAGGAATTATTGGATCATTATTATACTTAATCGCAAGGCACCCGATATTGCATTTGCAGTAGGAGTGTGTGTGCTAGATTTCAAGCTCAACCAAAAGAATCACATCTTCTAGCAAACTAAAAGGATAATCAAATACTTGAAACTCACCATCAATGTTGGCATTTGGTACCCAAAAGATGGAGGATTTACACTGATATCATATTCAGACTCTGACTATGCTGGATGCAAAATAGATAGAAAAAGCACCTCTGGAACATGCCAAATGCTAGGAACCAGACTAGTCTCATGGTTCAGCAAAAAGCAAAACTCTATATCTACATCAACAAAGCAGAATATATAGCAGCAGGTAGCTGTTGTGCACAAGTACTGTGGATAAGACAACAGCTAAGGGACTATGGAGTCGAAGAGAAAACAATCCCAATCATGTGTGACAACACAAGTGCAATATCTATTACAGAAAATCCAGTATTGCATTCAAGAACAAAGCACATTGATGTGAGACATCATTTTATCGAGACCATGTTGAAAAGGGAGATGTCATCCTAAAATACATATCCATCAAGAACAATCAGGCGACATCTTCACTAAAACCACTCGGCTTATGAAAGATTTAGTATGTTGAGAATCGAGTTGGTGGATGATTGAAATTGACTAAGTATCAACGAGCGCTAACCGAGTAATCGGCTAAGTGACTTCATCAATCGGTACAACCTTTGCCGCTACATGAGATGTAGCAGTAAAGGCAATCGTATCCAGCAGAGGGTAACTTAACTGATTGTTAGAATAGCCTCAATGAAGCAAACCGAAGAAGAACCCATTGGACCGTTAAGTGACCAAATGAAGGCACTTCACCGAAATAAAGACTTGACAAATTCAAAGTGTGAACAAAATCAATTCTAAATACACGTGAGAATAAGGAAATTATGGAGGATTATTCAAGACACACGCGGCATCACACGTTATGATCATGGAGGTAATTATATTATTTTTTTCCTCGATTCCGATTCCCCGGCTCTATCATTACTTGCCTCAAACCACTCCCCTCTACGCCGAATATCGCGTTTTCATTCATACACAAAATCACGCCATTATGTCACTAAATCCTTCCATATTCAAACCACGCTCACACTACCCAAATCACACTATATAAACAATACTTAGAGATGTTCGTAAATCTTTACATACTTCGCAAATTACAAACCCTACTTTTTCTCAAAATATACTCTTCTAATCCTCCTCTACCTATCGATGGCTTCATCCTCCCAAATCACTCACTCTCAAAATACTACTAAAAATCAATCATAACCGCCTGCTTTTCAAGCCCGAGTACTATCTCTCTTATTGTGACAACGATGCACAAGCACGACGCCTGGTCGATTGTCGCATAAATTTGGGGTCGATGACCTTTCTAAACCCCCCAATAATCGGTATCCGCTTATGAGAATCGATAGCATTTTGGAAAACGCTAAGTTTATGCCCAAAGACGAAGAAGAAGTTGATCGCATCACAAGCTCAATCTTTGGAAAGCACATAGTCATCACGCCCGATACACTCAACAGTTCCTGAACCTCCCCAAATTGGTCCTCGCAAATGTCAAGCTTGTGACGACAGACATCCCAAAATTCTCAATGAAATAGCCAAACGCCCCAAGCCAAACAAAGAAACGCATAATCTACCTGAGATCAACGCTCAAACTTCCGCTTGCTGAATTTGCACCGGTCATCACCAAAAATATTGAAGGGAGAAAGGGTCACCGGAAAACCTAATCGAGGTCGATCAAACTGATGGCCATAATCTACTTAACGAATAAAGTTTGATTGGGCAACCTTCGTATTCAATCGATTGAAGGATCAGATCCAAAAGGAGATTGACTTATCAATCACCGCACCAAACAAGGGTTTGCGTAAAAAGGGCGATTTTCGGGAAAAGAAATCATACGGGTTCCTCTTCAACACCTGCTCAACGCCATGAAAGTACAACCCACAAATTTGCAAATCCCTACACAAGTCCAAAACAATGTTCACTCTACATCAAGGCTTCCTCAAGCCGAAACCCATTGTCGGTCAAAAGAGGAAACAACTCCGAATCCAAAGAGATCCGAGTGGGACAAAGAACCAGTCTCAAAAGGCACAAGTAGACACCACTGCGTGCCCAACACCAAAGAACTTAAATGAGCTTATGATATTAAGTGATGACACACGTAAATGTAAGAAGAAAAAACAACAGAGGAAATTGTCTATCCGGAGGAGGGTGAGGAAGGATATAGAATCACCTCATCTCAAGAGGAAGAGATAGACGAGGCGTAAGATAAGTCAAGATGAACACCTGAAGGTGAAGCTCATGCAAAGAAAATCGTGAAGATATGGGCATATCTCGACGATGAACCGACCCTCCAGAAGTGTCTGTTCAAAAGCATTGGTACGGTTGACAACACACCAAGGAGCCACCGATAAAGCTCACTCAAATGAAATTGCCAACGCCCCACAATTGCACAAGGGGGGAAAAGAAGCAGATGAAGAAGTTCAATTCCAACAACCTCCTCTAGATGACCTCGGGTCTACTGAGGCGTAAAAGAAAAGTTGGAAGAAAAAGAAGAGGTTCAAAATGAGGAGGCAGAGAAGGAAAAGAAAGAAAAGAAGTTGAAGTGGAAACGAGGAGCAAAGCAAGGTGAAGATGCCGAGAGTGAAAATGATGAGGATGAAAAGGATGTCCATGTGGCACTCAAGAAATTGATCCAGAGAGAGTCTTCAATCCGACATTCAACCCTTATTGTGGACATGGAAAGGCAATATTACAAAGCAGTAAAACTCAAAGCATGCCTTAAGGAGTGAAGCAACCTCCTTCAATCACAAGATTGAGGCTCTCATCACCACATCAAAATCCAAGATGAAGTCATGGAGAGACAAGTGGAACTTAATTTGCAACTTACAACACCTCATCCTCACCATGTCCAAACCAATCTTGAATTCCATGCCGAGACGGTTGACAACAATCTCAAGCCTTTGGTGGACACCTCAATGCTCACACATCCAAAATTCAGCATTTGATGAGATAATGGAGCATTCTCGCAAGCAACTGACTTTCTCATCAAAGTTGGTGATGCCAACAACAAATTACTGGAGAAAAGATTTGGCCTTCTCCCCGAGTCCGATGCAAGAATTGCGGCACTCTTGAGGCACATTTTGATGTCGCCACAAAGGGGAAGATAACTCACGCCTGAAAGCTCCAAAGGGAAAGAGACAGGCAAAGAAAGGCAAGGACAAAGAAAGGCAAGGGCATCAGTTTGAAGAAATGAAGAAGTAAACCAATTGCCTATTGCTTAATTCAATTCAATCTATCTTATCATTTGTCTTATTACCTTATTGCCCTATGATGGAAGAATAAAATCTTTGAGTTTTTAATCATGACAATTATGAAATTTTTTTGATTACTTATGTTCAGGCTTATGAGGGTTTTGGCATCATCAAAAAGGGGGAAATTGTTAGAACATTTTATTATGTTTTGATGATGGCCATACTAGTCAATATAGCAAGCCTAAATAAGTTAGAATTCTCTCAGATAAGTCTTTACTTAGTAGTCCGACATGTTGTATAAGTTGAGTCGCACAAGTATTGTACTAGTTGGTAGGACGGCAAAGTGAAAATGTACATTCGGCAGAGTAAAGCCACCAAGCACCAAAGAGAGATACAGAGAAGGGATTATGATCTGACTTATAACCAAGGAAGTCTGTGATGACCTTGGATAAGTCTAAGTTATGTTTCAAGTGATGAAACTCAATATTCCAATATGGTGTACACTGATCTCACCCAAATCAAGGATCAATGAAGTATAAAGATTCTCCTGAAACTAAAGCAAAGAAGAAAACAGTGAATCGGCTGAGTACACTGACTGTCGGCAAAGAGAAAACAAAACGGCGAAGAAAGAACTAACGGCTAAGTCAGAAGGCTCACTCCACCGTTCTACAGACGGTGAAGAGACACTTACAAGATCAGATTTAATATACATTGAAGATTCAGCAGATCATGCATTAAATGCACAATCATTAAAGGATCAATCAAGGACGGATTTTCATACATTTGAAAGAAGAATCCGATCATCAAATCAAGCGAGAATACAATTAAGGGGGAATCAAGAATAAAATCAAGGATTATTCCTCATTAATATAGCCAACGGACGGAATTTCAAAATCAAGGCTATTCAAGGCTATAAATAGAAGGCATTGACGTAAAAGATAAATAACGATTAAAAGGAAAGAAAAGCGTAAACTCACAATTAAAAAAGCCTTCTCTCTCGAACTTACAAGGATACATCTAGTGATCAACTCAAACATCGTAACTACAAAGTCATATTCGTAATTGAGATTGATCAAGCAAGTGCGTGAATTTCATTCACATCAAATCAAGCAAATCAATCGAGGCAATCTGAGAAGGAGTTGAAACTGTGATAGTCGTTGAAGGATTTTGATCTCAAGAGAGCAAAGAAAAGGAAGACTAAATCACCAAGTCGCTGCAGCCAAGCGAGTGATAGTCTTGTAGATTGTGAAGCTTGGGAAGCCAAGGACAATCATACTGCTGTATCTGTGGAAAACAATAGTGAATTCCTCCGATCATCACAGAGAAGATTGGATTAAGGATTACACCACCCCGAACCACTATAAGCCTTGTGTCAATTTAATTTCTACAATTTACTTTACAACAACTTATTTAATTTGCCTACATCATAACACATATCTGTGATTGTCTAAACTGATTTGAAAACAACATAGTAAGAATGGACTTATCCGCCCAAAAGCTTTTAAAACACAAGAAAAGCCCACTATAAATTCACCCCCTCTCGACTATAGTTTCACTTTTAAACACAACACAAGAAAAGTTTTCAAGATGAAACTCCACTATTGTTGCACTTGTCATTCACCCCACACTCCCATACTATAGTTTCACCCTTCTCTACAAACTTAATACCGCTTTGGTACTAGCCCAGCAGCTTTGCTAGTTCCATTCTTTGAAGATTGTCGTGTGTCAAATCCTAAACCGCTTTGTTCCATATGGTTTTCCGATTTGAATCCAAAGAATTGAACTTGACTCAACAAATGATTCGGTCACTCGCCAGCCGATGCAAGAGATCGATGTCAATCCTCTCTTTATCGGCTTACTGGCCAACATTTTTAGTTCAGATTTAAATCTTTCAACTTCAAGAATTAGACTTTCTTTCTCACTTTGATTGATTCATAACCAGCTTTGTATGGTTACTAGCCGATTCATCAATTCACAAGAGTTTCTTCTAATTCTAGATTTTTTGATTGAGTCACAAAATGAAGAACATGCATTTATCATGGAAATCGAAATAAGAGTATTTAGAGTTTGATTCACATACCTCATTTGATCTTCCATGTGTGCCATTAAAGTCGTGTCGTCTGATAATCTTTCAAGATCACTTTCTTCATAATCTGATTCATCTCCAGCAAGGAGTGCTCTTCTACCAACTCTTCTTGGTGGGTCTTCTTGATCGCCTCTAGACATTCACCTTTATAATGTCCTGGTTTCTTGCAATTGAAACAGAGGTATTCATCGCTTTTTCTTTCTCAGAGTCCTTTTGATGAACTTTTGAGGACTCAAGTGTCCACTTTTCATTCTTCGAATTATGTTCATCATTAGAGCCATTTGTTCTTCCATTTCATCCAATTCATGAAGATTGTTAGATGAGTTTTCTTGAGTCTCTTTGATGTCATGCAAGTGTCAGGTCTTTGGTTCTTCCAGAGCTTTGTTAATTGCAAATTGTGGTTGTGAAATCTTCACGAATTCATAAGCTTTCAGATCCAAAAGATCTTGAATGAATCTTCTACATCAAGTCTCCTGATTCTTCCATAGCAAAGGACCTTCATCTTCCAAAGACATTGGTAATGCCTTCAAGATTCTTGTTTTGATGACTTTCTTTGAGTATTCAATTTGAGTAGATCTAGTTCATCCATGATAGCACTCAATCTTGTCTCCATTTGATCAATGGTTTCTCCGATTTCATCTTGAAATTTCAAACTTTTGTTTTGCAACGAAATTTTATTTTCCTTGATCGAATCTGCTCTTCACAAACTAATCAAGTTTGTCCCACATTTCTTTGGCAACAGTATTCTTTCACCTTCAAGTTATGTTGTCACCAAGTGTTCTCGAGGATAAAGTCCATGGCAACATTTTTGAGATTGTTTCGCTTATGATCATCACTAGTCCATTCGATTTGGGTTTTGCAACTCGAACTCGCTTCTCCACCAACAAAGCTTGCATACGAGTGATTTGAATTGGTCCATCGCTGAGTACATCCATCATTTCATCATGAGTAGTCGCTAGAAATGCCTCAGATACGACGCTTATATTCACAAATCATTCCCATGTTGAATATAAGCATTGATTGTTATCCATTGTGAGAGCGAGTGAAGACTCGATGTGAGATTAACTCGGAAAACTGAGCTTTCAAATAAGAACAACTAGAGAGAGATAAAGAGCAAATGATATCTTGTTAAAGAAACACCGCCCGATACCAATTGTTGGTCCTTGGAAAGGCTAACACAAGTTTAGAGGGGGTGAATAAACTTGTCACCAAAACTGGATTTAAAACAAATTAAGGTTCAGCTTAAAACTTGTGTGAGTTGTCGACAAAGCTAAGATTAAGTCAAACTGACTTAAGCCAAAATCGAGTCAACCGCAAATGGATATGATTTTAGCCTTTTATTGATCTTGTTATTTGATGTTGCGTGGAATATCAGCTTTATGGTAATGTTGTCAATCTTGAGGATATAAAGTCATATGGTGATTTCTCCGAGAGGGTAAGGCGGTTATTTAGAACAAGGTGGCTGGAATAAGCATAAAGTAGATAACAAAAGATTGGGCCGTGGTTAGCGGCAAATGGCGTAGTTTGATGTGTGTATTTCTCCTCCGGGTCTCTTCTTTGTTACAAATGATCCTCTATTTATAGACAAGCAAGTCGGCTCACTGCTCACGATTAGATAAATAATGATATAATAAGAAATAACTTATACAAGTGCCATAAGTATCTTAAACAAATATCTCAGATGCACCGAATCATGTAAATAGTCATGCCAGCGCGCCATAGGCCGTCTGTGTGGCGCACGATAGCGGTGATGGTAAGCTGGTACGATCTTGCCTTGACGGTAAGGAGAGGAAACCATATGATGGAGATACGTCCGTTTAGAAGTGGCGACGTAAAGCGGCCAGATCTAGCCGACCACCTTGCTACAAGCGGTGCGCTACATCGGCGAGGCCCATAATATTTGTATCAGGCCGGTGACAGCCCAATCCGCGGGGAACAAAGGTCCCGCTGGCGGTTAGGTATATCAATGGCCCCTACTTCACGATCGATGTGTCGCCAAAGCGGAGAGAGTAGAAAATATGTCGAGGAAGTGAATACCGCTCAAGTTTGTTGTGCTTGCAAAGTGAATGCTTTGATCGATATAGTCGCTATATCGGGCTTAAAACTAGTGTTTGAACGAATCACCAAAGAAGTTGTCGTGGCATTGCAAATAACAGCTTTGATCGCCGATAGTCGCTATATCGGGCTTAAACTAGTGTTTGAACGAAATCACCAAGAAGTTGTCGTGGCATTGCAAATAACAGTGCTTTGATCGCCGATAGTCGCTTATATCGGGCTTAGCTTGCCAACAACGCCTCGTTGCTTTAGCTGCCAACAACGCTGGTTACGAATTGCCAACAACGCTCGTGGGCTTAATGATGACCGCCGTAGTCGGGCGACTAGAATTGAAAAGGAATGTACTAGTAGTTGTAAACGCCACATCTATCACGTGAGAGGTCGCAGACGATCTGAATCGCCGCCATTCTCGACACGCCATTTCTTGGATACGAACCGGCCGCCGCTAGACGATCGTAGATAAGACGCTTTCAAACGCTTCAAATTTCAAAATCGTAATAAATGTTCCCGCCTTTTCTCTCCTCTATAAATGGGGTCCTCCTCCACCATTCACCACTTTTGGCGAAATTGACTCCGCGATAACAAAACTCCGTGAGAAGGCGATTTCCGCAAGGTTTAACAGAGTCTGATCAAAGCGCTTTTCTCAAAGAATCGCCTACTTTTAACTTCTTCCAACGATCAGTACCAAAATCTCCTTCCTGCTTCCGCTTTTACTCGATTCCTTCCCAAAATCGTGACTTCGATTTGTTTTTCCTCATGCTTTTGTATGAATGTTGCCCTAGTTCACTTTGGTGCAAACAGATGATCCTCGATATCATGATTTTTGAGCATAATGTATATTTATCCTCTTCCCCGAATCCCCAATTACGCTTTGATGTATGGTTTTGCTCCAAGATTATTGCTTTTCCATGATTTGCTTTGTTAGCTAGTCGTTTTTCATGGCTCGACTTCTAACAAGGCGTAATCGGGTCAGTGCTCGATTGCGCCTTTCCTTGATTATCTCATATACATGTTGACACCACTTATTCCCCGTATGAATGCATATGTGATCGGGGTAGTTTGCCTGGATTTTTCTCGGTTAATGCTTGGGAAAAAGATAGGTTTTTCGGTTTCTTGTTCAAAGAAGATAGAGGGCGAGGTGTCGGGTGTACTCGCTTACCTCGGCCCCGACTATCATGTCTGGTGATTAAACGTGTCCACCTTGCCCTTTTTTCTTTTCAAAGATGTCCTCCAAGATACTCAATCAAATGAGGAAGTTCGCGTAGTCGCCGTTACGGATCCGGCGCACGAGGTGCAGATGGTCGATGATTCTCGACTGATGAGAGCAAGAGAGGCAGAGCCGGAGGATGAAATCGCTTTATTATTGGCCGCCGCGCTACTGGGGTGAGATTGAGGAAGAAGACTACGACGAGGATGCGGACAGGGCGGTGCCGAGTTCGCTGGGTAGAGGGCCGCGAGCTCTTCTAGGTTCCCGAACGCCGATCATGAGCAGAAGAGGTCGGGCCAAGATCAGTCCGCGAAGTTACCGCCGAGCCGATCGCAAAAGAAAGAGTGTCGACCACGAGCTCATATCTCGCGAGGGGAACGAGGAGCCTTGCAGATTACACGCCGTCGCCGGCTATATATGACATTCCTCCGATTATCGATTCGCGAGCACGGAGCGACAATGTGTCAAGGATCGGCGTCGCGAAATCAAGATTACATGTGGCTTCACTTCGATCATTTCGCTGCCGGACTCAGCCTCCTTCACCCATTTTTTGTGAAGTTTATGGAGGAGCCGAGGGTGATGCCTCGCGACCTTAGTTTGGGAGTTGTTCGCTGCAGTGACGCCCTTTATTATAATCACCGATTGAAAGGGCGCGAACTCTCTATGGGCGCTTTGCTATACTCTACTTTTTTCGCGAAAGGCGACGCCGCCGATTCAGCCACGAGTCGCCGAGTAGTGGTCGGCCCCGCTTGTTATTCGACCTCCCGATAAAGTAGCGGATCGATAAGAGATGCATGAAGGTGGAGTCACGGGTGGGATGGCCTTTGCGAAACGCCGCAAACTCGTGGACAACCGAACACCTCAAAGATATCAAAACCCAGATTTACTTACGGCGAGTTTATAACGAAAATAAAAGATGATCTAGGCTATACTGTAGGAACGAGGATCAAGCCCGCGCGTATAACCGAGAGTGCTTGATATTAGCGAACCGTATCTTCGGTTAGCGGGCTTCCCGCCGCGGGGTTGGCGATCCTTTGCACTGCCGACCATGCCAACCCACCCCGACCGGGTACGGGAATGTCACCATGCCATATGCCTACCATCCCAATGTACCACCTCGTGGAGGCGACCCTCTAAGCGCGAGCACCGAGTAGGATTCTTACTTGTTACTTTTTGCATCCGTGATCTTTCTTTTTCCCCATATATTTGTCTCATAATACGCTTCAGGCTTTCCTGTACCATGGATAGATTGACTCTCAAATCAACTCATTCCCCGGATGAAGACGGTTGGGGAGGTGAATAGAGCCGTAAATTGTAAAAGTGCATCGATCTTCCAAAGGTCGGGCCTGATCAGGCAAGGCGGGCACTCAAGCTCGCAGCGAAAAGACGGCCGTACACTGTGCACTCCATCGCGCTACAACCGACGAGCAAGGCAATGAAGCGCATAACTCTCTCAAGCCGCCACCTACCGTCAAAAGAAAAGGGGTCAGATTCAAGAGGTCAGTCTCGCGATCAAGGTATCGGGCGGCGATCATGATGATCCTCCCCACAAAAATCCAAAAGATGAAGCCAGTGAAAAGGCCGCGCGGATAGAGAGACAAAGGGGTGAGGAGACCGTGAGCTCGGCATCCGCTTCGATAAAGGCAAAAGTTGCCGAGGTGTCCGCAGCCGCAGCACCCGATGACCATGCCGCCCAAAAACGCGCCTGCTGGTCCAAATGGCTTCCCACCGCCTGTTGACGAGGGGTTTATGGGCCAACCCTCAACATTTCGATGGCGAAAGCAATTTCAAAGGGATCGCAGATGTTCCTCCCTAAAGCACTTGAAGGGCCCGCCTCAAATGTTAACTTGAGATCGGCCCGGGATCGCGATAGGTTGTCCTAGCGACCAAACCACACCTCGCATTTTTTGTTCCCAACGCCAAGATTTGTGGGGTCTGTTCGCACCGCATGAGCACGGTAAAGTTTTCTTTGCTTTACCATATTTGTCTTTGCTTTACTTTTCCAAGTTGACACCGACTCGCACATCTCTTTCCTTTCGCCGCACCGGGTTGGCCTGGGCCATAAATGACCATATCGAGACCATATCCTCGAGTGCCGAGAAGGCTAAAGCGCGGACGAGTCCAAGAAAGCATTGAAAAGTCTCATGACACAATGGCGCAGCCTTCACGGCGAGTTGGAATCGAGAAGGACAAGGTGAAGCAAATTGACCGCAGAGAAGAAAGCGCTGAGGGGCGCTGGCTCAAGAGCGCAAGGCGCGGGTAGCGCCGATAAGGCACGGATGTGTTTCGAAATCGCGGGCGTGTAGTCGATGCACTTCGGGCGTGTTTACAAAATGCGGATAGAGGTCGAGCACGCCGCCCGATCGAGGAGCTTGCACAGAGCGCAGGCCAAAGCTCAAGAGTTATCCGATTTGATGGAGCAAATTTCGCTAAATGCGACGATGCTCATCAAGACTCGCCAGAATGAATCGTAAGATGGCCGATAAGAGCGCCGGTTGACGGCGCTTTGTTATGGGCTTTGACCAGTATGGCTATCATATTGCCCGCCGCTTAGGGGCCCGGGTAGCGAGGATCCGTATGTTGAAACTTTGCGTAGACCGATTCTCACACACCCTTTCGATGAGGAACTAAGGGCTTTCATGCGCGGATTCCTTATTCGGATAAGGAGCTTGAGGCCTATGCTCCAAAGCTTGCTCCTCGATTGGGTCGCTTCCCGCGTTGTAGAAAATAACTGAGGGAGTTAGTTCGTCGCGAGCTCGAACCGTCCGACGCCGGCGGTGGAGATGGTGGGGAACCGAGGAGCGAATCAAGATCGATCGCCAAGGCGCCCACCCCGCCGGCCGTGCCGATCGAGGATGCTATAACGCCTGCTTCTCCGAGTCGGGTCGACAAAGCTACTCCACTCTCCCTTCACTCGCCAATATCCAAAATGAAGACAACCGCCTGTGATGAAGCTTAGCTTTGCTTTTGTCCTGATCTGCTTGTAAATTCTGATTTGACTTTGCCTTCACTTGATTTGTAATTTGCAACTTATTTTTACTTTTCCGCATAACTCCTCATTTTTCCATTTGCAATCTGTATATTGAAGTTTGCTTTCGCTCACTTCATATATTTGTTTGTTCATCATATTGTAATTGAGTCCGATCAACTTCTTGGGTTAGATTAGATTCCAAGCACGTGTATTTCAATTTGTGCCCCTTGAATCTTATCTAAGTCAATTGTTCACTGTTACTCACGCTTCTAAATCTGGATGTCAAAGATAATGCTTTTTGAAATTAAATTTCTGAGGTGGCCCCTGCTTGATATGAGATTTGGCGGCGTATGCTTATTGAAAAAAATTCTCATATTGCTCTCACTTTTGACAAAGGTTGAGGGAAACCGAGACCTTGCTTAAAAATTTCGCCTGAGTAAAATGTCAGATGAGGAAGGATGTAAAATTGATTTATAAAATTTTGATCACCCCGCTAGATGATAAAATTTACAAAGAAAGCCTAGACGCTTTTTATCGCCGATAAAGAGGATGGCCATAACCCTATCCGATTATTACATATAGTATCTCTTAAGATTATCCGCATGCCAAGGCCTCGTTGAGCTCGTGAATCTTCGTGATTCTTCAAGATATAGGTTCCTTTTTTGATCTCTTTGTCACCTCGATAAGGTCCTTCCTGGTCACGTGAAGTTTACCCTTATCAGTTCCATGCCCGCTGCTTTCCTATTGCGAAGAACGAAATCCCCACTTTGAACGAGTGGTCGCGATACGCTTATCGTGGCTCTCTTCGCTACTTGCTTGTAATTTAATAACCGCCGATAAGCCATTACTCTTTTTCTTCTACCGATCGAGATCGATTTGTTTATTCAACACGTTATCTTTGGGGTCGTGAAAGAGCGACCGATGCTTGGCAGGCCATCTCGACCGACTCATTGCCTCCGATCCATAAGTTAAAGCAAAAGGAGTTTCACCCGCTGGTGTTTTGATGGTGGTGCGAGGGACTATTAGATGGCGGGCAGCCGCCTACCCACCCTCCTCGCTTTTGCTTTATCATCCACACTTTCTTTAGCATCTTAATTACTTGCTTGTTGCCGGCCTCGCCTGACCGCTACCCCCGTGGATACGCTACATGATGATTGCCAATGCTTTACCTTGAATTCTCGCACAAAGGTTTGAAAATTCGCAGACGAATCGTGGGACCGTGGTCCGACACCACCGCCGCGGAACGCCAAAGCGAGAGAAAATTTGATCATGTAAAAGTACCGCCGCTTGCGCTATCTTAACCATAGGTTTTGCCTCAATCCACTTTGTAAAATAATCGACGGCTACTATGATAACTTTGCATCCGCTTCTTCCTGGTGGAAAAGGTCCGATTAGATCGAGTCCCCACATGTCGAAGCGCCA
The DNA here is from genome assembly GCA_026214975.1 of Gentiana macrophylla. Classification (NCBI taxonomy): domain Eukaryota; kingdom Viridiplantae; phylum Streptophyta; class Magnoliopsida; order Gentianales; family Gentianaceae; genus Gentiana; species Gentiana macrophylla. The sequence goes on along the minus strand of CM047813.1, from coordinate 58,976,226 downwards.
AGGTGCGACCACAATGCTCGCCGACAGATGGTAATCGGGGATATCCGTGATGCTTCGACATTCGTGACATTCCCCACTAGCTTCTCGTAGTCTTTAAGAATACTTGGCCAAGAATACCCGGCGTTAAAACCTTTTGCGCCAGAGAGCGCTTGTCGGATGTCCTCCGCACACACCTTGGTGAAGCTCGCTTAGAATCGCCAAGCTTTCTCTTGTCGAACACACCGTAGTGCGGGCTTTGTAGCCGACCTTCTATAAAGAACTCCGCTAATGATGACATACCTCGCAGCCTCTTCTTCCGAGGGTGCGTGATTTGTCCGCCATCGGGCAAAATGCCCGCTTCGATGTATGCTTGTATCTCATCTATCCAACATGCGACCACAGTGATGATCTATATCCATAATTTCACGCTTCGATTGCGGGCGCCGCTAAATATTCGATCATGATGGAAGGATCCGCGAGCTCCTCCTCCGTAGAGAGTTTTGATAAGTAGTCCGCCGCCATTGTCCTCTCTTTGATTCTCGATAAATTCGCAATATTGAAAACCCGCTAGCTTTCGACAATTTTTCCGTATTTTTCGAGAATATCACAATGCGTGTCATAATCCCCCGAGATTTGTTTGACGATGTTTCGAGAGTCACAATAAACCTCCACATTCTCCACGCTTAACTCCTTAGCAAGTTTGAGCCCCGCTATGATCGCTTCATACTCGGCCCGATTATTCGTGGGCGGCAAACTCAAACCTTAAAGCCTTTTCGATCTCCTCTCGTAGTTCCCGGCCCATTAAGATGACTCCTCGCTTCCACAACCATTCCGACTGATGTCTGGCCGACGCATAACAGCCAACATTGCTCGTCTGCTCCTCGACCTCTCATGGGTCCGATTGGCATAGGCGTAGTTTGGTCGTGGGCGAGTTAAAACTTGTTTCTACGATGAAGTCCGCAAGGTTTGCCCCTTGATTGCCTTCCTAGGTTGATATTGATATCAAATTCGTAATTTCGATTGCCCATCTCGAGGAGGCGACCAAAGGTCCGGCTTGTGTAAAATTTGTCGATCGGATCGCCTCATAAAACAATTATTGTACGGGATGTGGAGTAGCCCCGAGTTTGCGGGCAAAGAATAACAAGAGAGTAAGCTAATTTTTCAATGTTGAAATAGCGGTTCTCTACCGGATCGAGCTTTACTTACATAAAATACGGGATTTTGGAGGGTTCCGCCTCTTTACAAGAACGGCGGCGATAAAATTTCAACTGCCGCTAGATACAAAATAACACATCCCCTACCGCCTGGCCGACTAAGAGAGGTGGCTTGCCCAGATACTCTTTCAGGGCTTGAAAAGCTTATATCATTCCACGCCCCACTAAAATGTCTTGTCTCCTTCGTAATTTTAAAGAAGGGAAGACACTTTTCACCGACTTTATGAAGCTTACTTAAGTGCGATAATGCGCCATTTAGCCTTTGAACTTCCTTGATCGCTGTGGCTCCTTCATATCGAGGAGAGCTTGTATCTTTCCTGGTTTGCCTCGATGCCGCGACGACGCCAACCATAAAACCCGTAAACTTGCCCGCCGAACCCCAAATGTACACTTTGGTCGGATTGAGTTTCATAGAGTGCTTTTGACATTGTTGAGAGTTTCTTGAAGATCGCCGACGGGGCCCTCGCCCCATCGACTTCACCACCATGTCATCTATATAAGCCTCCATATTCCTTCCAATCATGAAATAAAACTTGGTTGACCATCCGCTGATACGCCGAACCCGCTTTTTTCAACCCAAACGGCATCATCTCATAGTAATAAAGGCCCCCAAAGCAGCTCTGGCGGCGGTCATTTCCTTGTCGGATTCAGCCATCCGCACTGATGATACCCCCGAGTATGCATCCAAGAAGCTCAACACCTCAAAGCCGTAAATCGAATCCACCAATCTATCTATTCGTGGAGTTGATAAGGATCTTTGGGACAAGCTTTGTTGAGATCGTGAAGTCCACGCACATCCTCCACTTGCCGCTATGCTTTTTGACCATTACCACATTTGCAAGCCGTAGGATAAGCAAGCTCCTTTATGATACCTCGCTTCAAGAAGCTGCACTTATCTTTACAAATGCTTCTTTCTCGCATCTAAAACTGGCGCAGTTCGCCGCTGTATCGGCTTGATAATGAATCCACGCCAGATGATGGAGGGCGACTCGGGCCTGACTCCTCGCATATCTCGTGATAATCCATGCAAAGGCACTCAAGTTTTCTTTAGCAGCCTTTACCAGCTTCTTCTTTCAAAGCAGAGCTTAATCTAGCCCCAAATTTAATCTTTGCTCAGGGTACTCTCGCTGATGACTATCTCTACTAGTTCATCTTCAAAGAAGGAAATCGGCTCATCCTCAATTGTAGCGCTTACATTCCAACCCGCTTGGCGCTTGCTTGCCCACACTCCTCGATCATGCCGACTATTCTCTCAACCTCCGCCACCTCGATCCATGGTCTCAGCCTCACCCTCATTTCTCGATATAATTGAGGACCGCCATGGGCTCACCGATAAACGCTCCAACTGTCGCCAACATAAAACTTTTGCCTACCGACGAGGGATGGAAGCTACCATCCGAAATTGACGAGAGCCGGTGTCCCTAAGATCATATTGTAGTTGGACCGTAGGTCGACCACCAAGAAAGCGACCTTTCTGCTTTAAAAGGCGATAATCGCCATTTGTACGCCTAAATCGAGGGCCCCTCGACACGCACTTCAGATTTGTAAACCCTCAAGGGTGCCATTATGCGCCTCAAACCGAATCGCTAATCCCAACTCTCTCAAGCAATCAGAGATATGAATGTCACGGCAAGCTCCCGTGTCGATCATCACCCGCTTTACGCAGTTCGGTTGATAACCGCCGATACACACAAGCACATGTCCTCGCCACAGCTTAGTCGGTCACTAACTCACTTCGAGTAAAACCAATGGGCTCGCTTCCTCGCAAAATACAATGGTTTTTCCGCATGTTTGTTAATTGAGTCAATGCGACTTTAACTGATTGTTGCCGGGCGGAGTCTCGGTTATCATCCTTATACTCGATCAAACCGGGCGGTCTGCTGATTCCGCCAATCAACTTCCCGCCGCTTTTGTTTGTATCCGCTGTACCGTCCGCGAGCAAGTAATTTTTCCACCGCCGCTTAAATCAGATGCATTCCTCGGTCGTGGTGACTTTATCCTGGTGGTATCCACAGACTTAAGCTAGCCGCGCGACGTGAGTCCGTGACTACGGGATAAGGCTCGGGTACTTCATCTCGAACCTCATTTAGCATTTGCGCAGGTGAGATGTTGATAGGGGTAAACGCCCTCTTGAACTTACCGGGCTTTCTTGATGTCCTGCTCATTACCTCTCATGGTGTCTTTCGCGATCGCGCCACCGCTCCGCTTATTTTTACCCGAGGAAGACGCCCTCATTACTCACCGTCGCGACATACTTCCTTGTTGAGCTCAACACCTCTTGCAAGTTCGCTGGTGGGGTTAGCGCAAGAATGATTTCAGTACCCCCGACCCAACCCCTGCTTCAAGCTTCTCATCACGACGTTATCCGCCAGCCTCTCGTAGCTCATAAACTTTATAGAATCGCCGTAGTAGCCGCGAAGTTCCTCGCTTTCCCTCGACGGACCTCATACGATCAATGTGTGTTTTCTTTGGTCCCCCACCGATCGGAACTCCGCTATGAACTTGTTAACGAGGTCGCCCCATGATGTAACCGAGGCCGGAGGTAGACTCGAATCCATGATGCGGTTCTATCCTACATAGACCCCACAAAAGCAATGCACTACGCGCCTCGCCAGCGCATATAAACCGATCTCGCTTGAAAGGCGGATAGCCACCCAATGGATCTGCATATCCCATGATAATTGGTAAAGTTGGGACAATGCGCCTCTCGCGCTTTCTTTCAAGATATCGTGATGAAGCACACTTGTTCCCTGTGCGGAATGAACTTTTTGTTACTTTGGCCCCACGCCAATTCCTCTATCTCGCTTTTTCATTACCCCCAACTCTTTCTTATCCTCGAAATGGGTAGGTTCACCGTGATAACCCCTTTTATCCGAGAATCCCCGCCTCCATGCGAGTGTAAATCGACCGATTATTTCTTTGTGTTCCGAGTCGATGATCATGTCGCCGCATCAGGGCCCCAAATAACAAAAGTCGATCTCTTCCGCGACGCCGCATGACCGCTTCCCTGCGTTTCTTCGCTTGCCGAGCTTGAGTTTTTGGGAGCCGCCGTTAGTTGATTTTCGAATTGTGTGGGTCAGGAGATTTGATTTTTCGGATAGGCCGAGGTGGCTCCCTTCACCGATTAAGCTCATTTCCCAACCGCATCTCCTCTACATACCCATATGTGATCGCAGGCTAATCTATTCGAATTTGGCGGCACGGATGCCTTATCTGCCATCGTAATATTCAAACGAGAAGTTCCCGCCAAATTCTCCATACGCAAACTCAAGCGGGCACGAGTTTTTTCCTCAGTATGAAATCCTCATGTCCGGCGTGATATCCTCCTCAAAGACCACCCCGTAAGATATCACCTTCGGTTTCTCCTCCTTCTTCATGGGGGGTTCTGTGAATTTGTTTAGCTGGGGGTGGTAGGTTTATAGCTTTTCCTCCAACCATTTTTAGAAGAGTTTTAGGGGTACGTGCGTAGATGGGGATATTTGGCTAGAGTTTTGACGATTTTCTCGAGCCGGTATATCTCGGGAGTAAGGCGACTGCTTAAGGGCTCTTGTTCTTTCGAATTTTGATGATTAAGAGCTGAGCTAGAGATTTAACCAACCTTTACGTTTATAGATGGACTCGAAAAGCGTAGTTTGCATGTGATGATGATTATGAAGGAGTTCCTTCCGGGTCGTGACGATCCAATGCTTATCCAACCTTGTCGCCGCCGAGATCACTTTCGCGTGTGGAGCAAATGATCTTGATGAGAATGATATTGATGCCGCTCTCGGTAACGGAGCCAACCGATGTTGCGCGGAATATCGCTTTATGTAATAAAGTCAATCTTGAGGATATAAAGTCAAGTTATGGGTGATTCCTCCGGAGAGGGTAAGGCGGTTATTTAGAACAAGGTGGCGGAATAAGCATAAAGTAGATAACAAAAGATTGGGCCGTGGTTAGCGCAAATGGCAGAGTTTGATGTGTGTATTTCTCCTCCGGGGTCTCTTCTTTGTTACATATGATCCTCTATTTATAGACAAGCAAGTCGGCTCACTGCTCACGATTAGATAACCTAATGATATAATAAGAAATAACTTATACAAGTGCCATAAGTATCTTAAACAAATATCCAGATGCACCGAATCATGTAAATAGTCATGCCAGCGCCACATGCGCGCCGGGTCTGTGGGCGACGAGATAGCGCGTGATGGTAAGCAGCTGGTACGATCTTGCCTTGACGGTAAGGAGAGGAAACCATATGATGGAGATACGTCCGGCTTGTAAGTGGCGATGTAAAAGCGACTCAGATCTAGCAACCACCTTGCTACAAGTGCAAGCGCGCTACATCGGGCGAGGCCCATAATATTTGTATTGGGCCGGGTGACAGCCCAATCCGTGGGAACAAGGTCCTCGCTATGGGTTAGGTATATCATTATTATATTATGAAAACTATGTTGTGAATCAATTATGGTGAATGTCGCCAGATCGTGAGGTGTATAACAATCAAGTATCACAATGCTATAAGTAAATGTCGAATAAATAAATAAATGCGTAAGTAAGTAAGGCGGATATTATAGAGGTTCCGTGTGGTGTAATCTTGTACGCCCTCTCTTCCCCGTGGTGGTGGAGGAAAATTCCACTAGAACTTCTTGAGGTGAATCACATACAAAAAGTCCTAAACAATAGTCCTTGGCTAATCCCTAGCGCCACTATCTAAACAATTGTAGAACAGTAGAATTGTCGCTTCTTCAAATGCTTGAACCATCGGGTCCTGTGAGGGTAGGATTGCCTCTTCACCATCTACTACCACAAACACAAATACCCGATCGCTTGTCACAACCGCCCTTGGCTAAACCTTCCTGGTTTGCTTCATAAATAAAACTTTGATGTTGAATCAAAGTTAATGAGAATCAATAAATTGATTATTGTTTGTGGTTCTTCAAAGTGTTGAATTCTTGATAAGTTCTTTATAGCTTGAACACTTGAAGAAATACTAGATATGATCTTGTTATAGTTCAGAGATAAATAGAATAGACTGATGCACAAAATTGCTTGTTGATTCTTGTATATGCTCTGTTCTATATATATTTTTTGTTGTTTGTGCAAAGTCTTATATTTATAGTGTGAAGTCCATCGTTCTTCTGGCTTCATTTTGAATTGTATCAACGTCTATCTTGTAACGGCTATATTTTCTCGACCGCTCGATGTGTCAAGAATCATCCAATGAAATTGTTTCCTTTACAACGCTCGATTGTACTTTCATTTGTTGATGGTCGACTTATAAAACTCGAGTTTCCTTATCGCTTTATATCGAAGTTTTCTTTTGTCGCTTCGACTTGGAGCATTAATCGAGATTTTACTCTTCAAATGTCAAGATCTCGCTTTTCATCCGATTATAATTGACTTAATCGTGAGTACACCATGATTTATTATCATCTAAGAGTTCATTGTCCTTATTATTCTTAGTCTCTCATACAAGATCTATAAATTCAACTGTGTCACCACAATCTTGCCTGAAGTCCAACTTTACAGTATCGACTTGTAATATTCATAACTGAGTTTGAACCCTTAGTTCTTAATTCTTCGCCATATAGTGTATTCTCGAGTCACTTGCTTATCTCGATGATTTCCGGCTTCAATGATTTCCGTCAATGATTTCCGCCGCTTTTACGACACACTAACAATTACAAAGGTTTGTCCTGATGTAACCTATACAAATATCGACTCTAGTAAAACTTATACATTCAGGCCTAGACATCTTTAGCTTTCCACTATAATAAATTGGCTTCAAAGACTTCATCAATAGGGTTAAGATAATATTTTAACACATAAGATGAATTATCATCAAAACATAAATTTTATTTCCAACAGATGTCATCAACATAGATTTGTACTAGTAGTGCACTTTTTCCTTCCTTTAATTTGAATAGAGTCTTGTCTATAGTTCCCTTGTTGAATCCATTCTTGATCTGAAATTGTGATAGTGTTTCATACCAAGCTCTAGGTGTCTGTTTGAGTCCATAAAGAGATTTCTTGAGCTTGTATACTTTGTCTTCTTTTCCTTTGAGTTGAAAACTGTGGGTTGTTCCACATATACTTCTTCTTCCGTAAGTCCATTCGTAAATGCATTTTTGACATCCATTTGATAGACTTTGAAGTCTTTGTCTCAAGAAGAAAAGCTAGAAAGAGTCCGATTGCCTCCGCCTTGCCACCGTGCAAATGTTTCATCATAATCTATTCCTTCTGCTTGAGAATAGCCTTTTGCAACTAGTCTTGCTTTGTTTCGGACAATTGTTCCTTGCTCATCCATCTTGTTTCTGAACACCCATTTTGTTCCAATGATGTTGGTTGTGTCTGGTCTGTCAACAAGTTCCCAAACTTCATTTCTTTCAAATTCATTTAGTTCTTCTTGCATGGCTGTAATCCAATCTGCATCTCGAATTGCATCATATATAGTCTTGGGTTCCACTTGTGATAGAAAATATGTTAGCATATGCTCAAGTTGTCTTCTGGTTCTAACTCCTGTGTGAATGTCTCCAATGACTTGTTCTTCAGGATGATCTCTTGGCCAATTTAGGTCAGGTTGAAGTTGTTCTTCACTTGGTGCTTCTGCAACTTTAGGTTATGTTGAATGGTTGTATTTGTATATACTTCCCTTTGTGTTGCTTCTTCTTCTTGATCATTTGTATTAGGTTCATCAAATACTACATGTATTGATTCTTCAATCACCAATGTTCTTTTGTTGAGAACTTTGAATGCCTTGCTGGTGTCTGAGTTTCCCATAAAGATTGCTTCATTAGCCTTTTCATCAAAAGTGTGTAACTGATTCATGTTCAAGACAAAACATTTACATCCAAACATGTGTAAGTGTGAGATGTTAGGTTTTCTTCCATTCCATATCTCATATGGAGTCATTCCATGATGTTTTTAATGATTGATCTGCTTTGTGTATATAGATGCAAAGTTTGTCGCTTCAAAATTTCAAAACCTCTTTGGTAGGCATGCTTCGCAATCATTGTTCGACCGCTTTTTGAGAGTTCTGTTTCTTCTTTCTGCTACACCATTTTGTTGTGGATTTCCTGCTGCAGATAATTGATGTAACACTCTATTTTCATCACAATAAGTCTTGATCACTTCATTTAGAAACTCTGTGCCTCTATCTGATCTGATCTTGATAATCTTTAGTTCTTTCTCATTTTGAATTCTTCTTAGTAGATCCGCATCTTCTTGAGTGTCTCTCTTCTTGTTCATGAAGATGGTCTAGTGAATTTGAAGAAGTCATCAACCACTACTAGAGTGTATTTCTTACAACTTACACTTATCGTGTGACCAAAACAGTCCATATGTAATGTATGTAGAATTCTTGTTGTTGATTGATGTGGCTTTGATTTAAAGGAACTTTTGATTTGTTTCCTTTTGACAAGCATCACAGAGACTTTCTTCTTGAATGTGATCTCGCATGTGCCTTCTACTAACTTGTTCTTTGATAATGAGTTGATGGTCTTGAAATTCGATGGTTTAATCATCTATGCCAAATCCAACCAAGTTCATTGTTTATTTTTTTACAACTGCATATGTTTCGCTTTAGCCGCTGTCCAACTCCCCACATACATGTTGTCTTCCTTTTTCCTCGCAAGAACTACCGTGTTGGTTTGGCTGTGAATCACTTTGCATCCTTCCTTGTTGAAGTGCACATTGTAGCCTTTGTCACGCAATTGACTCGATGCTTAATGATTGAAATTGAGTCCCTTAATATATGCTACATTTTGAATCTTCAAGTTGTTCTTGAGCATTGTACCTTCCCCTTAATCTTGCCAGGGTTTTTATTTGCCTCCAAATGTGACTTTGGGTCCATCAAAAGCTTTGAAATCAGCGAGCCATCCTTGTTCCATGTCATGTGTCCTGAGCATCCACCGTCTCAGATACCGACATCCTACAAAACAAATTAATTAAGTTTAGGTACCCAACACCGCTTGGGTCCATACTCAGCAGCCATGCCATGCCTCCTACTCCAAGTGTATGTCCAAATGATCTTCTTTGGATAGTTAAAATCATCAACTTCATATGTATAAGGCATGGCGTAATAGCTTCGATATTTCTACCAAGGTATTCTCGATACTTTTCTACTTTTTGGTGCCTTTGCATCCTTCTTCACCTTCCAATATGCAAAGTGGAAACCTATGTTGCTTCATGTGTTTAGAACATGCCTAGATTGACTTTTTCTTAAACACATGATGCATATCATGGTATGGTTTCTTCTTGTATTTTGAGGTGCAACATTCCAATCATCATTTGAAGGATAAAGTCTTCCTTTACCTTTCAAAGAGGTCTTTGTTTTTGGTTGACTGGAATGATGGTTTAGTCTCATTGCTTTACTATATTTGGTTTTGACTTCACTGGTACATGATGAGTGGTTGAAATTATGGTCTCATCCTTTCTCGAACTTTGGTCCATTTTTGGTCTTAGATTCGTAATTGTTTTGTCCATTGTTTCTATTCTCATCCTCGACTATTGTAGCTAAGACTGTGATCCGATCCAAACCTTTTGAGGGTTTGTAAGTCGGTGCATTTAGTGGTGTAGTGGTGTTTTTAGTCGCTAGGTGGATTTCTCACTGACTCATAGCAGTGGGATGAGTCATCATCTCGCTTTTTTGATTAGATGAGTATATCTCCTTAGTAGCTAGTTCAAATTTTCAATTTGTCCAGCTTGTTCCTTCAATCTTTCTTTTCTTTTCTTAGATCCTTACATTCCTTTTCCGTAATTTCATGATTTATCTCAATTTCATCAAATTTAGTCATGAGGTTTTGACTAGGGTCACTGATCCAATGGGAGAATATAAGATTGTGCAAAGTTTAGATGTGGATGCATTTGATGAAGAGTAAGAACTAGATGTTACCTCGCCATCTGATTCTTTGGCCATAAGACATAGAATTACTTTATTATCTCGAAATGCCACCTTCATCTTCATCTAATTCTTTGGTGATGAGACATAGACATGCTTTTTCATTATCTCGAAATGCCTTCTTCATCACTATTATCCTAATCATTGTCGATGATTCTTCATTCTTTTCACCGCTGATTCAAATTTTTAGTGCTTTCTTGCCTTTTTTCTCTTCAAATGCTTTGTACTTCTTCTTTCCTCATCTTTATTGTTTTCTTCCGGGCAATCACTTTGAAGTGTCCTTTTCTTGTTGCAATGGAAGCATCCAGATTCATCTTCTTTTCATTATATCTTTGTTTGAGCTTGATCTCTTGTTTGATGATGAGTTTCCTTTGAATGGCTTCTTTTTGCTAAACATGTCAAAACGTTTATCTAATAGAGCTACCTGTTCTTTGAGTTCTAGTGTCTCTTTGCTGATGCAATTAGCAAAGTTACTTTGATGTGGTGCTATCAGTGCACTGGTTCTTTGTGTCTCTGGCGGAGCACCATCTTCACCGTTCAACTCGAATTCATAAGCTTTTAGTTGGGACATCAGAGTCAAGGTGTCAATGTTTACAAGATTTGTTGTACCTTTCATTACTGATGTTATGATCTTCCATCTTTCAGGCAAGCCTCTAAAGATCATTAAACATACTTCTTTCTGGGGGTATGTGTTTCCAAGCTGTTGCAGTTCACTGATGATGCTTGAGAATCTGCTGTCCATTTGATCAATGGATTCACCAAATTTTCATCTTGACGCTCACAAATTTTTGCTTTGCAAATGTATAATTTGTTTTCTTTAATCGCCTCGATCCTTCATTTATTAGTGCCACTTTGTCCCACATCTCCTTTGCTATTTTGCAATCTTTGATTCTCATGAACATGTTGCTATCTAGGTATTCAAGATCATATCTTTTACAACAAAGTCTAGATTTTCTTCTTCTTCGCATCCTTGGTCCAATATTTCTTGGGTTTATCCACTTCTTTCCTTGATCTCGCTTCATGTGGTTATCACAAATATGATCATGATTGGGCCATCATTGATTACATCCAAAGATCTTTTAGGAGTTGTCGCAAGATGAGATAACATTCTTATTTTATATTGATCGTAATTATTAACATTAAAAACTTGTACTTTAGACATAAAGTTTGAGGAATCCATAAGTACAAAATTGATATATTTATGTATATATAAGTAGAAAGCACAGATTTGAAAACTACTTTGAAAATATGTGATCTCCTTGTTACTAGAAATTAGATCTGAACATGTTCTGATACTAGGAACACTGCTCCGATACCAATTGTTGGTCCTAGAGAAGGGTAAAACTATAGTCGAGTGGGGGTGAATGACTATATGGAGTTTCAAAACTTTTCTTGTAATTAAAAGCTTTTGGGCAAATGGATAAGTCCTTCTTACTAGATTATTTCAAAGTGGTTTAAGCAATCAATAATATATGATATAATATAAGCAATTAAATGAATGCAGTAAGATATATTACAGAAAGTAAATTGACACAAGGCTTATAGTGGTTCAGGGTGGTGTAATCCCTTAATCCACTCTTCTCCTGTGATGATTGGAGGAATTCACTAGTGTTTTCACAGATACAATAGCATGATTGTCCTTGACTTCCCAAGCTTCACAATCTATAAGACTATCACTCATTGATCGCAATGTACCTTCAAGTGACTCACTTCTCTCACCGCTTCCTTGGGATCAAATCCTTCAAAGAAGCCTATCACAAACACAACTCCTTCTCAGATGCCTCTGATTCAGTTGCTTGATTGATGTGAATTAGATTCACAAACTTATTGATCAATCTCAATGCTTGATGTTTGATTTGTAGCTCTTAGAATTTAGTTGATCACTGGATATTTCCTTTTTTAGTACAAATAGAAGACTTTTCACTTTGACAGATTTTTTTTGCTAAGATTCTTGATTGTTCTGTTCTTTTCTTTTCCTTTTTCTCACAAGGCCTTCTATTTATAGCCTTGATTATTCTAGATTTGAATTTCCGTCCGTAGGTTATATTAATGAGGGAAATAAACCTTGATTTTATTCTTGATTCCCCCTTAATTATTTTCTCCTTGATTTTGGTGATCGGATTTTTCTTCAAACGTTTACCATAAATCTGTCCTTGATTGATCCTATATTGATTGTGCATTTAATGCTTGATCTTCAGATCTTCTTCATATTTCAATAACTGACTAAGTAAGGTTTACTTAGCCGCTTCTTTGATCGGTAAAGTGATCCATCTAACTTTGCCGCTTAGATCTTCCTTCACCGCTTTGTTTCGCCACCGAAAGTCGCTTTACTTTGCAAATTCACTCGCTTCTTCATTCTTTCGCTTTAAGGAGAATCCTCATTTCACCGATCCTTGATTAGTGGGAGATCAAGTACAACATATTTAAACATTAAGTTTCATCACTTGAAACATAACTTAGACTTATCCAAGGTCATCACAGCACTTTCCTTGGTTATAAGTCGACCATATGTCTTCATTGCTTCTCTATTGATACTTGGTCGGCTTCACTCACTAAAACTGCTTTTACTTTGCCGCTCTACCAGCTAATACAATACTTGTCTGACTCAACTAATACAACATGTCAGACCCTAAGTAAAACTTATACAGAAAATTCTAACTTATTTTAGGCTTGCTATAACAGCTAGTATGGCCATCATCAAAACATAACAAAGTGTTCCTAACAGATAGACTGTCCTTGGCTACACAAGCTTCACAATCTTCAAGACTGTCACTCCCTTGCTTCAAAAGCTTTAGTGACTCAGTCTCTATCACTGCTCCTTGAGAACAAATCTTTCAGCAGCTATCACAAAGGTTGCAACTCCTTCTCAGATTCCTCTGATTCAATTGCTTCAGATTGGTGTGAATTGGATTCATAGATTTGTTGCTCAATCTCAGTGGTTGATGTGGAGTTGAAGTTCTGATTGCTGAGTTGATCTCCAGATTTATCCTTTAAGTTTAGATAGAAGGTTTTTCAAATTGACAAAGTTTCTGCTTGTTTCATATCAGATTCAATCATGATTTCCCTTGTCTGTCAATGCCTTCTATTTATAGCCTTGATAATCCTTGATTTGAATTTTCATATGTTGGCTATATAATGTGGGGAATAAACCTTGATTTCCCCCTTAATTGTATTCTCCTTGATTTCAGTGGTCGTATTTTTCTTCAAACGTCTATCACAAAATCCGTCTTTGATTGATCCTCAATTGATTATGCCTTGAATGCTTGATCCTCTGAATCTTCTTTATTATTCAAAATCTGAACAAGTAAAGTTTACTTTGCCATTCCCTAAACGGTTAAGTGATCCTTCTGACTTGGCTGTTTAGTTCTTCCTTCACTGCTTTGTCTTTACTCAGCCGATAGTCAGTTCACTCTACCGGTATACTACACTTATATTTTCTTTGATCTTTCAGGTACTTCTTATACTTCACCGATCCTTGATTTGGGTGAGATCACACACCATATTTGACAATGTTTCCATCATTTGAATTATAACTTAGAATTATCCAAGGTCATCACATATGTTGGTCCCTTGAAAAGGCTTTGGTTAAGTTTAGAGGGGGGGGGGGGTGAATAAACTTAACACTTAAAACATTTTTGGAGTTAACAAACTCAAAGAAAGTCAAGAGCTCGCTTCACTACTCAAGAGTTCATCGACTGCTCAAAGAGTCCGCTGACTACTCAAAGGTCTCACGACTATTGATATTACTGAATTTGTTGCAGTGGAATATAATCAAATTAAGCCTTATTACTTGTTGTTAAAATATGATACCTAGAAATAGATACTTAGTAGTGTAAGTGTGTGATTCAGTTGCTAGTTTCGTAAAGTTGATGTGAATAAAAAACTAAATAAAGAAATTAAATGCCGAAAGTAAGTAGGCAATTTTATAGTGGTTCTAGGTGGTGTAATCCTATCACCCACTATTCTCCTCGTGATATTAGAGGAAATTCACTAGAGATCTTTGAGGTTGCAAAGCATAAAATCTTTAAATTGTTTGTCCTTAACCAATAACTATGGCTTCACAAACCGAACACTTGAAACATGTAGATTGTCGCCCAAAGTATTCCACTGGTCCTTGAAGGGTAGGATTGCCTCTTCACCACCCACCACAAACAACAACAGCTTCTGACACCTAAGTGCTTCTCTGCCTTCAACAAAGTTTCTTGTAAAAGAAAGTTTGAATCAAGTCGATTTAGCTTTCTGTAGCTTGATCAGATGAAATGATCGAGCTTGATGTCTTCAAGTGTGTAAACTAGATGTAACTTGATAGCAAAGTTACACTTGAAGAATATACTAGATCAAGAGCTTTAAGATCAATAATGTCATCGTGGTGAGTTTCTTGATAATGAACTTGATAGCTTAAGATTGATTGTTGTTTTTCATCACTTGTATCTCAATCAGAGTCCTCTATTTATTGGTGGGAATCATGTGACTTGTGTTTGAAATTCAAACATAGCCGCTTTCATATTTGTCCCCATCTTGACTTACTTTTTCGGATCTGCTCATAGTAATCGATACGCATAGCCTTCTTTTGTCGCCAGATCGCCTCCTTTGACTTGTGTCCATTGATAAAGCTCAATCTTTCCAACGCCCCTTTAATCTTGACCATTGATTTATTGGCAAAATCAAGACTTGTAAAATGTCTTTATCCATGTAATCTTCCAATGTAACCTTTGATTAAATTGAAATATACATTTAGCAGATTCCTGTGACTGTAAGTTTGCTGAAATGCTTGTCACTACCAAGGTAAGTTTGCTTTGTTTATAAAACACCGCAAATGACTTCTTTTCATCTAACTTTTGTTATGAAGTTGTAGTACACCATTTTGATCATAACCAAGTTCCAAACACCACTTAACATATGGAACTTAGACCTTGTACACAAGGTATATGTAATCGCTTAGTCATCACAAACTTCCCTAAATTCTCGATTCCATATCCTTGACTTTAAATACAAAGTTTGATTCCTTAGCCTTCAATAACCGAGTTTGAGCCTCAACCTTCGCCTTCAAGAGTTTCCTAAACTAGTCTATCGACTCAAGTACCTTACCTAGACAGTCTCATGATGAAAGTCACCGACCTTTTACAATGCTTGTTTGATCAAACCTATACAAAGATCAAACTCTAATAAGCCTATACATTTAATATACACATCTTTTGCCTTTGCACTATAACAGCTAGTCTGGCACTCATCACTAAAACTTAAAATATGTCCAACAATTTCCCTTTTTGGTGATGATGACAATACCTCTCCTTACAACAAAGCAAAAAGGATAAAACAAAAATAGAACAAACTCACCATTTCTCATTATAATCATATTTGTTCATCATTATTACAAACTAGATTCAGCAAAAGATAAAGATATGTGAAAGTATGCTGATCTAGGTCCTCCTCTCTCTTTCTTATTTCTCTTGATATTCTCTTATCTCCCTGACCATGTCTCTCATCCATTGATTTTCAATAGGGGAAAAATCAACATGAGGATTTACTTCCTTCCACCATTTTCATGCCTCGGGTAGGGGTCAGATTGATTGCATGTACAGAGAATCCTAGACGCATGTACAAGAGTTTGAACTCTTCCATTGACTCTCTTGCTGATGTAGTTGATAGATATCTTCCACCTATTCCACCTCTACCACCTCTGTGTGCAGCTCTTAAGGCTTTAACTCTAGCTTCCCATAACTTAAGTCCCAAAAAGGAATTTAGCCCTTCATGGAAACCCTTGTCATGGTAAGGTCTCCCCTTACTATTGTATAGCTTCATATATTCTTGTAAGAGGTTATCGGTCAATTGAATTCTGCCAGGTGCAGGTTCTCTGAATGCATTTGTATCAACCTCCCATCTCTTTTTACCAAAAATTCTTGCAGCCACTTTTGCTACTGCTGTCTGGCTCTCTTCCCTCTTATTGACATCATCAACAAAACGGGACAGTAGACCATGAACACTCTCCTGTGTGAGCACTAAGTTATTTAGTTGACCTCCATGATTTCTGTTCTAGTGTCAACTGCAGTGATCCTTCCTTCCATTGTTTGCTCCAGCAGATTGATCCTCTCAGTAACCTTAGGATCCAATGCAGTAGGTTGAGGTGTTGCAGTAGGTTGAACATCAGCAGGCTTGGATGTGTCAATAAGTTTATCGAGCTTTTGTGTAAAGATACAAACTGCTCATTCAAAACATATCTCTCAGTGTGCATTTGTCTCGGATTTTATCTAATGAAAATAAACAATTAATAAAATAAATCCGCTTACCCCAAGTGCAGGATCGTAGTATAGTAGTTACAACCGAGTCGAATAACAGGAATCGAGATTGGTCTAGTTCTTAATTTCTAAAAGGTTGTCACTAAAAATAACTAAAACGAAAACGAAGAAACAATAAACTGGATGTAGGTTGTCAATCCAAAGCCAGAAATATAGTTATGACCTAAACTAACTAAATAAATCTATTCTATAACTAAAAAGAAAAATAAAATTCTAAAATAGCAACGAAGACAAGGCGCAAAGATAATTTCAATTAATTTTAACGAAGAACAAGCATTGATCCACCTATCCCGCAACCTTCAATTTCTACTCTAGATCGTTTAGTGAAGATTTAATAAAGATGTGGTTCACCTATCAAAGGTATGAATTCCTACTCGTAGATAATTCACCTATTAATCTTTCATCTCTCGATCTTAAAGATTAACGCTCCATAACACAGTGTAAGATTTCTCAATCTAGCAACCTAGAAATTTAACCTAGCAACTCTCAAGTATTTTTAGGTTAAAAATCTAATCTTTACTACGGTGATCTAGGTCTAACAACGATTCTCATCAAACGTTAAACATCAAATAGCAACAATCCATCGATATAAATTGCATAATCAATTCAAAACATAATAAAGAAACAACTTTAAATAAAAACTCACAAAACCATCCAAAGAGTTGAAATCAAAACGTTGCATGATTGGCTTCACACGCTTGTTCAAATCGCTAGCCTCTATCCATCATTCTACTAGTTGCGTAAATTATAAATAAAAGAAGTAGATGAAATTATGTTTACAAAGGGGCGTAAAAACACAAAGAAAAGTTGCCCCAAGTGGGCCTGGGCGCCAGGATCGAATTGTGTGTATTAGGTTCGTAAAAACGCGACTATTTATAAGTTTTGATGTCGGTTTAGGCTATAGGCGGTGTGGTCGGACGCCCGCCCAAGATGCCGGACGCCACCCGTATGCTTTGAAATCTTCGAGTCGCCGAGTCTTCAAACGCCCGCCCTATGCAATTTCAACGCTGCTCAAAGAAAATCAAAACCCCTCAATCCGCATACACTCTCTTGATGCCGCTTCAATCTTCTCGACGCCACCACCGGACGGATGGAGCAAACACACGCCCGCATTTCTATATCTTCATTCCATCTTCGACTTGCATCCTCTTCCTTCCATTTAACCTTCTTTAAACATCGCTTAAGCTCATTCCCCGCCATGCTCGGGTACCTACAAGATAATAAAAACGCAAAATGTAGAAACATATATATTGATGAAAATCACTAATAAAATCACGAATAAGCTCGAGTTTGCACTTTAACCGCTTCAATACGCATTCTTGCAATATTCCATTTAAACCCTCACTTTTCTATAAAAAGTAATAAAACACGAAGGAAATTGCTACTAAATAATATCATATATATCGTAAAAATCACCGCCCACAAAAGATTCCCTTGTTTGATACCTCTCACATCTTTGGTTAGGTCAAGAAGAGCATATTGAGTAGAGGTCGTTGTAAGCAACTATTTCAGCTTGTTCTTCCTCCGCTTTCCACCGCATTTACTAACTCCTCAAACCTCTCTTCTTGTCTACTAAGTTGAGTCCTCAATTGTGTAATATCGCCTACAACCTCAATTCTTCCAAAACATGTGCCGGTATAGCACCAACCACACATCTAGCCATATGTCCAAAGAACATCATCAAGTGCTCTTCAACATTATATTGTGCCCTCTGTCTGCTGACAACCAAGGCTCCTATCCTATCCCATACAGTAGGATCAGGACCTTCTTCAATCACATTTCCAAACATCTCCTCCAAAATTGGATCTTGTGCAAAGCCGAGGTACCACAAAGATGTTACTCCTCAAAAATTGGTACATGTGCCTATTGAGGTTCAAAGAAGAATCGGTTCTTCCTCGTGCACTTGGAACTCCTCATCACTAAAATCATAGTCCAGCAAATGCTCATTCTCATTAATGCTAGCCCACGACTATCCTTTCCATCGAGCCTTTACTCCAAAGAGAGGCTCTACTTCAAGAGTTCGCATCAGACGCACAGTGTTTCAAAGAACCCGTGCTATAACAATTTCTTCAACTTGTACAGGGGTTTCCTCCAAACCCATTGTAGGTTCCAACCTTTGTCCAGGTGCTGTCTGATCCTCAGCAACCTGTACCTCCAGTTCCGACCATTGTTTAGGTGCTATTTGTTCCTCAACAACCTGAACCTCCTCAAACTGTATGGGTGATCCTTCCAACCCCATCACCAAATCCAATCGCTGTCCTATCACTGTTTGTTCCTCAGTGATCAAGACTCTTTGTACAAGAATTTTAGGAAATATTGCCATATTTTCTTCTAGAAATCCTCTAGCATCAACAATCTTCTGTAGAGTATCAGCAGTTTTAGATAAAGTGTCCTGAGTATCAATCCACTCCTGATATTGAGTCAATCTCGTAATCGATGTCGCTCACTGTGCTATTACCATCTCCTCATCCAAATTTTCATCACATCATCGATTCACATCGCTTCATAACTAAGAATGTATCGTATATACCGACTCAAATTTATTATCTCCAAAATTTATTCCATCATTAATTGGAGCCTCCAAATAATCTATACTTAGATCTTCCAGATCTTCATCCATTTGATCAGTTTGTTGGCCCTCAACAGACGTGTCACCACCAGTAGACTGTTCTACTCTTGGTTCAGTTGACCTCTGTCCAGCTTTCTCATTAGATATTGGCAATGCAGTTCCACTGGCTTCTCCTTGATGTGAAGGAAGATCATCATCAGAATCAGATGATGATGAATCATCACTATCTGGTGCATCCCTTGGGTCCTTAAACAAAATACTTCCTTCTTTCTTTTCTCCTTCAATGAGTTCCATCAACCTCATTTCCAGCAGAGAAGTATCAACCAAGTCAAGTAAGTTATCCACTTCTAACTTTTTGAAAGCCCATTCCTCAAAATCTGTCATTGGCTCAGCAGCTGGCTTTTGTCTCTTAGAGTAGCCAAACTTCCATTGAAAGTAATCAAGAACTACTTTGAGTTTAGGATCAACATACCCTTCCTTCCTTTTATTTTCCTTCCTCTCAAAGGGCATTGATGGCTTTTTAGGAGCTGTTTGTTCATCTTGTTGTCCTCCAAAGGTCTCAACAAGAAAATTCAGTGTTTCTTCAGCAGATGCTATCAGGTCAGTAGGCTCATCAGATTGCAAATTTGTCCCTACTACCTCCATCTTCTCAACACTAGGTCCCCCCCTGACTTTCTTGTCCATCAGCAGGGTTAGCAACAGATTGCTTTTCCCCTGAATTATTGCAGAAATGGCAGGGTCTTGTATAGTTGTATCAATTTCCACAACAGGTGCAGATTCAGTAGTCTGTTGTGGTTCTTCAGTAAGTTGCTCAACAACAACCTCTCCAGCCTCAGTAGGCTCAACAGATTTTATAGGCTCATATTCAATAACTTCCACAACAGGTTCTGGATCAGTTTCCACAGCAGGGTGCTGTGGTTCTTCAATGTGTTGCTCAACAACAACACCATTATCAGCAATAGGCTCAACAACCTCTTCTTCTACTTCCCTTTGGTCCTTCAGGACCCTTAACTCTTTCCCTTTTCCATGTTTCCTCTTTTTAGCAAAATCCTTCATTCTCTTTGAAGGTCATTCAGCTTCAATTTCAGCAGCTTTCCTTTTTCTTTTATCTTCCTTCTGTTGTTCTTTCAAGATCACACAAGGCATTCTTCTTTACAACATCAAGGGTCAGAATTTCAACTTCAATCGACCTCGTAGACTCAAGAGTCTCTACTGCTTTCTATCTTGTTTTCTTTGGTTTTAAGATCTTAGTGATCTTCCTTGTGTCACAAATTTTCTTTCTCAAAGAACTTTCTTAGGTGCAAAGAGTTGAGCAACTTGTTGAACCCGCCACCACCAAAGATCATCATCTCCATCATTGTCACTCTCGCCCTTTCAAGATTCGGCTTCTTCATCATCATCCAAACCAGGGATGATATAGCCGATCTCCTTTTGTATCCGACTTGTTGATCTTTTAAGGTGCAACATCAAAGAACCCTTAAATGAGTCAATAGGCTCGAATCATCAAGCCCAAAGGCGTGTTTTGACTTTCTTGTGCCTTCTCTTTCCTCTATTATCACCTTCTTCATGTATTGACAAAGAATCCGCCCAATCAAATTTCATGCTCTTGCATATGATTATCATCATATCAATCTTGGTCCGCATAATGTGTCAAGACTTCCACTGAATCCCAAAATGTTCTTGGCAATAATCTTACTCAGTAGATTATACTCCATCCTGATATGCTTCACATCCATAAAAGGGCAAAAATATAAGTAAGTTCAAAACAGATTCAGATTGCTGCATGTACATTTCGCTTAAGTCTTGTTTGTACCTCTTGAACTTTGTAGTCTGAACTTCCTCCACGTCTTTCCAATTAATTTCTGGAAACTTCCATATCCAGTAAGCCATAGTAGTGTACTCAGAGACCCTAAGAAATACTCTCTTGTTGATGAGTCTGTGAAAGTCAGGCATAGTCTCATTTGACTTGGGTTCTCCAAAGTGTTTCTCAAGTCTATCCTTTACTTCAGCAATGTGTGAATCAGCAAACTTATGATTCTTGAATAGACCCCATTGTTCCTGACGGTTCATTCTCCCCATAGGAATGAAGAATTTTACCATGTTGTTGAAATCTCCCGTTGTTCACTGGATAAATCTTCTGGTCCTTTTGCAAAAAGGGGTATGGCTTGACTTGGTCTGCTGGTTGAGCCAGATCCAGTATATTGCTTGAGAGATGCATCTCTCTATTAACATCATTGTAAACATTGGCCATATCATCTCTCATCTTCTCATCATAGTAGCCTAGCCAGTCTGCCCATGCTTCATCATGTTTTTGCTTTGGATACAGACTGCCTTGAGTTCTGAAAAACTCTATTACATTGTCCAGTACCTCTGCATCATATTCTTGCCTGTTTTTGTGGGCTGTGAAATTTCTTTTCTCACCAGCAAATCTGGTGCTGCTGGTACCTCTGTTGGTGCTGGATCTGTGTGGACTTGCTGATCCTCTTTGCTGATTAGAACCAGACCTTTGCTGCCTTCCTGATCTGTCTCTGTCATCATCCCTTCTTTGGATAGGATGAGGGAATCTGATGCAAGGTTTATTTGAGGCTTTCTCCCTCTCCTCTCTAGCCTTTCTTAGTGTTCTTCAGCTTCATTTCGGATTTGCATCTCTCTGTCCCTTGCTCTTAGTCTGCTCTCGAAATTTGGGGTCTGATCAGAGATCCTTCAGCTTGTCATTTCTTTCCCTTTTTGGCAAATGGCATCCATTTGTTGTAGTAAGATACTATTAGTGGCTTTAGCTGTACCAATCATAGTATCAAGTTTGGATTCAATCGAAGGGAATCTTTCATCATGATCAGCCAGCTTCTCGGTCACACTGCGAGATCTGGTGCCAAAAGCCAATGCCATTGACTCATTTTCCTGAGATACATGTTGTCAAAGGCCTGTGAAGTTGTTGGTGAATTTATGTTCATCTGGCACATCAAGTCACCCTGCCTCTGCACAACAATATTTTATGCATCAATGTACTCAGCAATAGCCTGAAATCTTCTCTCTATTGATTGCTTTCATCTTTAAATGCAAGAGTCATGGATCTGAGATACATTGCTTGTTGTTCCAGTTCTTCAGCTAACACATCTGCTACTTTTTGAATGGTCTCATTTGATATATTAGTAGATAGTTGAGCAAATTTGTGTCTGATATCAGCTGTTCAGGGTCTGTATGATGTCTTCTGTCTTGATGTTGCAAAGTGGGAGGAATCTCAGCCGATTCTTGGTGTTGTTCTGTTGGTTGAGTAACATCTACACCAGCTTTTACTTCTTCAAGTACTTGAGTAGATGTTATTTCTGGGGCAGCAATGTCTCCTATTCCCTCTTGATTTTGCTGGGAGTTTCCTTGACTGGAGTGGCAGCAGCTGATCCAGTATCCAACACTGCTGTCGGTTCAGCTGTAGTATCAACAGAAATTTGTGGGGCATGTGGAACCTGTGGAATTAGCTCAGGAGTGTTATCAGCTGCCATAGTCTCGCCGATCATTTTGTGGAGTTGATGAAGTTTCCTTAGTCGGTGGGGTTTTCATTGTCGACCCTATGTAAAAATGTACTTAAGGGAATGTCATCATCAATTGCATCCGCTGGTTTCTCAATTTCTTTATCTTGTCCACCATCACCATTAGGATCATCACCATCATCATCATCATCATCATCACTATCATCATTTGATTTACCACTTTCTTCACTCGATTTTTGAGGCGTTTTGCCTTTGCTGCATCTACCATATCCTAAAGTGGTTATTCATCAATTACACCAACCAGGGTTGTGATCCCAAGAAAATCAAAAAAACCAAGCTTCTTCGTTAATCATATGTTCGGAATTATGAGTCAAGTCCTGAATCACCCTCCTTCCATTCTAGATATGCAACAATTCTATCGCAATGTCTCTCGCTGATTTGTCTCACGGTTCTTCCTGAGTTTCTTCATCATCTCCATTTTCTTCTTCAACTTCTTCATTTTCAAGTTGATCATCCTCACCACTATCTTCTTCCTCTTGTTGTTCTCGCTTCTCATCTAATTCCTCTTCTTCTTCTTCATCTATTAATATTCCAAAATCCTCTTTGTCCAAATTTCATTGAACTTTTTGTTGCTTTTTTGGCCGGAGGTGCTGCTTCGTGTTTTCTTTCTGCTTCCACCTCCTACTACCTTTTTCTGTTTGACATAGGTAAACATGATTTTGGATTCATGCAATTTGTGGAGTTTGACAACAAGTACTTGTAGACATTGCAAATATAGTAGTGAATCGAATCACATAGACTTCTTCACCCGTAAGAGACACTTTTTCTTCTTTCCTTCGCTAGCCCCTTTTAGCGGCATTGTCCTCTCCCTAGATTTTCTTTTGATTCTCGTGAAGAAATAGTTGGCCTAATTGAACTCTGCACTGCTGTAGATGATTCCTATAAGGCACATTCTAACCTCTGTCATGGCATTATTTGCCCCTAGCTTGCCTTCAATTGTCTTTCCATTTAGAGCACTAAACTTCTTGGCGGATCTAAAACAGGTGAATTTCTTAGAGCCTGGGTTTGCCGTTTTAGCGATTGTTTCCCAGAATTCATCCAAGTTTTGTGGAACAAGAGCCACTTTTGCTTGACCTTTATTGGAGATTTTAAGGTGTTTACGGATTACCTTTGCTGTAATTACCACTTCTGTACCATTGACAGATGCAACAATCTTGTCTTCACCCATCTCTACACTTTCTTCAGCAAAAAGCCCAGAAACAAACTTGGTTGTTTTCCAAAAAGAGATGAGGCTTTCATAACAAATGTGCTTGATGGGAGGATTGAGAAAAGTCAGCAATCTTAGGTTTTTGCATCCAGTCACAAATCTTTGTGCTTCTTCATCATTTCCACATAGCTTTAAGTAGTGTTCTTCTTGAAGGAACGATCCAGTGGCAATTGACTTCTCATATTGTTTTCTAGTTTGAGTGTTTGAGTAGGATGAAGCCATTGTTTGAATAAGTTTGATATTGGAGAGAAAGCTTCGATTATTTAGAGAAAATAGGGTTTATAAATGCAATGGAGCGTAAAGAATTCTGAAAAATCTCTAAGTGTTGTTTATATAGGATGATTTGAGTAGTGTGAACATGGTTGAATATGGAAGGATTTTGTGACGCAATGGCATGATTTTATGTATATAATTCATGGTATTTGAGTGTAGTGGGGGAGTGGATTAAGGTTTGTAATGATAAATCCTGAGAATCGAGGCGTTGCCGTCATACCTTAATGCAAAATATAACTTCCACGATTACCCTATATAATCCACGTGTGTAATCTTCCATAATTATTCTCCATAAATTAACCGATTTTCCACATGTATACAGTTGATTTTGTTCACACTTCACTTCGATGTATCCTTTAAGATGTATATCGGTGGAGTAACTTGGTTGGTCACTATGCCGGTTTAGTGACTCCTTTACTGAGCTGCTGTATAAAACTGTTCCTAACAATCAGTGAAGTTAACTTCGCTGGGTACCAGTGCCTTACCTGCCAAATGAGCTCACACGAAGTGGCAAAGGTTCAGTCAGCTAGTGAAGTTACTTAGCTGATTACTCCAGTTAGCTGCTCTTTATAACTTAATCAATTTCTATCATTCCCAACTCAGTTCTCAACTTGTTGAATCTTTCATGACTGAGTGGTTTTGTGAAGATGTCAGCCAATTAGTCTTCAGTTGGTATATATATTAGAATAACATCTCCTTTTTCTACATGATCTCTGATAAAATGATGTCTCACATCAATATGTTTTGTTCTTGAGTGTAGTACTAGATTTTCTGTGATAGATATTGCACTTGTGTTATCACACATGATTGGAATTGTCTTCTCCTCTATTCCATAGTCCCTTAGCTGTTGTCTGATCCACAACACATGTGCACAACAACTGCCTGCTGATATATATTCTACCTCAGCTGTTGATGTGGATATAAAGTTTTACTTTTTGCTAAACCATGATACTAGTCTGTTGCCTAGCATTTGACAAGTTCCAGATGTGATTTTTCCTTCTATCTTATATCCATCATGGTCTGACTCTGAATATGATATCAGTTTGAATCCTCCATCTTTTAGATTCCAAATTCCTACATTGATGGTGTTCTTCAGGTATTTGATGATTCTTTTAGCTGCTAGTAGGTGAGATTCCTTTGGTTGAGCTTGGAATCTTAGACATACTCCTACTGCAAATGCTATATAAGGTATGCTTGCAGTTAGAAAGAGTAGAGACCCAATGATCCCTCTGTAAAGCTTCTGATCAACATCTTTTCCACTTTCATCTTTTCCAAGAGTGACTCTTGCACACATTGATGTATATGGTGTGCCACTTGTATCAATACCATATTTGTGTATCAAGTCTTTTGTATACTTGGCTTGTTTGATAAAGACGCCGTCCATCATTTGCTTCACTTGTAGACCAAGAAAGTAATTTAGTTCTCTCATCATGCTCATCTGAAATTTGCTTTTCATTAGATTTGCAAATTTCTCACACAGCTTCTCATCTTCTGATCCAAAGATGATGTCATCAACATAGATTTGAACTAAAAATGTGCTTGTTCCTTCTTCTAGCTTGAAAAGAGTCTTATCAATAGTCCATTTGTTGAATCCATTGTTGATCTAAAATTGTGATAGTGTCTCATACCAGGCTCTGGGTTCCTGTTTGAGTTTGTACACTTTGTCTTCCTTCCCTTTGAGTTGAAAACCAGAGGGTTGTTCCACATACACTTCTTCTTCTAAGAGTCCATTTAGAAATGCACTCTTGACATCCATTTGATATACCTTGAAATCTTTATGTTCTGCAAAAGCTAGGAAGAGTCTGATTGTTTCCAATCTTGCTACTGGTGTAAATGTTTCATCATAATCTATTCCTTCTTCTTGTGAGTAGCCTTTTGCAACTAGCCTTGCTTTGTTTTTGACAACTGTTCCTTGTTCATCCATCTTGTTTCTCGAACACCCATTTTGTTCCAATGATGTTGGCTATGTCCGTCTGGCGACAATTTCCTGCACATCATTTCTCTCAAATTCATTGAGCTCTTCTTGCATGGTCGTGATCCAATCAAAGATTCAATTGCATCATCTATGGTTTTGGTTTCCACTTGTGATAGGAAACAAGTTAGAATTCTTTCCAGTTGTCTCCTGGTACTTACTCGTGTATGAATATCTCCAATGACTTGATCTTCAGGATGATCTCTTAGCCAGTTCAAGTCTGGTTGAAGTTGTTCTTGATTTAGTTCATCTACAGCTTCAGTTTGTGCATCAATTTCACATTCTTGTGTTGGTGCTTCTTGTGTTGCAATTATTGGTGTGTCGTCTTGATTGCCAAATGTGTGATCCAGAAAGATAGCTGGTACTGTTGTGTTCATGTAGACTTGTTTTTGTGTAGCTTCTTCATCGGGCTCTTGTAGACTTTCACCATTTGTGTTTGCCTTATCAAAGACTACATGGATTGACTTTTCAATCACCAAAGTTCTTTTGTTGAGTACTCTGAAGGCTTTGCTTGCATCTAAGTATCCCATAAAGATTGCTTCATCAGCTTTTTCATCAAAAGTGTGTAATTGATTCCTGTTCAAAACAAAACATTTAGATCCAAACATATGTAAATGTGAGATGTTAAGTTTCCTTCCATTCCCAATTTCATAAGGTGTTTTTCCATGATGTTGTTGATGATTGATCTGTTTTGAATATAGCATGATGTATTTGCTGCTTCAGTCCAAAATCTCTTTCATAAGCTTGCTTCTGTAATCATTGTTCTGACTGCTTCTTTGAGTGTTCTGTTTCTTCTTTCTGCTACACCATTTTGTTGTGGAGTCCCTGCTGTTGATATTTGATGTAGTACTGCATTCTCTTCACAGTAGGTTCTAATAATTTCTTTTAGAAATTCTATGCCTTTATCTGATCTGATCTTGATGATCTTTAGTTCCTTTTCATTTTGAATTCTTCTTAGAAAATCTGGTAGCTTTTTGAGTGTCTCTCTTTTTCTTATTCATGAATATGGTCCAAGTGAATTTGAAAAAGTCATCCACCACAACTAGAGTGTACTTCTTTCCACATACAATTACTTGTGTGACTGGTCTAAAAAGATCCATATGCATCATATGTAAAATTCTTGTTATAGATTGATAGGGCTTTGACTTGAAAGAGCTTTTGATCTGCTTTCATTTTTGACATGCATCACAAAGACTTTCCTTCTTGAATGTGATCTCTGGTAGGCCTTCAACTAACTTGTTCTTTGACAATTTGTTGATTGTTTTGAAGTTGAGATGGTTCAGTCTTCTATGCCAAATCCAGCTGGTTGATTGCTTATTTTTGACAAGCAGAGATGTATCTGCTTTTGCTGTCTTCCAATCTACAACATACATGTTATAATCCCTTTTTCCTACAAGTACAACAATGCTAGTTTGATTGTGAATCACTCTGCATCCTTCTTTGTGGAAGTGCACATTGTAGCCTTTGTCATAGAATTGACTGATGTTTAGAAAATTAAAACTCAATCCTTTAACATAAGCCACATTTTGAATCTTCAAGTTGTTCTTGAGTATTGTGCCTTCCTCTTAATTCTACCAGGGTTTTCTTTGCCCTCAAACGTAACTTTATGTCCATGAAAATCTTTAAAGTCAGTCAGCCATCCTTTATTTCTGGTCATATGTCTGGAACATCCACTGTCTGTGTACCAGACATCCTACAAAACAAATTAAGTATGTTTAGGTACCAACACTGTTTGAGTCCATACCTGTTAGTAGTCATTCCTCTCATTCCAAGGGTATATCCAAAGGATCTTCTTCTTGGATAGTTGAAGTCATCAACTACATATATGTAAGGCATGGAAATAATTTCATACATATTTATTGAGATTATTCTGATTCAATTCTCTACTTTTTGGTGCATTTGCATCTTTTTTCACTTTCCAATATGCAGGAGGAAACTTGTGTTCATGTTGCTTCATGTGTTTAGGAACATGCCTTGGTTGGATTTTCTTAAACACATGTTGTATTGTATGAAATGGTTTCTTCTTGTATTTTGGAGGTGCAGCATTCCAATCATCTTCTGAAGGGTAAAGTCTTCCCTTACCTTTCAGTAAGCCTTTGCCTTGAATTGGATGGTTTGATGATTTACTCTGTTGTTTCACGACACTGGGTCTTGACTTCGCCGATCCAGGGTGAGTAGAAGAAACTATGGTCTGTCCTTTTCTGAATTTAGGTCCAATTTTGGTCATTGATTCAGAATTTTGTTGTCCGTTGTTTCTTTTCTCATCCTGACTGTTGTGGACAAGACCAGATCTGCATCCAAACCTTTTTGAGGGTTTGTAAGCTAGTGCATTTAGTGGTGCACTGGTGCTTTTAACTGGTAGGGATATTTTCTCAGCTGGTCTTTTAACATCAGATGAGTGATCATCTCACGCTTGTTGATCGCTTGAGTGAATTTCCTTACTAGTTTGTTCACTTTTTTATTTCATCTAGTTTGTTCTAGAATTTCTTCAAATTTACTCATGAGATTTTGAATTAGGTTTGCGTAATCTAAGGGAGAATAAAGATAATGCAAAGGTCGATGTTGATGCACTAGATGATTAGTGTGAGCTAGATGTTACCTCTGTTTCATCAGATTCTTTAGCCATAAGACATAGATATGCTTTGTCATTGTCTGAGCTGTCAGCTTCATCATCATCAGAATCAATATCGGATGATTCTTCATTCTCTTCACTGCTGGTTTCAGCTTTGAGTGCCTTCTTGTTCTTTCTCTTTTCAGTTGTTTTGTATTCTTCTTCTCCTCTTCTTTGTCTTTTTCTTCAGGGTAATCAGCCTTGAAGTGACCCTTCTTCTTGCAATGGAAGCATCTGTATTCATCATCCATTTTCTTCATGTCTTTGCCTCAGCTTGACTTCTTTTTTGTTGATGAACTTCCTTTGAATTGCTTTTTCTTGCTAAACCTGTCATAATGTTTAATTAGTAAAGCTACCTGTTGTTTCAGCTCATGTGTCTCTTTGGTGCTTGTGTCACCGCTTTGCTTTGCTAGGGTGCAACCAGCAGCACCGCCTTGTGTGCCTCTCGCCGTGCACTATCTTCACCGCTCAACTCAAATTCATAAGCCTTTAATTGAGACATCGCAGTCAAGGTGTCACTAGTTGCAAGATTTATTGTTCCTCCGAAGCATCGATTTGATGATTTTTCATCTATCAGTTAACCTCTTAAGATTTTCAGTGCAGTTCTTTCTTTCTATGGATATGTATGTCCAAGTTGTTGCGCTTTCATCGATAATGCTTAAAAATCATATCCATTTGATCAATGGATTCACCATCTTCATTTTGAAGTTCTCAAATTTCGCTTTGCAAATGTATAATTTGTTTTCTTTAATCGCTTCGATCCTTCATTGATCAATGCTAATTTGTCCCACATCTCCTTTGTTGTTTTGCAATCTTTGATTCTCATGAACATATTATCGCCCGTAGTCTCCAAGTTCATGTCTTTTGCAACAAAGTCGAGGTTTTCTTCTCATGTCATCCTTGGTCCAATTTTTCTTGAGTTTGTCTATTTTCTTTCCTTGATCTCGCTTCTTGTGGCTATCACGCTTGTGATCTTGATTGGACCATCAATGATTACATCCAAAGATCTACTCATGAGTTGCTGCAAGATGAGACAACATTCTTATTTTATATTCATCAAAATTATTAACATTGAATACAAGTACTTTAGACATAAAGTTTGAGGAATACACAAGTACTGATAAGACATATATTGAGAAAGCACAAATTTGAAAACTACTTTGAAAATATGTGATCTCCTTGTTACCAGAAATCATATCTGAACATGTTTCGATTCTATGAACACCGCCCCGATACCAATTGTTGGTCCAGAGAAGGGTGAAACTATAGTCGTGGGTGAATGACTATAAGGAGTTTCAAAAAATTTCTCAATGCAAAAGCTTTTGGGCAGCGGATAAGTCCCTTCTTAAAATGTTATTTCAAAGTAGATTAAGCAATCACAGATATAATATGTAATGTAGTAAGTGCGGTAGAGTAAAATGCTGAAATTAAATTGACACAAAGGCTTATAATGGTTCAGGGGGGTGTAATCCCTTAATCCTCTCTTCTCCTGTGATGATTGGAGGAATTCACTATTGTTTTCACGGATACAATAGATAGATTGTCCACAAGTTTCACAATCTTCAAGACTATCACTACCTGGCTTCAAAAGCTTCAGTGACTCAGTCTCTATCACTGCTCCTTGAGAACAAATCTTTCAGCAGCTATCAAAAAGGTTGCAACTCCTTCTTAGATTCCTCTGATTCAATTGCTTCAGATTGGTGTGAATTGGATTCATAAATTTGTTGATCCATCTCAGTGCTTGATGTGGAGTTGAAGTTCTGATTGCTCAGTTGATCTCTAGATTTATCCTTTAAGTTCAGATAGAATGCTTTTCAAATTGACAGAGTTTCTGCTTGTTTCATATCAGATTCAATCATGATTTCTCTTGTCTGTCAATGCCTTCTATTTATAGCGTTGATAATCCTTGATTTGAATTTTCGTCCGTTGGCTATTTAATATGAGGAATAATCCTTGATTTAATTCTTGATTCCCCCTTAATTGTATTCTCCTTGATTTCAGTGGTCGGATTTTTCTTCAAACGTATATCACAAAATCCGTCTTTGATTGACCCTCAATTGATTATGCATTGAATGTCGAACAAAATCTAAACAAGTAAAGTTTACTTGGCCATTCATCAAAATCAACAAGTAAAGTTTACTTGGCCATTCCATGAACGGTTAAGTGATCCTTCCGACTTGGCTATTTAGTTCTTCCTTCAACGCTTTGTCTTTACTCGTGATGATAGTCGCTTCACTCGCCGGTTTATCGCATTTTTATTTTCTTTGATCTTTCAGTACTTCTTGTACTTCACCGATCCTTGATTTGGGTGAGATCACTGTACACCATATTTGACAATGTATTCCATCATTTGAATTATAACTTAGACTTATCCAAAGTCATCACAGACTTTCCTCGATATAAGTCGACCATATGTCTCTTATGCTTCTCTCACGGTACTTGGTTGGCTTCACTCTCACCGGATTTCTTTTACTTCTCCATCCTACCAACTAGTACATTACTTGTTTGACTCAACTTATACTCGTTAGTAGTGTAGTGTCTTAAAGACAATTTTGTAATTGGTTTATTTACATAAATGACAAATTATATATTCATTTTATTATTTGCATTTATGCTTATATTATACACTCACTGAAAACCCTAAGTATATCGGTATGTAATCACATAACTCAGTGTATGACATACACACGAGGATTGAGTTAGTGATGATATGCTTAAAACTAGTTAGTCCGTGGTGAATTTAATGAGAGTATGGGTTTCATGATTAATATACCAATAATGCACCTGCAACACTTAACGGTGTGGCCGCCTTATCCGGACCGTCGGTATAGGGCATCTAGTGGGGCATTTATATATGAAGTCTATCATATAGGACTGGACTGATTTGATTTGAATTCTCGATATAATTCCGTGATCGAGAAATCTTATCGAATCACAAGATGATCATATACGGATTAATCTCAATCCTGATGTGATCACAGTCTACTGCTTGGTTCAAAGTAGGGTTTTATGTGTTAGTTAAGGATCACTTAGGTACATGTGATCTGAACACATCTCGTTGGCTCTATTCTGGAATGAGTGAGTAGTCTGTGACTTCATAGATATGGAATCCATTCCTTCATGCGGGATGTAGACAGACAGTTCCCTTATTTGTTAATCCTAGAAACTGATCGATGGGCCCAGTTCATATTATATTAGTTATGAACTAATTGATCATCGGGAGTTAATGGTAAATAAGGATAAGATGTTTTGAGAAGGGTTTACGGAAATATCCCGAATCAAAACGAACAGTCTATGGAGGATTTACCGTATGTAATGATTATATCAATGGACGCTTATCGACCGAGTGATTAGAGTGTAAGTATATATCTATAATCGATAGAGTTCAGTTTTGGGTTTATGGTGGCGTAATCCCGGAATTAATAAATTGAATAAGAATTGTTCTGTTCGATGAATAATTTTATTTAATTTATTGTAGCTACTGGTTATAGGTCCATGGTCCCCGATGTGGCTCCTAACAAGCATATGTTTCTTGACGTTGGGCCTAAAATAATAATTAAGTAGTTGGACTATTTAATTGATGTGCAATTCATTATTTATTGGACTAAATAATAAAATACATGGAAAAGACATTTTTCGTGGGCTCGGCCCATTATGCGAAATTTCGTGTGAACCCTAATTTTCTAGTATTGGGGGCATGTTTTTGTCTTGGTAATTATCAAGGAATTAGTTTTCTTGATAATTATAAGACATGTGATTAATTGTTTATTTGTTAAATAATTAATTATGGAAAATATATTAGATTGATCCTTAAATATTCTAGATTTATTCTAGATTATTCTAGGAGTATCTTTAATAGAAAAGGATTATTATAATTGAATTTGTATTAATTATTAAATCCGTGGAGCACAAGGATTTCTCTCCTATATAAAGATAGTTCTCCTAAGCTTTTTCATCCATCACAATACACGACATATACACACCAAAATAAGCTAGGAATTTTCGGTCAAGCTTAGGGTTTAGAGTTGGAAAAATCTTTGGGATTTTCCGGGTAGCATATCAAGGAGGTCAAGCATCAAGGATCAACATCCACCGGTTGTTGCTTGTAGATACACGTGGAAGATCGTGGCATCTCAAATTGGATCTCCACTTCATCAATCTTTTGGATCTCGCTTTTGATTGGTAAGTAGATCTCACCTTCTTGTAGGTAGATCTTAAATTATGTAGTTTAATTTTATATGATCGTGATCCTCTTGTTTATTCCGCTGCTTAATCGGGCGGATCTAGATCCGTCCGGTGATATTACATCCAACAAGTGGTATCGGAGGCTCCGATCTATAAATTAAAGTACATAATTGATAGATCTAGGAGTGGAATTGCATGTAGATTTTTTTTTCTATATGCGTATTTTTTGTTGTGATTGGTTGTTATGGATGAAGAGATGGATTGGAGTTGGTACTGTTTATCCTTTAGATCTATTGTAAACTCATATAAATTCGTTTATATGAGTATAGGAAATTATGTAATTTATTTGTTGTTGTAATTTTAGTTTCCTAGAAGTAGATTTGTTTTGTTGCTGTTCTTTTTTTTTTATTTTCCCGGAGATTGAACCGTTGAAACGACAATCCCCCCAGTCAGAATGATGAATAAAATTTGAAGAACAAGCCCTCAAAATTTTGTGTCGATCGGAGTCCATCTCGATGTGCAATCGTTCCAATAAAGTTGCTTCTGTGTCATAAAAGCACAGCAGCCCCAGCTGTTAGTTCGTCGAATTTCTGGAAGAGATTGGACCATCTAAACGAAGATCCGACCGTTCAGATTGACTAACATGGAGTTATGAACAAGCCCTAAAAATGTTAGGACGATCGGGTTTTTTTCTCGATGTCCGATTGGCTCCGGAAAGACTCTGCTGCGCAACAGTCATTAACAGTTGCAGCAGTTGGATCGGCGGCTTGCTGGGATCAATTGGGCCGTCAAAATTCGGATCCAACTGTCCATATTGAAGTAGGAGAAGTTAAGAACATGTCCATAAGTTTTCGTGATGATCAAAGTGCATTTGGATGTGCGATCATCGATAAAACGGATGAGCAGGAGATTAGAAAATAGTAAACCCTAGTTAGGGTTTTTTTTTCTGTTTAATATGTTAGATACGGGGGTACCAACGATCCATCTCGGTGTTTATTTTCCGTAATTTGCGTGTATGATCGTGATTATGTGTTTAACCGGAAAATTGCCATGACATGCATCATATCATTAATTATAAGAAACTAATTAAAGAACCGAGGAACCGGGTTTTTGTCAATCGTTACGTTTTTCGGTGATAGATTCTCGGTTAATCCCACCTTAAACCGGAACGAGATTGCGGGTTTGTTCCGTAGTAACTACGGGATAGTTTGACAATTTAAGAAATCGGAAAATCATGATACATGGGTTCGGAAATGGTCTGACCATGGTTGGGAAAGTTCAACTGAGCTACGGCTCGATCGACTCACCCTCCATGTGTGACGTTTGCATGGGGGTTCGGCAAGATTTAGCATATCCGACAAGCCTTTACGGCTAAACGGGGCTTCTCTTAGCCGGATCCGACCGACAGTCACATACGTTCCAACGAATAAGACGGGTAGGCTTGCCTACATTACCGACACCATTCGGGTACATGATTTGTTGTTTCTTAAAATATTGTCAAGTCCAAAACCGCGATCAGTAAACCCACCACTTCTTCAAAATATTGAGTGGGAGCGGGAAGGCGACAAAATGACCTCACGGCCTCTACTATAGATGCAAGCAAGTGAGAGAATGGTGACACATCATGCCGCTTTGATTTCGCCCCCCTTCGGATGGTGTTCACCTCTATCAAAATTCAAGGCTTGGTCTCCGAAAGGATAGGATCTTGAGGACTCGCTGGTCATCGACCGCCTCTACGAGGGCATACTTGGGGCGTACTTAAAGGTCTGATATAGTAGGTCACACTCATCAGGATATTTTAGGAAATATCTTGGCTGAAAAAGGAAGGTAATCGATGATTAAAGTATGGGATGTACGATTCCCATAAGTTGTTTGATTCTCAAAGTTTAATCATCGAGAGAGATTGTCTCAGTTTAACCGTCATCGTGCTGATACCGACCCCCTAGGCGGCGGTACGATGCGAGGTTAAATCCTTGGAATGGTAGAAAAGACTTTTTTTAAAGTTTATAATTATTAAAATTTATCTAGTAGTGTTTTGAATTTTATTTCTGTCATTTCATTTTCAGCAATCATGTCATTGCAACTTTCCTTATTATTGAATGATAAACTTAATGGTAACAACTTTGGAAAGTGGAAAAGTAACCTGAACGTGGTACTCATCTTTGAGAACGCGCAATTTATTTTGATTGTGGAATGCCCTGTACTTCCCATACAGAACCCGTCTAAAACCATTAAAGACGACCGTCAAAAATGGATTGAAGCGGATAATAAGGCGTGCGGTATCATCTTAGCATCAGTGTCGAAGGTCATTAGGACCAAACTTGAAGGCTTTAAGAGTGCACGAGAAATCATGCAGCACTTATCCTCTATGTTTGGCACCCCTTCTGATCAAGCAAGGCACGAAGGAGTGAGGATGGCCGTTAACGCTAAAATGAGGAGAGGTCAGTCTGTAACTGGTCATGTCAAGAACATGATCAACTACTTTACTGATGTAGAAACTCATGGGTCAAAGTTTGACGATGCTACTCAGGTGTCTATGATTCTTGAATCACATACACCTGATTTCCTACAGTTCAAGACTAACTATGTGTGGAAATATTACATTACATTATTGTAACTATAAAACGTTACTTGTGTATAAAGACATATTAATTGTATTGTATAAACAATTAATATGTCATAAAGTCATAAAGTAACTCCATTTTGTCTTATTATGTAATAGACAACTCTAGCAATTAATACTAGCCGACTCTAGTAATTAATTTCCCTACCCTTAGCTTATACTCTACTAGGACCTTTTTCATTCATACTTGTACCTATTTATACCCACTCTTTTATCATGAATAAACTAAGTTGAAGTTTACTCAAGTATTATTACTTTCTCAAACTCTCTTCATGTTATCAGAGACATAATCGTCTTTAATCCACTGCAAAATCTCCTATCTTTTCAAAAATGTCTTCTTTATCCTGCTTTCTTCACCTCGTAAGAGTCCCAAAGACCTTCAAGCAGATCAAGTTACTGAAAACTATTCATTTACAAACCACAAACTTGATGGAAACAACTACCTGCTGTGGTCAAGATCTATGAATATGTATATCTCAGGCCAGAGCAAGATGGGATACTTGTCTGGTTCCAAACCTGCCCCT
The DNA here is from genome assembly GCA_026214975.1 of Gentiana macrophylla. Taxonomy (NCBI): domain Eukaryota; kingdom Viridiplantae; phylum Streptophyta; class Magnoliopsida; order Gentianales; family Gentianaceae; genus Gentiana; species Gentiana macrophylla. The sequence goes on along the minus strand of CM047813.1, from coordinate 58,940,347 downwards.
GCTGAAACTGACCCCAAGTTTGAAGCATGGGATACAGAAAATAACCGAGTCATGATCATCCTCACGAGGTCAATGACAAAAGAGATCAGTAAGAACTTCATGATGTATGACACTGCTAAGGATATCTGGGATAATGCCAGAGACCTTTACTCAAAGAAGGACAATACATTAGAGGTCTATGAACTCGAAGCTCAAATCCGCAATTACATACCAAGGAGACCTGCGCTCAGAACTCAAGATTACAACCAACTATCTAAGGCATGGCAACACCTAGACATGTTGAAAACTCACCCATGGAAGGATGTAGAGGATGCTGCCTTATACAAGAATATCATTGAGAAGAATAGGGTATTCAAGTTCCTTACAGGACTGAACTCATTCCTTGATGATGTTAGAGGTAGAGTTCTTGCTACTAAACCTCTCCCCAGCCTCAAATCTATGTTTGCTAAAGTCAAACATGAGGAAAGCAGGAGGAAAGTAATGCTGCAAAGTAACCCTGCTGATGTTAGGTGTAGTGCCCGAAAGACAATTTGTGTAATTGTTTTTAATAATGGATGACAGAATTTATCTCACCTTAGTTACTTGCTTTGTGCTTGTAAAGTAATACACTGCTGCAAACCCTAAGTATATTTATATGTAACCACTTAACTCAGTGTATGGATTACACGTGAGGATTGAGTTAGTGGAGATATGCTTAAACTGTTAGTCCGTGGTGAACTTAATCAGAGTTTAGGGTCTCTTGATTAAAACACCAATAATGCGCCTGAACACCTTAGGGTGTGATAGTCTTATCCGGACTGCCGGTAAAAGTGGTACCTACGTGGGCGTTTATATATGATGGCATTCATATAGATCGACCGATTTAATATGTATTTCTCGGTATAATTCCGTAATTGAAGAATCTTATTAAATCATTAGATGATCATATATGGATCAACCTTAATCCCGAGGTGATCACGTGTCTGCCGCTTGTCCCGGGTAGTGTTTGATGTGTTAGTTACGGTTCACTTAAATATGTGTTCCAAGCCACTTCTCATTGGCACTATCTCCGCATTTGAGTGAGTAGTTCGATTTTCACAGACATGGAATCCATTCCTTCCTCAAGGGAATTAGAGAGACAAATCCCCTTATTTGTTATCCCTAAGAAAATGATTGATGGGCCCAGTTCATGTTAGACTAATTAGCTACTAGTCGATATGTGAACTAATTGATCACTAGGGTTAATGGTAAACAAGGATAAGATATTCTCGAGTCGGGTTTACGGAGACTTCCCACTCGAGTGGGCAATCATGGAGGGTTAATCCGTATGTAGTGATTATATCAATGGATGCTTATTCACTCTATGGGTTGAGTATAAGTATACATCTATAATCGGTAGAGTTCGGTTTGGGTTTATGGTGGCGTAATCCCGAATTAATAATTAATGTACTTATTCTGCTCGATGAATAATTAATTATTGAGCTACTCGGTTATAGGTCCATGGTCCCCGATGTGGCTTCAGAATTCGACTAATAATCTTGTTATTTGGGCCTCAAAGATAATTAATTGGCTAGGCTAATTAATTGATATGCATGGATATTATTTAGTTGGGCTAAATAATATAATACACATAAAAGACATTTTATGTGGGCTTATTGACCCTTAATGTGGCGCCAATATATATGTCACTTAATTAGAGAGAAATTAGTTTTCTTGGATAATTATTTGACATGTGATTTATCTTTTATTTGTTAAATGATAATTCATGGAATATTAGATAATAACATGATTTATCCTAATTTGTTTGGGATAATCATTTTATTTATCTTTTATTTGGAATAAAGGATTTATGTAATAATTATCTCTTAATTATTAAATCCTTGAGTACAAGGATTAATCTCCTATATAAAGAGAGTTCTCCCAAGCTCTTGTAGATGACTTAATTTCACCACCACATAAAAAGGAGAGGAAAATTAGTTTTCTTTTGTCTAGGGTTTTAGTAGAAGAAAAACTCTAAGTTTTTCTTGGTGTTGCATATCAAGGAGGTTCGTGTAACAAGAAGGGTGTCCACCAACCGCCGTTTGGAGAACACATCGGAAGATCTTGGCTTCTCTTCCTACTATTGGTAACATGATCTTAACCCCCTTGTAGTAGTTTAAGTCCTTTAATTATGTATTGTGATGTATAAGTCGTGATCCATCCGCTGCGCGCAGATCTAACTCGTTTAGATCTAAGAACCTGCATCCTTCATGTGGTATCAGAGCCAGGTTCCACGATTTATATAGTCATAATCATAATTGAACGATTTAAAGGAGTGGAATTGCATGTAGGTAAATTTTATTTATTGTTTTATGCTTTGATAATGATTGATTGCTATGGTTGAAAAGATGGATTGGGGGTTGGCACTGTTTACCCGTTAGATCTATTGTAAACTCATACAAATGATGAAAATTCGTTCATATGAGTATAGAAAATTATGTAATTTATTTTTATTGAAATTTTAATTTCCAGAAAATTGATCTGTTTAGTAGCTGTCTGGTTATTTCATTTTTCCCGTTGATCGAGCCGTTGAAACGACGATCCCTCCGGTCAGAATCAAGATTGGAAGATGTTGAACAATTCCACAAAATTTTCCGTCGATCGGAATCCGTATTGATATCTGTTCGATGCCGCAAGGAAGCTGCTGTAACAGAAAAACGCAGGATTCACAGAAACCCTAACTGTGACTTCCTCGAATTTCTGGGAGAGTTTGCACCGTTGAAACTCAAATCCAGCCGGTCCGATCGATTAATATGGAGTTTTTGACGTGGCATAAAAATTTCAGGTCGATCGGGATTCATCTCGATTCCCGATCGGCCTCGGGAAGTCTTTGAGGCGCTGCTGTAACAGTCAGATCCAGCAACAAGTTGGGCGGCTCACTGGAGAAAATTGACGAGTCAAAACTCCGATCCAACCGTCCATATTGAAGCCCAAGGAGTAAGGAACAGATCTGGAAAGTTTCGTCGCGATCCAAGTTCGTTTGGTTTGCCGATCGTCGAAGATTTTGAACAGCTGCAGATTATGTTAGAAAGAAGTAAACCCTAGCTAGGGTTTTGGTTATTTATTTTCTAATAGATTAGATACGGGGGTGCCAACGGTCCATCTCGATGTTTATTTTCCGCACTAGTATACATGTTTAGATTGTATGTGTAGAACCGGAAAATTGCCATGACATGCATCATATCATGAATTCCACTCCATATGCATACATGTAGAAATTAATTCGAGAAATTAGTTAGGCATGTATAAAACACGCAATTAGTTTTAATTAATTGTTTGATATTAATTAGAAACTAATTAGGGTAAAAAAAAAACCGAGGAACACGGGTTTTTTCAATCGTCGAGGTTGGGTGATGGATTCTCGGTGAATCCTACTCTGCGAAAGCATAAGGAGTAAAATCCCGAAACCTCGTGGTTAAGGTGCTGGATTCTCGGTGAATTCCACCCTACCTAGATGAGATTACGTTTTTGTTCCGTAGTGTCTACGTGAAATTTTGATGTTTAAGGATTGGATAATCACGGGCAAACATGGTTCGAAAGTGGTTTTACCACGGTTGGGTGGTCAACAGTAGCTACGGCTCGATCGACTTCACCCTCCGCATGTGGCGTTTGCACGGGGGTCTGGCAAGGCTGAGCCATCCGAAGAGCCACTACGGCTCAACGGAGATCCCCTAGTTTTGACCCGTCCGACGGCCACATATGTTCCAACGAATAGGTCGGGTGGGTTAGCCCACGTAACCGACAACATTCGGGCCTATGATTTATTGTTCCTTAATGTAACATCAAGTCCAAAAACGTGATCAATAAACCCACCACTTTTTCAAAATTTTGAGTGGGAGCGGGAGAGGCGACAGCCGACCCCACGGCCTCTACTGTTGACACAAGTAACGTGAGAGAATGGTGACGCCTCGTGCCGGCCTGGGACCGGCCTCCCTAAGGAAGGCCTTCACCGCTATCAAAATTCAAGGCTTGGTCTCCGAAAGGATAGGATTTTGGGTACTGTCGGGTCACCGACCGACCCTAAGGCGGCACACTCGGGTCTACCTAAAAATCTGAGACAAGAGGTCACACTCATAAAGGGTATTTTTGGTAGTACCTTGGCTGAAAAAGGAAAGGTGATTGACGATCACAAATGAGATGTTTGATTCTCAATCTGTTCTTCAATATTAATCGAAACCTCTTTGATCTACCTTAAGGCGCCACTGAGGCATTAGATTAAATCCTTGGAACGGTAGGATAGACTATAAGTACTTAGTTTATGTTCCTAAAATTTATTAGTACTGTATGATTTGGATTTATTTTTTGTCAATTTTATTTACAAGCATTATACATATCTCTCTAGGGTGCTAGACTGCTAGTAGTGTAAAATTGACTAGTAATGACTTCGTTAAAAGTGGTTAGTAACTAGAACGTTGTACTTATTGATCTTACATGCGATTAACTTTTCGGAAGAGATATTTCTCTTGAGCCTTCAAGACTTAAGTGACGTAAATAAGTATGTCATCTTTGTCACTCGTCGCGATCGAGAGACAACCGTAGTTAGTTTGAAAGATGATTGGGACGATAAAATTCTTCTAGTGAATTTTAATTGTGTAGTGTCTACACGAGAAATTTTCAAATAGAAAAATTGGAGAATCATAAATTAAAGTGTCGCTAGCTAGTTAAACGGTATTTGGAACCGATAAACTAGTGGGAGCTTTTATCTTATGTTTTTCTAATTTATTAGAAAATTAGTCCCACTGGGTAACGCTTTCATTAGACATTGTTAAGGGTGAAATTTATGATTTATATGACGTTATTCCCGTAACAATATCCTTGGTATTTTAGTACTTTTTATAGAAAAGTGTTGGTTTTATCGAATTATTGAGTAAACGAGTTTTAAATGTGTTTAAATGCAAAATCGAGATATTTACGTGATTTTATCAGTTGTTTTATGTTTATTCGTATGATGTTACATTTTGCATGTTTCTATCATGTTGTTAGATACGTTTTCATGATGAGTAAGGAGCTTAAACGATGATCACATGAAGATGGAAGAGTTGGAAGATGTTTAAGTGAAGAATCATTGAAGAAACCGGAACCAGGCACTTCATGGGGATTTTGTCCACACTTGTAGGCACTTTCAGGGAAAGTTGTCTTGATGGAAGTTGTAGAGGATTGAAATAGCTTTCCAACGCATCTTGAATCACCTCATTCGGAGCCCTAGAAGTGAAGTTATGAGCAAAATACTGGAGCTGGGTCCTGGACGGGCGTCCATGATAGTGAACGAGCGTCCGGAGCGGTACTGTAGCAACCGACTTGATTTTCTCTATATATAGCAGCGCATAATCAACCCTAAGACATACAATTCGATCCCTAAACCCTAGGGAGCAGCTTGGCTGCGTTTTTACTCCTTTATTTTCCAGTTTTTATGCAATAAAACATCTAGATTAGATAGTTAGATTTATGTTCTTTATTTCATCAATTTCAAGCTTTCAAAGGATGCTAAGAGGCTAATCCCTCTTTGAACAAGCGTTGTGAAGCCTTCCTTCAACAATTCAGTTTTGATTCGTGATTAATCCGTGAGTATCTATTTCAAGTTCGTTTCTTTTATCATGTTTTGTATGTTCTTGCATGTTTAATCGAAAGATGCTTGCTTTGATGATTGTTTATTTGATGAAAATCATGTTAACAATAGATCACCGTGATAAAAGAATGGATCTTCGATCTAACTAAAAACGAAAGTTATTAGATTGAATCTCTAGATTAGAAATTGAAAGATTTCACGCCTAGGTTAGAAAGACGTAATCTTTAACATCGAAAGATAAAAGATTAGAAACGAACTCGCTCACGAGAGTAGGAGTTTATGCCTTCGATTAGGTGAATCACGACTTGAGTAGAGATCACGAATTAATCCGAATTAGAATTGAATGTTGATAGGATAGGTGGATCGATTGCTTGTTCGCTCGTTATAAATTGATTTTAATCCTTTAAACTTGAATTGCTTAGCTTTAGTTTTACTTTTCCTGCACTTTAGTTTAGTTTTTATCGCTTTCGCCTTGCCTAGCATTGGAGCAATCCTCTGTCTAGTTACTTTTCTCGCATATTTGTTTAGGTTAGATGTTCAAGTTAGGTTAGATTCGTGACATAGTTAGTTAAAACAAAAGCTAGGATTAACAACATCTAGTTCCCGTAAGATCGACCCGGCATAGCCTCTATACTACGATCCTTGCACTTGAGGTTAACCGGTTTTATTACTTGTTTATTTCGTATTAATAAAATCCGCGACAAGTTTTTGGCGCCATTGCCGGGAACCGGACGGTTGCCTAGTTTTTGTTTTTGTTTGTCTTTTCGCTTTCTGCTTTTAGATTTGTTTTTGTTTCGCTTTTTTTTAGGGTTTGTTTTTAGTTTAACCTTTAGGTAGTTAGGTTTTTGGTTTAGATTTTTAGGGTTTGAAGTTTTAAAGTTTTTGTGATTAGTTTCTTCCCTCCTTTTTTTCTGCTCTGTTTTCTTTCTTTATCCTCTCTGCTTCGCAATCGCTTCGCTCGCTTTCAAATTTTTGCATCCGACGAAGGCGTCCATACTTATGAACGCCTGCTCACCGTGAAAATTTCAATCTCAGATCGTTTTTGACCCCTTGAACGAACGTCCATATTTTTGGACGCCCGCTCGATCTAAACTTCAGTGCACGCCCGTCCATTAATTGGACGCCCGTGCATTTTCTTGTTTCGATGGCTTTTCTTGTTTCTACCGCCTCTGCTTTCTATCTTTTCTCGTTCTTACATTGATTAGGGGACATCTAAGGTTGAATCATCTGACTCCACACCTGTCACGATCAAATTTTAGGATAAAAGGGTCCGTTTTAGCACTTGATAGTATTTTGGCCATAACTTTCGGCTCGAGTGTCGGATTGGCGCGCAGACCCCAATTCGAAAGCTCGATCCGATGCCGACGAGGTCAAAATCCACTGTTTTCCTTCCATTTTGGGGTTAGAAGATTTCAGCACATGTTTTTCCTCTTTTTTTAGTGTTTTCTGCTTTTCTCGCTTTTAAATTTTCTTAGGTAGTTTATAGTTTTGGTTATTAGGGTTTTTCGAGTAGTTAAGTTTCGTAGTCTTTGATTCCTCTAGGTTTAGTTATCCTTTCCTCTGCCTCTTTTTCCCATGCTTTCCTCGCTGTTCGATATCGCTTCGCTCAAAAAATCTTGCCTTATGGATGAGCGTCCACTAGTTTGAACGCTCGCTTCACTGTAAAATTTTCATTCCAAAGAGCGTTTTCCGATCCTTGAACGAACGTTCACCGCTTTGGGCGCTGCGTTCGCCTATTTTCTCGGCGGGCCGCTGCTTCACATAAGTGGGCGCCCGTCCGTCCCCCTTTCTTTCTTAATCTTTCTCTTTTCTTCTCTTTCTTTAGGTTTTGATCTTAGATTAAGGTTTTAATCTTTTAGATATCAGTCTCTTTAATTTATTAGTTTTTAGGTTTCCTTTCCTTAGATTTAGGTTTTCTCAACTTGATTTTGGGATCGGTTTATGCAAACTCGTAGTCACAAGGACCATTACTTTGCTCCTCGACATCGAGCGTACCATAGTCCGACCCAATAGCGAAGACTTCGTTTGTGACGAAGGAAAAGCCAAGATCAAGAGTTTGAGCTATCTTTTCAAAGGGAAATCGAAGAAATTGTAATAATGGCGGCGAAGATAGACGGACATTGGCGAGATACGCCATGCCTGGTGCAAGAATCACAACCCAAATATCGCCTTACCACCCATTACCGCACAAACTTTCGAACTCAAACCCGGTCTCATTCGGATGATGCGAGAATGCATCAATGTTTCACGGGTTCCTCATCGAAAATCCTCACACACGTACACACACATCCCGGAGATATGTGGTACGACACGCATTCAAGGTGTGAGTGAGGATGTGATTAAACTTACATCAAGCTTCCGTTCTCATTGAAGGGAGAAGCTAAAGAGTGGTATAGCTCTCTCCTCCGAATCCATTACCACCGGGCTGCATTGGAGAAAGAATTTTTAAGCCAATACTTTCCACCGCCAAGACAAATGAAAGGTTTGAGAAATTTATAATTTCTATCAGCGGAAACAGAATCTTTCTTTGAGGCATGGAAGAGATTTAAGGCTCTTCTTCGTAAATGCCCCCACCATGGGTTAGACTTGCAGAGGCAAGTCAATACCTTTTTCAAAGGTGGATTGACCGAGCTCACCAAGGGCATGGTCAATAGTTCATCAGTGGGGCTTTCTGAGGAGAACGCCTCAAGAGGGGTGGGCATTGTTCAAGACATTGCCAAATATAATTATGCCCCTCCTTTCAAGTCGTTCAGCACCACCACCTCCTCCTAGGATCGAGGAGGTGAAAATGCAGAAACGAGATTTCCATCTTCGAAGCAAAGCGGTGCCACGCTTACCACGCCTCCAAATCCGAGTTATCGACTCCTTCATTTTTACGTAACTCTCAAGTTCATCGCGAGAATTGTGTTCTCGGTGCCACATGGTTGGCCAAAGTCAATTCATGCCCCAATTCTTATCAAGCCAATGCTTTGTCCGTAATCATGGATGCAGTACAACCAAGTCGCATGCCGTATGTGACGACGATATGGGATATCTTGCTCGTTTCATCTATGATTGATTGACAGAACACCAAAATCAATGCCTTCAATGGCCAGCCAAATCAAAGGTTTGGTAATCAATTCACCGCCAAGGCAACTTTCAAACCAGGGTTTCCACCCAAATCAAAATCTAAATTAATTTCAATCAAAATTTCAATCAAAACTCGAATTTCAATCGAAACCCTAGTTTTAATCAGAACCCGAACTTGAATTCTTCCAATCCAAATCAAGGGTTAAATCAAAGTTGGCCTAACAATCCAAATCCTGCATTTCAAAGTAGGTCCAAACCAACCTTTCTCTCAAAACATTCGTAACTCTCAAGGTCCATCTCACGTTGATGATCCGAAGCTAGATTGGACTCCTATCGAAGAAGAGTCAAGGAGCGTAACAATAACTTCCAGGAGGAGCAAAATAATAATATCCAGTTGTTGATGAATTCGATCAAGCACCTTGAGAAGCAAATGGCTGACCAGCAAGCTTCTAGACCATCAGGGCAGATGCCAAACTCCACGGAGAGAAATCCCAAAGGTGGTCATGTAGCTCATACTGAATTGAATCTTGGCCAATGCACTGACTTGGTTCCTTCACTTCCATACGGTGGAGGAGAGGCCAGTGCAATGAACTTAAGAAGTGGTACTCAACTGAGTGGTCCCCCTAACCAGGGAAACCACTAGCCCCTCCTGCCAGTGATAAGGCAGGAGGGGAAGTCGAGCACCCATCATCCCCTTGGCTACAAGCAGGTACTCAGGTGGCTGATCCCCTGAGAGGTGTAGAAGTTGAAAGACATCAGGTGGCTGATCCCCTGATAGGTGAAAGAATTGAGATTCCTCGAGTGGCTGATCCCTTGAGGAATGAAGAATCAATTAAGAATCCTCGGTGGTGATCCCCGAGGAGTGATGAATCAAATGATCGCCAGTGGCCGATCCCCGACTAATAAAAAGAATGTTAAGACGGTGAGGTGGAAAGATGTGGAAGACAAAGCAGTTAGTTCGTCCTCGAAGAAAGTATTTTCCGAGGATGATTTGAAAAAGCTTCCATTTCCACGAGAAAGAGCAACATCCCATTGCATGAAGATAAGAAGTGCGGAAAGGTGCTTAATCTGTAAAAATACTCAGTTAATCTTCCACTCTCGAAGTTTTGGTTGAAATGCCTAAGTATACTAAATTCATCAAGGATGTTGTTTCTTCAAGAAGAAGTTAGCGAGAAATGGATCGTGCAATTGGTGAGGATTGTTCAATGATCAATTATCCGACTTACCAATCAAAAGAGGTGACCCCGGAAAATTCGTGCTCACATTGCGGATGGGAGGCTTAGTCTTTCCAAATTCTTTATGTGACTTGGGTGCATCCATCACTGATGCCATTATCTCGTGTGTGAGCAATTGGTTTACAAAGTCTTCTAGAACCCACTTCCATGAACCTTCGGTTCGCGATAGATCTTCTAAGAAAGCTTCAGGATTCTCGAAGACATTTTAGTCCAGATCGATAGATTTACCTTTCCTGTTGATTGGTACGTCTTAGATATGGGAAAAGATGAGAAAGTCCCCTGATTCTTGGGAGACCTTTCCTATCCACGCTAGGGCCCTCATCGATTGTGATGGTGGGCAAGTAACTATTCGAGTTGGTGACCAAGAGGTGAGCTATAGTGTCTCTAAATCCATTCAAGTACCCTCTGGTTCTCCAACCGGCTTTTCTATTGAGGAGTCATTTAATGACTTCAATGATCGTATGGACGAGCAAGTCAAGGTGTGGAAGCGGAATATGAGCGATTGATCGATAATCTGAATAGTCATGGTATGGTTAATCTAGACCGCTTAGCGGTGATTTTGAGGATGAGCTAAGAGAAGAAGCCTTGGCGTGGGACCACTAAGTAAGCTCAAATGATGTTGAGTTGAAGAGTGGCGATCTTAAATCAAGTCTAGAGGATCCTCCCGTAGATTTGGCATGCAAGCCGTTACCTAAACATCTTAAGTATGTGTTTTTAAGAGAAGGTGACAAGCTTCCTTTGATCATCTCTGCCAAGCTATCTCGTATAGAAGAGCTTAAACTGTTAAACGTCTTGCGCAAAAATGAAAAAGCCTTTGGATGGCAGGTGGGAGATATCCGAGGAATATCTCCTGACTAGTGAGGGTGCTAAATGTGTAAGACAGCCCCAGAGAAGGCTCAACCCTCACATGCAAGAAGTAGTCAAGAAGGAAATCATTAAGCTTCTAGATATGGGTATCATATACGCCATTGCTGATAGTGAGTGGGTGTCCCCGACTCAGGTAGTCCCCAAAAAAGGGGGAATTACTATTGAGAAGAATGAGAAGGGAGAGGAGATAGCATTGAGGCTCGTTACGGGATACAGAGTATGTATCGATTATCGAAAGCTCAATGAGGTCACACTTGAAAGATCATTTCCCTTCCATTCATCGATCAAATGCTTGAGCGTCTAGCGGCACGCATTCTACCGCTTCTGGATGGATATTCGTGATACTTCCGAATACCCATCGATCCCGTTGACCAAGAGAAGACCACTTTCACCGCCTTTATGGTACATTCGCCACAGCGGATGCCATTTGGTCTATGTAATGCCCCAGCCACCTTTCAAAGGTGTATGATGGCAATCTTTGACGGGCTAGTTGAAAAGTGCATGGAGATTTTTATGGATGACTTCTCGGTCTTTGGTCACTCCTTCGATGATTGCCTCGATAATCTTGATCGGGTGTTGTCAAGATGTGTGGAAAAGGACTTAGTGCTTAATTGGGAAAAATGCCATTTCATGGTAGATGAAGGCATAGTCCTTGGCCACAAGGTGTCCGCCAAGGGTATAGAAGTAGATAGGGCCAAGGTTGAAGCTATTGAGAAGATGAGCTATCCTAAGAATGTTCGGGAAGTCCGAGGGTTCCTCGGACATGTCGGCTTCTATAGGAGGTTCATCCAGGACTTTTCAAAGATTGCCAAGCCCCTGTCTACTTTACTCAAAGAAGACGTTACTTTTGATTTTGATGAGAATTGCATGCGCGCGTTTGAAGAGCTTAAGAGTAGACTGATCTCTGCTCCAATTCTTATATCACCGGACTGGAACTTGCCCTTCGAGCTTATGTGCGATGCATCCAACTATGTTTGTTGGTGCGCTTTAGACAAATGAATCGAAGGAAAGTTCCACCTATCTATTACGCCACCACACGTTGAATCCTTCCATGAAGTTAACTATATGACTACCGAAAAGGAATTATTGGCCGTAGTGTTTGCTATGGACAAGTTCCGTGAGTTACTTGTTAGGTGCTCAAGTGATCGTGTGGATGATCACGCCGCTTATGGTATCTCGATGACTAAAAAGGATGCTAAACCGCGCCATCGCGTTGGATACCGACCCTACAAGAGTTTGACGTTCAAATCAAAGACAAGAAGGGCGTTGAGAATGTAGTAGCGGATCATGTGTCTAGGATGTTAAATGAGGAAAAGAATGAACCAGATGATATAGATCTTTACTTTCCTCTAGAAAACATCATGTTGATCGATGGCCGTTCTCTCCGATGTTCCTTGGTACTCCTCCATTGTGAACTACCTTCATGCCAAATACCTTGATCCTGAAATGTCTTATCAAGAGAAGAAGAAGTTCTTCTCTCGATATGAAATATTTCGCTTGGGATGAACCTTACCTTTTCAAGATTTGCAAAGATGGTTTCTTTGAGGAGGTGTTCCCGAATCGAGCAACGCGATATAATCGAGCAATGCCATAGTGGACCCACAGGTGTGTCACTTTGGTCCTTCAAAACAGATTCTAAGAAGATCTTTCAATCCGGTTTTATTGGCCAACGATCTTTAAAGACACAGAAGCTTTCTGTAAAGCTTGTGATCGTTGTCAAAGAACCGGAGCTTTGACAAGGCGTTTTGACATGCCTTTGAAACCCATCTTAGAGTGCGAAGTCTTTGATGTTTGGGGCATCGATTTTATGGGACCATTCCCATCATCTTGTGGCAACAAATACATCTTAGTCTGCGTTGACTATGTTTCGAAATGGGTGGAGGCAATAGCCACTCCTCACAATGATCATAAAACGGTCATGAAATTCCTTAAGAAGAATATCTTTGTGAGGTTTGGATGTCCACGTGCCTTGATAAGTGATGAAGGGACACACTTTTGTAACCGACCCTTGGAGAAAGTCCTCGAGAAGTATGGTGTTCACCATAAAATCGGCACACCATATCATCCGATGACTAGTGGTCGTTGAGCGAAGCAACCGTAGTCTTAAGAAAATCCCGAGAAGACGGTGAATAGTCATAGAAAAGATCGAGTGTTCAAGTTGACGATGTACTTTGGGCATATAGATCGCCTATAAGACCCTATGGGTACATCGCCATATCAAATGGTCTACGGAAACCATGTCATCTCGCTCGTCGAGCTGAGCACGTAGGCGTCTTGGGCTACGAAGTTTCTTAACTTCGATTCCCAATCTGTGGCAAACACCGCTGCAGCAGCTTGCATGAGCCGGATGAATTCGGACTCCAAGCTTACGAAAGCGCCAGATTAGTAAGGAGAAGATGAAACTCCTCCACGATGCCAAGATAAAGAAGAGAGAATTCAAGGTCGGTGAGCAAGTGTTACTCTACAATTCCAGGTTGCATTTGTTTCCTGGCAAGTTGAGGACACGTTGGTCCGGTCCTTTCGAGATTCTCCAAATCATTCCCGGAGGTGTGCTAGAATTACGAGGTTATGGTGATCAACCGTTCCGAGTTAATGGTCAGAGGTGCAAGCACTATATAGGTGAACATAAAGAAAAGCCTTTGATTGTTAAATTCCTCGAAATCCTCGGGTGTGGGACTTCCGAAGTCAACCACTTTGACGAGTTATCACCCGATTTGTTTTCGAGGATGACGGTTGTGTTAAATCAAGATGTTCTAGCGGTGAAGTCGATATGGAAGAGTTTGAAAGGGGAGCGACAACTTAAACGTCATCGAGGAACCGGAGAAGAAAGCATGCAACCATGGGGAAACTTAAAAGGTATGGAGAGCTTTCAAAGATTTAACCCCATGTGTTCGCTCATTGTTTCTTCGCGCCACACTCATCTTGATTCGAGCTTACACGAGGTAGTGGTCGCGTGAAAGGTTAAATGGCCTTTGATCCAGCCGAGCTTCAAATGTGTCGAGCTAACGACAATAACCAAAAGCGCCACTAGGAGGCATCCTAGATATCCCTTATTATATTAGAACTCTCTATTATGTTATTTCGTTTCTTTGATTTATTTGTTTTGTTTAAGTCTAATTCGGGTAATTGTGGATTTTGACTTGTCGGTTGATTCGATTTCACCTTATCCTTATCTTTATCTCTATTTTGCCATGTTATATTCCCCCTTTTGTCCCCCGAGATCTTGTCTTGTTTTCAAGTGTGCAGGATATTTGTGATAGCAATTGCGAGCTTTTAGATGAAGCCGCTTTTTCGGTGGATGGTCCACGATCTCTCGATTCCTCAAGCATTTCTCGGATTGGACGTCACGCCACCTCCAAAGATTGCCCCATTCGAACTACAATCGCCTAAGTTTTCTTTTTCTTTTCATTCTCGCACAACATGAGGACATGTTGATTTTTAAGTGTGGGGAGGGAATGATCGCTATGTATCTACCATTTGCTTAATATATGATGGTGCTGTGCAAAAATAGGCTTAATTTTTCAAAAAAAATTTTCATAAAGCTCCGGTGTCTAGATCTTTTAAGCTTGTGATCGTTTTCGACACTTTTGTTTTTGTTTTGTCCCGAGTAGGCAATTCGATGCGATGTTCGTTATTTTCGATAGTCATCTATGCTTTATATCATATGTTTGGTAAGTTAGTTGTTTCACCTGACACTATTTTTCACGTGCCATAGTGAATGATGAGCTATATTTATGAGTTATACCCCTTTTGGATTAGTGGTTTTTGATTTCCTTATAAGTCATGTGCTTAGTGCTACGTATATATCGTGAGACTTATGATAGTTTGTATTTAGTTCCGAAGTATGAGATACTGTGAATATCTAGAGGTTTGAATGTGATAAGTAACACGTAACTAATGTCAAATGGGAAGTAGAAAAATTTAAATGAATACAATGTGTGTGTCGGAAGCTAGTCGATGATTTGAGTGAGGTAGGGTATACCACGTATGTCCTATTCCACTATGATGACCAAAAGCTCACGACAGTTAGAAAAAGCTGCCTTATGATTGGAGTAAGGTAGGGTATTATCGAGAAATGTCCTATTCTGCTATGACCGGGCAATAGCTCATTCTAATGTGTGTTTAAGTGAAATAATTAAATCAACTTATAAAAGTATTGTTATGAAATTGATATGAGACTAAGTTATCGCTCATCTTATCCCCAAAGTATAAACTCGCAGGATATATGTCGTAGGAATTACCCTCTCCGAGTATTTCGTAAAGGCCCTAGATTCATTCGATCATTCTTTTCGGGATATGTCACGTTTGTAGGTGCATCTTATGAGTGTCATTTATTACTAGTCCACGAGGGGTATTAGCTAGTTTTGCTTTGAGTTCCTCAAGTTTGGATTTAGTGGAAATTTTCTATGGCTATGCACACACACGGGTGAACTTCTAGTTTATTGACTATATGGTATATGTGTTGAGATGTCTATATTCTTTCCGAACCTTTATCTTGTTTTGTTTTGCTCGACGAGCAAAGTTTAAGTGTGGGGAGTTGTTAAGGGTGAAATTTATGATTTATATGACGTTATTCCCGTAACAATATCCTTGGTATTTTAGTACTTTTTATAGAAAAGTGTTGGTTTTATCGAATTATTGAGTAAACGAGTTTTAAAATGTGTTTAAATGCAAAATCGAGATATTTACGTGATTTTATCGGTGTTTTATGTTTATTCGTATGATGTTACATTTTGCATGTTTCTATCATGTTGTTAGATACGTTTTCATGATGAGTAAGGAGCTTAAACGATGATCACATGAAGATGGAAGAGTTGGAAGATGTTTAAGTGAAGAATCATTGAAGAAACCGAACCAGGCACTTCATGGGGATTTTGTCCACACTTGTAGGCACTTTCAGGAAAAGTTGTCTTGATGGAAGTTGTAGAGGATTGAAATAGCTTTCCAACGCATCTTGAATCACCTCATTCGGAGCCCTAGAAGTGAAGTTATGAGCAAAATACTGGAGCTGGGTCCTGGACGGGCGTCCATGATAATGAACGAGCGTCCGGAGCGGTACTGTAGCAACCGACTTGATTTTCTCTATATATAGCAGCGCATAATAAACCCTAAGACATACAATTCGATCCCTAAACCCTAGGGAGCAGCTTGGCTGCGTTTTTACTCCTTTATTTTTCAGTTTTTATGCAATAAAACATCTAGATTAGATAGTTAGATTTATGTTCTTTATTTCATCAATTTCAAGCTTTCAAAGGATGCTAAGAGGCTAATCCCTCTTTGAACAAGCGTTGTGAAGCCTTCCTTCAACAATTCAGTTTTGATTCGTGATTAATCCGTGAGTATCTATTTCAAGTTCGCTTTTTTATCATGTTTTGTATGTTCTTGCATGTTTAATCGAAAGATGCTTGCTTTGATGATTGTTTATTTGATGAAAATCATGTTAACAATAGATCACCGTGATAAAAGAATAGATCTTCGATCTAACTAAAACGAGAGTTATTAGATTGATTTTCTAGATTAGAAATCGAAAGATTTCACGCCTAGGTTAGAAAGACGTAATCTTTAACATCGAAAGATAAAAGATTAGAAAACGAACTTGTCTACGAGAGTAGGAGTTTATGCCTTCGATTAGGTGAATCACGACTTGAGTAGAGATCACGAATTAATCCGAGTTAGAATTGAATGTTGATAGGATAGGTGGATCAATTGCTTGTTCGTTCGTTGTAATTTGATTTAATCATTTAACCTTGAATTGTTTAGCTTTAGTTTACTTTTTCTGCACTTTAGTTTAGTTTTTATCGCTTTCAGTCTTGCCTAGCATTGGAGCAATCCTCTGCCTAGTTACTTTTTCTGCATATTTGTTTAGGTTAGATGTTCGTTAGGTTAGATTCGTGACATAGTTAGTTAAAACAAAAGCTAGGATTAACAACAGTCTAGTTCCCCGTAAGATCGACCCGGCATTAGCCTCCATACTACGATCCTTGCACTTGAGGTTAACCGGTTTATTACTTGTTGTTTTGTATAGATAAAATCCGGGACAGACATCCCACAGTTCATGAGTAGTGTCTACTCAAACGAACTGCTAGTTCAAGACTATTTCCTTTTAAGGAAAGTTAAGAATGGGAAAGAATGACTATAAGTGTTAATCATCTTAACTAAGTTTTGAGGCTAAACCGAAACATTAGGTAAAGAAAGTATAGGATAAGGAAAGTGATTTCGGATCACTAACCAATGAATCCTTAGCAACTTTCTTAACCGAGTAACTCGACTCGGGAGCTAAGTTCTTTGGAAGAACAAGAGAGCTTTGCATTAATGATTAATACAGTAACAATGTGCAGTAATTTCAGCTAGAATAGTGGGAGTGATATAAGGAAATGAATTTCGGATTATATCCTTGAATATCACAGAAAAATTTATTTTTCTGTTTACAGATTCGTTGAAACAAATGGATTCACTTTCAACTCGATATATTGTTGCCTCATCAAAAGTGAAAATGACATTTGTAGTACGAATCCGTGACTCGGACTTTTGTTTGATAAAGTCAGAACCACTAAGAAATGCTGAAAAGGTATATGTAACACGTCTTAAACTATTATAGGCGAATGGTTTCCATATTATGATAAACGACCCTTCAATATCTATTAATTAGTGCATATATCCTAGAGATTAGACCTAATGACTGGCTAAGGGTGATTACTATCTCCTAGTCTCGGAACACGGTCTTAAAGGAACAATGACTAAGCTTCCTTTCAATTGGGAAAGGGTAATAGATTTGAAGGGGTAACATAGCTTGTTCATCATAACCTTCGGGGTCTAGTGAAAGATACAAGCTAGTGGGAGATTTTGAGTGGTGACATTTTGTCTGATAACTACTCGAAACACGGTTTAGTTTATCGAAAGAATACGAGGAGGAGTCTCTGATTTTACCAGAGAATAGAGTATACCATGCTCTGAACACGGTTTAGCTCATCATTCACTGAGGAAGAAACCATAGACTTGCCCTATATAGTTATTGATGTGCTACAATACACTGCTAAACTCGATTAAGATAATTGGTTGCAAAATAACGGTTAAGATTATTATGTAAACCGAGAAGTCTACCTAGAAGATGCTAGTGAATTTATGGATAAGGAGTGAAATTGGTTCACACCACTTCCGTAAATGTAGGCATTTAGCATTTAATGCTTGAAGGTAGGATCGAGATTTTGCACACACGCATACGAATATAACTATTCGTGAAATATCTTAATGTGATGAGTGAAGGTTGGTTATAAGATTCTTGAGATCAGAAAGTGACGGTTGGACTGTCACACCCTTTTCTGAAAGAATCCATACATAACAACTTTAGACCTTGGAGTACGGTTACTCTAGGAAGTTACTATCTCGATTTAGTCAGCCACATCGGATGTTGGTGAGTACACCGATAAATACTACTAGATCGTAATGTCAATCCACCCGTAACGCAGTGGGGAGTATGGTTTAACCATTGACCCATTATGGTTGGGTGGACTTTATAGTCTGTTGGGGTCATTGATAACTGTGTGTCTCTTTGTTGGTCAGATAGGATTCGATCGAGAGGGTTGGTTCAAAACCTTATCCCTGTGAATGGAGTTTTGGTACTCCAGCTTCGTTTCGACTTTCTTGTAGAACCACCCGAGTGTCTCAGCCCAATTGGGAGTAATTGGATCTACGCTAAAAGAGTCGAATGAATAGGAAAGTTTAACTTTCAAAGACAAAGCCGAGTGGTCTAGGGGTGATTCCCTAAAAAGTAGAGAGTTAACTGCACCTTGAACTCTCTCACCACTCGCCTTGCTAGATTTCGCTCAAAGCGGAAAATAGGGTGATTCCTCGAGACTTTCTTGCCGTAAAACGGAGTCCTGGATTCATTCAAATGAAGGGTCTTGGTTAGAACAAATGGCAAAGTTGACTTTGGGACTTATGTCCTTTGTGGATGTAAAGAGAACCTCTCGGTCATTAAAAGTCGCATGTTTTAAAATATGTGGACTTGACCAGGATATTGATAAGTCTTTTGTAGACTGGGTATCAGTATTGCTAAAGTAGTAGTATTAGTGTTCATGAATGATAACACTGAAAAATTTGGAAACAACATGTGTGTGCTATCTGAAGTCGGAAACTGACACGCCAAGATTCTCTGGATGAGAGAATTGGACTATATTCTAAGAATTTGATTCGGTCAAATTCACGAGAATGAGTCATTGGCTATCCCACCTATCTTATTGAATAAGATGATTATGCATATACGGTTGCAGCATTCATCGAGAGTAGTCCTACCCTACCTCTCAGGAATGATTCTCCAAATCATCGGATAAAGAGAAAATGGGATAGAGTCTCTCTGGGATAAGGGCAAGTCAGCTTAACACGAGTCAATTGCAATCGAAGCTTGGATTTGAGCAATAAGTAACATTTTAGTACGTCCTCAAGTATCTTTAGATAACGAGGAATCATATGCTTGTATATTCAGTGCAAACTTGAATATGGTTGACTACACCGATTCGCACTTGTAGTCGATTAAGGATGATCATTAAGTCGATCTCGGCTCAAAGTGTTTACTCATAGTGCTTAGAAATTCCTTTTGTTCTCGGGAGTAATTCCAGTCCGATAAGCCGATATCACTTCATTGTGAAAACAAAGTGAAGAGATAGCTTAGAAGGATCTTCTCGCCACAAGAAGTCAAAAGAATATTGAGAGAGAGTACCGCTGAATGGAAGGACCGACAACGCTTCAATCCTACAGATCGTCTCGAGTCGACAACCTAACTAATCGCTGTACCAAGTCGAGTGCTTGGAGGGTACAAAGATTAATGGATATGTCTCATCCGCTTTTAGAGCAAGTGGGAGAGTGTTGTGAATAAGATGAGAAAAGGGTGTGCTCTAAAAACAATCGTTGCTTGTCATTTCGCAAGTGGGAGATTGTTAGGTGTGGTGCCCAAAAGACAATTTGTGTAATTGTTTTTAATAATGGATGATGTAATTTATCTCACCTTTGTTACTTGCTTTGTGCTTGTAAAGTAATACACTCGCTTTGCAAACCCTAAGTATATCTCAGATGTAACCACTTAACTCGGTGTATGGATTACACGTGAGGATTGAGTTAGTGGAGATAAGCTTAAATCATTAGTCCGTGGTGAACTTAATCGAGTTTAGGGTCTCTTGATTAAAACACCAATAATGCGCCTGAACACCTTAGGGTGTGATAGTCTTATCCGGACTGCCGGTAAAGGGTACCTACGTGGGGCATTTATATATGATGGCATTCATATAGACTCGACCGATTTAATATGTATTTCTCGGTATAATTCCGTAATCGAGGAATCTTATTAAATCATTAGATGATTATATATGGATCAACCTTAATCCCGAGGTGATCACGAGTGTCTTTGCTTGTCCCGGGTAGTGTTTGATGTGTTAGTTACGGTTCACTTAAATATGTGTTCCAAGCCACTTCTCATTGGCATTATCTCCAGATGAGTGAGTAGTTCTGATTTTCACAGACATGGAATCCATTCCTTCCTGCGGGAAGTAGAGAGACAGTCCCCTTATTTGTTATCCCTAAGAAAATGATCGATGGGCCCAGTTCATGTTAGACTAATTAGCTACTAGTCAGATATGTGAACTAATTGATCACTAGGGGGTTAATGGTAAATAAGGATAATATATTCTGAGTCGGGTTCACGGAGACTTCCCACTCAGAGTGGACAGTCTATGGAGGGTTAATCCGTATGTAGTGATTATATCAATGGACGCTTATTCACTCTATGGGTTGAGTATAAGTATACATCTATAATTTGTAGAGTTCAGTTTCGGGTTTATGGTGGCGTAATCCCGGAATTAATAATTAATGTACTTATTCTGTTCGATGAATAATTAATTATTGGAGCTACTGGTTATAGGTCTATGGTGCCCGATGTGGCTTCAGAATTCGACTAATAATCTTGTTATTTGGGCCTCAAAGTGATAATTAATTGGCTAGGCTAATTAATTGAT
Source organism: Gentiana macrophylla (assembly GCA_026214975.1). Classification (NCBI taxonomy): domain Eukaryota; kingdom Viridiplantae; phylum Streptophyta; class Magnoliopsida; order Gentianales; family Gentianaceae; genus Gentiana; species Gentiana macrophylla. The sequence goes on along the minus strand of CM047813.1, from coordinate 58,919,588 downwards.
ATGCATGGATATTGTTAAGGCCATATTTATATGATTATTAAGGGTTTATTTCATTATTATTTTCCCCACATTTGCATAATTTACATGAGAATTAAGGGTTTAAGTGTAATTATTTAATAAAGATGATTTTAAGAGGGTTGTATGCAAAATTGATGATTTTAAGTGTTGATTTAATGGAATTATTATTATTTGGATTTTATTACATTTTTATGCTTGTTTATTTATCATGTAGAGTTAATTTTCGTGCATATAATGGGGATAAATGAAGCTCAAGTCGAATTATAAGAGATAGAGTTGGAATTGGCTTGAAGAATTGGATAAAGATGAAGAGATCCGATCCTCGCCAGCTTCAAACGGGCGCCTCATCGATCTTGAACGAGCGTCCGTATGAATCAAGGCGTCCATGCAACGCGTCGTAATCGTATTTTACATTGCGTGAGTTCGACGGAGGATGAACGAAGCGCTTACTCGGCGTCCAGCATTCTCGGACGGGCGTCCGGATATTCGAGACGAGCGTCCGTTGCCGACTTAGTCATAACCGACTCAAAACTCTATATATAGCAAAGCAGCCTCTTAACCCTAATTCATACCACATAATTGAGATCGCAATTTTACACCAAAAGCTGCGCCACAAGCCTTTTACACAGAGATGAATTTCTCCAATCCAACAATCATCTTCAACATGATTGTTGGCTAAAAGCCTTGCAGCGAGTCGACGGAGGAAGCCCATCATCAACACAACCAACTAGAGAGTTCGATGCTTTATGTTAGTGAGTTTAATTTATAGTTTTTCATCACTTTGGATGCTTTGTTTTGTATTGATCATGTTTTGTTGGAATTAACGATTTGATGAAACGATTTATCTATATCTATATGCTTGGATCTATGTATGAAAATATATTGGTTTAAGTTTTATTTCGCTCAAGTGATGCAATTATTCGTGTTGTAGAGATTATGCATGATTAGTTGAGTAAGAGTTTGGAAACAACCTCGTGATTTCGTGTTGATTGCATGTTTAGTTTGTTTGAAAAGATAAACGAAACCCTAGAATTTGGTTGAAGAAATTTAATTGAATTCATGAAAATCACTACTAAAAACTACATCTTTAGATCACCATCTAGTTGGGGGTTGTTGGTTGATGGGTGGATTCGCTGCCTCATTGTGTTTTCCTTTAATTGTTTTAATCAAACCGCTTAGATTAAGTTTAGTTTAAGTTCTAGTTATATAAACCCTAGTTTCCTCATTTTCCCTGCACTTTTCTACTTGATTCATAATCGACGCCGTCTCAAATAGCGAGCACGCCGTCCGATAGATTTCGTTTCAGACGCTGCTCACTTTAGTGAACGCTCGTCTGCTTTTTTTTGTCTTCTTATTTTCTCGCTTGTTTTTATTTCTGCTTTAGTTTTAATTCTTAGGTTTAGGTTTTAGTTAGTTTCACTTTAGTTTAGATAAATAATTGTGACATAATTGATATAGATTTATATTTGAATCTGATAAACACTCCACTCCTTAGATCGACCCGTAAACACCCTATACTACGATCCTTATACTTGGGGTGTTTCGGTTTATAAATTATAAAACTAGTTTTTACCGAACAAGTTTTTGGCGCCGTTGCCGGGAGTCGGTAACGGTTGTCGGATTCTACTTAGACGATTTTACAGTGTCCGTGCGGGTCGTTAGTGGCACGCAGAGTAATTTGACCATAACTTTCGGCTCGAGTGTCCGTTTGGAACGCAGGACCCCAATTCGGAAAGCTCGTTCCGACACCCGTCCACCTCAATTCTGTCCTCTGAACGAACGTTCATTCAACTGAACGAGCGTTCAGTTCTGAACGAACGTCCACTAACACTGGACGCCAGTTCAGTCTGTTCAATCATCACTTCTTTTCTTTCTTCTCTTTTCTCACTCTAAACCATCTAATCTTTTCTAAACCTGTTCTAATCAACCCCAAAGGGTTGATTTCTTCCTTTTCCTTTCTTCTGGTTTATGCAAACGAGAAGTAAGAAGGGACTTCTGATCTTTGATCCTGAGCCTGAACGATCTATCCTTAGAAGAAGGCTTCTCCCTGATTTGGACAAAATGGCGGATCAAGATCCACCAATTCCAAATCCTCGACCCCAAGCTCGCTTAAATTTACTCCTTCAACAAATGCAAGCTCTGCAAGAATAGCAATCCAAAGAAGTCGGCATAAATCAACAACTTCAACAATTCCGCCAAAACCAAATTTAATCAGTTGAACCAGACCCCTACACTCCATATCTTAATCAAGATTTTCTCGAGGACATAGACCTATTCGTCCACCTGATATGGGGAGTAAATTTCGACCTTAAAAATGGAGTAGTTGCACTGGGTCCAAAATAGCTCTTTCCATGGCATCGCTTTGCTCAAGACCCGCACGACTTCTTGTCCACATTCGCACAAATCATGGAAGCAGCCATTATCCTGGTGTTGATTCCGAGATCGTAAAGTTGAAGCTATTTCCTTTTGCTTTAAAAGGTGAAGCAAGCGAGATGGTTTAAGTCGTTAGCACATCATTCCCTCCATACATGGAATGATGTCAAAAGAGCCTTCGCTCTTAAGTGGGTTTCACCAGTGCAAGATTATGGAGATGAAACAGAAATAGCTACGCTTGAGCAGATGGAGGATGAGACTGCTGGCAAGGCTTGGGAGAGATTAAATCATGATGAGGAAGTGCCCCAATCACGGATATGATAGACATGAGTTGTTGGAACTATTTTACAGAGGAGTCTCTCAACCTAATAGAGACTATCTTGACTCCACAAACTCATGGATCCTTCTTAGGGGAGGTGATGAGATCGCCACAGAGTGGTCGAGACCATCGCCAAGAACAATATGTGGTCGACTCTAAGAAGACCAATATTGTTAAGAAAGAAGGTACTGCAAGCAATCCTGATACACAACTGTTGGTTGCTCAGATGGAATTGATAAGCAAGCAGCTGGCCAATCTTCAGATGCAGCCTTCTAATTCAAATTATCTTGAAACACAGTGGGGCGAGATGACGGAGGAGGTAAACTTAATGGATAATCAAAACCAACCCTTCCGAAACTTCAACCGTAACTAACTATTCAGATTTCAAAGACAAAACTTCAATCAAGCCAAGTTACCACCTGCCCTTCAAATTCGAATTCTTTCAACTCAAACTATCAAAGGACACTCCTAACTCCCAAAGGCCTCAAGGAGGATGGAACCAAACTCAAAATCATACCACCTCATGTGTCCCTCAACACAAATTTGATGAGTCGGTAGACATGGTGAAGACTCGCCTACTAGTGTTAAAGCTATTGAGAGACAAGTTGGTCGATGGCGGACCAAAGAAGCGAGCAGACTCACGGTAAACTTCCGAGTTATACCGAGAGAAATCCAAAGTCGATGTGAATGTTTGCACCGCCATTACACCTCAAAGGGGAGTATGGACAAGAAGAGGAGTTGAATGAAGTAACGCTTGAGAAGTGGTAAGAAGGCTGAATCCGCAAGATGTCGGAACGAGTAGCCCCTCCCGACGCCATGAGTTCAGAGGGGGAAATCGAAAACCACATGCCAAGAAAGCAACGATGAGGAGCTTAGTGACAATTCTTCTGAGGATGAAAATAATTCGATGACGAGGAAAGAAAGGAAAGTCAAGGGCGGTACCTCGACTAAGAAAAAGGGAAGAAAAGTTTGTGAGATGGAAGGATAAGGAGGATGAGGCGATAAAGAATCAGGCCACGACGAATGATAAAGCCCTTCCTTATCCACCAAGAGCAAGGAGAGAGCCCTCGCCAAAGACAAGCAAGATGATGGGGTGAGGAGGATACTTAGGACACTAAAGTGAGTATGCCCTTAGCCGAGGTATTGTCCAAAATGCCTAAATGTACTAAGTATCTTAAAGAATTCTATGGGAGCAAGAGAAAGCTTCAGGGATGGTCAAGAAGTGTTTCGAGAAGATTGCGCAATGGTTTCACAAAAAGTCATTTGTTTAGCGAGTGACCTGGCAGCCTTCAATCTCCTGTGAGATCGAAGGCCATTTGTTCGAAAATGTATTATGCGACTCAGGGGCCTCTATTAATGTGATGCCATTAAATGTATGCAAGAAGCTCGGGCTAGACAAAAGAATGCGAGAACGCCCGATTTCTCTTCAGATGGTAGATAAATCTAGCCGGACTACAGCCGGTTGTGTAGCTAATGTTCTCCTTCAAGTTGAACATTTAGTCTTCCCTACCGACTGGGTTATTCTAGACTATCCACCTGATAAGGAGATGCCTCTAATTCTAGGCCGAACCTTTTTAGACACTTCTAACGCCTCTCATCGACTTCTCGCAGCGACAGACATTTAGAGTCGGTGACACATCCGCTACCTTCACACGGGGGACACATCCTGAAAGAGCCGTAATTGATGAAATATCGTTTGTCGAAGCTATCTATGAGGATGAAAAAGATGCCTACTTTGAAGAAGCAGAGGAGTTGACAGAGATAGGTGTTTTTGAAGTCATGGACATTGAGGATCCGGCTGACTGCAGACCATCTTCTAATTCATTTCAAGCCGTAGGCATTGACGAGTCATCTTCACTCGCTCACACTGAGCCTGTTATTGAGTTAGAAGCATGGAGATGCCCAGCAACAAACAATAATTTCAAAGAACTGAGTCAGGAAGATTTCATCCCTGGTGAAGAAGAAGCTCTGATGGGTAGTTGGGACGAGGTAGAATTTTGGAGAGAAGCTACTGGGAAGTAGATGACTGGGAAGAGCTGGAAGAAGAGCTAAAAGACGAAGAGTTAAGGAAAATGATCGATCACAAGAAAAAGGAAGCAAGTGTTGACCGGAGGATTCCGATGGATGATTTGATCCAAAGATCTTTCCGGGGTTGAGCCTCGGGAAGATGAGGTGTTCTACATCACAACCACTTCAAGCTCATAAGGAGAAAGGTGGCCCGTTAAAGTCTAGTATTGAGCAACCACCTCATCGATTTAGAGCTCAAACCGCTCAAACACCTTAAGTATATCTTTCTTAAAGATGGAGATAAATTACCTTTGATCATTTCTTCAAACTCGACTAAGAGCAAGAAGCACAAATTGATAGAAGTGCTTAAGAAAAACATCCTCGCTCGGGTCGGGCAAGTGGGTGATATCCGAGGATCACCGAGATGTATGCATGCATAAAATCCGAACGGAGGAGGAGCTAAAAAGGTTAGACAACCTCGAGAAGGCTGAATCCGCATATGCAGGAGGTTGTCAAGAAAGAAGTGATAAAGTGGCTTGACATGGGAATCATCTATGCAATCGCCGATAGCGAGTGGGTCACCCTACTCAAGTTGTGCCAAAGAAGGCGCGGAATCACAATAAAAGAATGAAAAAGGGGAGGAAGTTGCCTTACGACTCGTGACGAAACTGAGTCTCAGATTGACTATCGTAGACTTAATGAGGTTACTTGCCAAGACCACTTTCCCTACCCTTCATTGACCAAATTATTGAACGATCGTGTGGTCATAAGTATTATTGTTTCCTTGATGGCTATTCGCTACTTCCAGATAGCCATTGATCCTAATGACCAAGAGAAGACAACTTTTACGTGTCCATCTGGTACTTTTGCTTTTCGCAGAATGCCATTCGGCCTATGCAATGCACCCGCGACTTTTCAACGGTGCATGTTAGCCATTTTTGATGGACTTGTGGAGCAATGCATGGAGGTCTTCATGGATGACTTCTCAGTCTACGGCGATAGCTTTGATGAAATCTTAAAGAATCTAGATATGGTACTCCAACGGTGTGTTGAGAAAAATCTGGTGCTTAACTGGGAAAAATGCCATTTTCTAGTAGACGAAGGAATCGTTTTGGGACATAAGGTGTCCAATGCTGGTATTCAAGTTGATAAGGCTAAGGTCGAAGCCATTGAAAGGATGACGTACCTAAGACAAAGAAGGAGGTACGAGGTTTTCTAGGACACGCTGGCTTCTACAAAGCGGTTTATTCGAGACTTTTCTACCATCGCCAAGCCTTTATCAAATCTTTTGAAAGATGATGTAGATTTCTTGTTCGATGCGAAGTGCAAAGAAGCTTTCAATTGTCTGAAAGACAAGCTTATCAGTGCCCCTATTTTAGTTGCACCTGACCGACCAAGCCTTTCGAGTTGATGTGCGATGCCTCTAATTACGCCGTGGCGCGCAGCTTTAGGTCAAAGAGTTGATAAAAGGTTCAGCCCATCTATTATGCGAGTCGCACCTTGAACCCGGCTCAATGCAATTATACGACGACCGAGAAGGAATTCTTAGCCGTCGCCTTTGCCATTGACAAGTTTAGAAGCTATCTTCTAGGGTCTCAAGTGATTGTATGGACAGATCATGCAAATTACGCTACCTTATGGATAAAGCGATGCAAAACCAAGGTTACTTCGATGGATTTTAATTCTACAAGAGTTTGACCTTGTGATTAAAGATAAGAAAGGTAGTGAGAATATTGTGGTCGATCATTTATCTCGCTTTAGTAAATGAGGGTGCAGAGAATCACAATGATATAGGCATTGATTTTCCGACCGAGCAATTGATGAAGCTTGAAACGGTTAGGCCGTGGTATGTCGACTACGCCAACTATTTAGCGAGTGGTCATTTAGAGGATATGACGATCGTGAGAGGAAGAAGTTCTTTTCTCGATCTCAAATATCTCGTATGGGAAGATACTTATTTGTTCGTGAGTCCAGAAGACGGGTTGCTTCGACGGTGTGTTCCCCGAGCATGATCGGTGGGATATCCTAGAACAATGCCATAAATGGTCCTACCGGAGGTCACTATGGAACACCGAAGACGGTTGCAAAGATTCTTCAAGCCGGATTCTACCGGCCGACTCGCTTAAAGATGCGTGTTTTGTAAAGGTTGTGATATGTGCCGAGAACAGAAGGCGAGGCGAGTAGTCGGATGGAAATGCCACTTAAGCCCATTCTTGAATGCGAAGTTTTCGATGTATGGGGCATAGATTTTATGGGACCCTTTCCATCCTCATGTGGTAATAAGTATATCCTCGTCTGCAGTGTGGATTATGTTTCAAAGTGGGTCGAGGCCATAGCTACTCAAACTAATGATCACAAGGTTGTAAAGAAATTCTTGCAAAAGAATATCTTTACTAGGTTCGGCCGTCCGAGAGCACTCATTAGTGATGAAGGTACTCACTTTTGCAATTCGCCGCTTGACAAGATCCTTGAGAAGTATGGTGTCAAACATAAGATTGGTACACCATATCATCCTCAAACTAGTGGCCAAGTCGAGGTAAGCAACCGGAGCCTGAAAAGAATTTTGGAGAAGACCGTGAACAATAATAGATCTAATTGAGTCTTAAGTCGATGACGACACAGGCCTATCGTCTCGCATTCAAGACCCCGATGGGCACGCTACCCTTCCAAATGGTCTATGGCAAAGCTTGTCATTTACCTGTCGAACTTGAACACAGAGCTTTCGGGCAATTAAATTCTTAAATTTCGATAGCCAACTCTGTGGGGAGAAACGATTGTTACAATTGAACGAGCTCGACGAATTCAGACTCGGAGCATACGAGAATGCTAAGCTTAGCAAGGAAAGAACGAAGATGCTCCATGACGCTAAGATCAAGGACCGAGAATTCAAAGTTGGTGAAATGGCTTTACTCTATAATACCAGACTTCATTTGTTTCCTGGTAAGCTAAAGTCTAGATGGTCCGTCCATTTGAGATTCTCGAGGTTAATCCAAGTGGAGTAATTACTTTGAACGGGTATGGTAATCAAGCTTTCAAAGTGAATGGTCATAGACTTAAGAAATATTTTGGGCAACCAAAGGAAAAGCCTGAGATTCTTTATTTCCAAAGAAGAGATGAGAGTACAGATGTCCTGATTTGTGAGGAGATTCCATCTTATTTCCTTGAGTCAGATGATGATGACGTTCCTATATCCACCCGTAAGGTACCTTCTGCTGAGACTTCCGATCATACCACTATGTCTATGCCTATCGTGGCGCAAGAACAAGAAGAAGAGAGTCGCAGTAGTTTGGAGAGAAAAGTTTAATGATCTTATAGCACACTTGACTTGTTGTTGTGGTGAAAATCATTTCCGCCCCAGAGCTCCTGATTCTGATACTGAGGTGGCGGTAGTCAAACCAAAGTGGCCCGATCCGGGTTGATCTTTTGGAATCTGTGGTCAAGCTATTGACATTAAAAGAGCGCTCCTAGGAGGCAACCTAGTTTTCTTTGTTCGCTTTCTTTTCTTAGGTTGCTTTATTGTTTAGAAATAATACTTTAGTTGATTTTGTGTTGATGGTTATTCCTCTTACGCTCATTGTGAGTGTTTTGTGTTATGTGTTGCTCATATACCCCGTGTACCCGAGATTATATGGTATGTCGAGTGTGGCGTATACTTTTGAGCAGTTCACAAGCTTTTATGTCCAAAGTTGTCTATTCGAGTTGTCGCGTATATTCATGCTCCGCCTGACTCTCCGCTAACTTTCATCCGACAACCACCGTTGAAACCAAATAAGTTTTCTTTTTTTCTTTATTCTCGCACATTCCGAGGACATAATGTGATTTAAGTGCGGGGTAAATTGGGTATGTTTTTATGCTATATCCTTTGAAATATGAGTGAATGTTAAATTTTTATAAATTTAAAATTTTTGTGAGTCTCGAGCATATAATTGGAACTAGATGCTTGCTAGTTGTAGTTTTCTAACGATGATAGTATGTGACTTAGTGAGATGATTATAGCATGTTTTACTTTTATGGAGATAGTTTCGCTTTTCACTCACGAAAGCCTTTGATTTTGAAGCATGACTTTTGAATTATATCCTTTCATTATTTTTAATGATTTATCTTAGGAAGGTCAAGATAGTTACACCTAAGTTAGACCGTGTCACCGTGAATATCATAAAGTTTGAATGTGATAAGTGAGATGTAACTTATGACTTTGAAAAGTGAATAAATAAAGTGAGTGAGCAATTATTAATAAATACGCTTGTCGGAAGTCGGGTTAATGATTTGAGTGCGGTAGGGTATACCTCATATGTCCTATACCACTATGATGACCAAAAGCTCACGACACCGTGAGAGAAGCTACCTTATGATTTGAGTAGGTAGGGATTATCACGAAATGTCCTACACTACTATGATGGGTAAGAGCTCATTCTCGATATGCGCCAAATTTGAAAATTTTGAAAAATGATGAATAAGAATAAATTGAAGTCTTTGTTATCATGGATCTTATACCCAAGTAGAACCGCATGATATGTTGTAGGGATTATCCTACCGAGTGCGTGGAAGGCTTTGAGTGGAGCTATTATCGCCTGTACTTAGGATAGTCATTGGAATTTTTGAGAGGATATTTCTTTGAAAGGCTTGTTAGATTGAGAATGGCTTGTCACACTTACACCGAATCTATCTCTGTGTTGGTATCATTTGCTATAGTTGTTGTATCTTTTGTTACGTGAGTTGTAGATCTATGTGATTATTTATAAAGTTGAGCTATAGTTTTGATTGTTTTGTCCGAGGACGCACAAAAAGTTAAGTGTGGGGTGTTGTTAAGGCCATATTTATATGATTATTAAGGGTTTATTTCATTATTATTTTCCCCACATTTGCATAATTTACATGAGAATTAAGGGTTTAAGTGTAATTATTTAATAAAGATGATTTTAAGAGGGTTGTATGCAAAATTGATGATTTTAAGTGTTGATTTAATGGAATTATTATTATTTGGATTTTATTACATTTTTATGCGTTGTTTATTTATCATGTAGAGTTAATTTTTGTGCATATAATGGGGATAAATGAAGCTCAAGTCGAATTATAAGAGATAGAGTTGGAATTGGCTTGAAGAATTGGATAAAGATGAAGAGATCCGATCCTCAAGAGCTTCAAAGGGGCGCTTATCGATCTTGAACGAAGGCCCGTATGAATCAAGCGCCCATGCAACGCCCGTAATCGTATTTTACATTCGAGAGTTCGAGACGGAGGATGAACGAAGCGTTTACTCAGCCGCCCAGCATTCGGACGGGCGTCCGATATTCGCACGAGCGTCCGTTGCCGACTTAGTCATAACCGACTCAAAACTCTATATATAGCAAAGCAAATTCTTAACCCTAATTCATACCACATAATTGAGATCGCAATTTTACACCAAAAAGCCGCGCCACAAGCCTTTTACACAGAGATGAATTTTCCAATCCAACAATCATCTTCAACATGATTGTTGGCTAAAAGCCTTGCAAAGTGAGTCGACGGAGGAAGCCCATCATCAACACAACCAACTGTAGAGTTCGATGCTTTATGTTAGTGAGTTTAATTTATAGTTTTTCATCACTTTGGATGTCGTTTTTGTATTGATCATGTTTTGTTGGAATTAACGATTTGATGAAACGATTTATCTATATCTATATGCTTGGATCTATGTATGAAAATATATTGGTTTAAGTTTTATTTCGTTCAAGTGATGCAATTATTCGTGTTGTAAGAGATTATGCATGATTAGTTGAGTAAGAGTTTGGAAACAACCTCGTGATTTCGTGTTGATTGCATGTTTAGTTTGTTTGAAAAGATAAACGAAACCCTAGAATTTGGTTGAAGAAATTTAATTGAATTCATGAAAATCACTACTAAAAACTACATCTTTAGATCACCATCTAGTTGGGGGGTTGTTGGTTGATGGGTGGATTCGCTGCTCATTGTGTTTTCCTTTAATTGTTTTAATCAAACCGTTTAGATTAAGTTTAATTTAAGTTCTAGTTATATAAACCCTAGTTTCCTGCTGTTTTCCTGCACTTTTCTGCTTCAGTTCATAATCAGACGCTCGTCCGCAATAGCAGACGCTCGTCCGATAGATTTTGCTTCAGCACGCTGCTCACTTTAGTGAACGCCGTCTGCCTTTTTTGTTTTCTTATTTTCTCGCTTGTTTTTATTTCCTGCTTTAGTTTTAATTCTTAGGTTTAGGTTTTAGTTAGTTTCACTTTAGTTTAGATAGATAATTGTGACATAATTGATATAGATTTATATTTGAATCTGATAAACACTCCACTCCTTTAGACGACCCAGAAACACCCTATACTACGATCCTTATACTTGGGGTGTTTCGGTTTATAAATTATAAAACTAGTTTTTATCGAATGTATATTATTTAGTTGGGCTAAATAATATAATACACATAAAAGACATTTTATGTGGGCTTATTGACCCTTAATGTGGCGCCAATATATATGTCGCTTAATTAGAGATAAATTAGTTTTCTTGGATAATTATTTGACATGTGATTTATCTTTTATTTGTTAAATGATAATTCATGGAATATTAGATAATAACATGATTTATCCTAATTTGTTTGGGATAATCATTTTATTTATCTTTTATTTGGAATAAAGGATTTATGTAATAAATATCTTTTAATTATTAAATCCTTGGAGGACAAGGATTACTCTCCTATATAAAGAGAGTTCTCCCAAGCCTTAGAGATGGCTTAATTTCACCACCACATAAAAAGGAGAGGAAAAATTAGTTTTCTTGTCTAGGTTTTAGTAGAAGAAAAACTCTAAGTTTTTCTTGGTGTTGCGATCAAGGAGGTTCGTGTAATAAGAAGGGTGTCCACCAACCGCCGCTTGAGAACACATCGGAAGATCTTGGATTCTCTTCCTACTATTGGTAACATGATCTTAACCCCTTGTAGTAGTTTAAGTCCTTTAATTATGTATTGTGATGTATAAGTCGTGATCCATCCACGCGCAGCAGATCTAACTCGCTTTAGATCTAAGAACCTCAGATCCTTCAAATTGATCACCCTACCGATAGCTCAGCAATGTTGGTGGTCAGGAAGCCTACTGAGGTTACTGAGAATTACAGGAAACCTACTAAGAAGACAAGAAAGTTGTTCTGTGACCACTGCAAACGCAAAAATCACACCAAGGACACTTGCTGGAAACTACATGGTAAGCCTAATTCCTTTAAACCCTCCAAACCAACCAGGGAAGGTCAAGGCATGTCAGTGAAGAAGGGAACAAATATACCATGTTGGATGCTCGCTTGTCGCCTTCAAAGCCTTCATTGCTCAACAAAAGGAAGTTAGTTCTATCACTGACATAGCTACTCATGCTAAAACAGGTATATTTCACTCACCTCTCAGTAATGATTCTTGGATTGTTGATTTTGGGGCTTCATCCCATATGACTGGTAACAAGAGTCTCATATCTTAGTTTAAGCCCTGTCATCAAACCCACAATATTAGGATTGTTGATGGATCTATTTCATGTGCACAAGGTTTTGGAAATGTCAAACTTAGTGATAAGATATACCTTCAGATGTCCTATTGTTCCAAAATTATATCAGAATCCTTATATCTCACAAGAGACTCACTAAAGACCTAAATTGGACAAATTTGTTTAATAACAATCGCTGTATTTTCCAGATCTTTCTTCACAGAAGTGATTGAGAAAGCTAAAGCCTGCTTCAGGATCATTTATGGTCAACCTCATTAAAATGTAAGATTGAAGACTCGAAATCGCCAAGAGACCTGCAACCAAACCTTAGACAATATCATGTTATGACATTATAGACTAGGTCATCCAAGTTTTGGTTATTTAAAGTCTTTATTTCTTGAATTGTTTAAAGGATGTAACCTCAGTGACCTTCAATGTGATATTTGTCTATTTGCTAAACTTACTAAGTCTGTGTATAATAAATTACCTTACTTAACCTCCACACCTTTAACTCTAATACATAGTGATGTATGGGGACCTTCAAGAGTTAAAAGTATAACAGAAAGAGGTGGTTTGTCACCTTCATAGATGATCACACCAGATCACATGGTCGCTTTGATGAAAGATAAATCAAGTTGGAACCATCTTCTAAGAGTTCTATAACATGGTATCCACTCAATTCGACACTAAGATTAAAATCTTAAAAAGATAATGCCCTGGAATACAATGAGTCCAACCTCAAAGACCTTCCTCGAATGATAAGGGAATTGTTCACACTAGTAGTCGTGGTAGAGACACCTCGGCAAAATGGGGTTGCCGAGAGGAAGAACAGCACCTACTGTGAGATGGCTAAATCACCATGTTCACCACCCATGTGCCTAAATACATGTGGGGTGAAGCTATATTAATGTCCACATATCTCGATCAATAGGTTACCCAAATAGAGTGCTAGGATTCAAGACCCCTATCCAAACCCTCGCCGACAAATCACCCCTGTCCTCATCTTATTGATGACTCGCCTCCAAAAATCTTTGGATGTACTCAGATTTGTCTACATTCATGCCCAACATAGAAGCAAACTCGACCCCAAAGCTCATAAGTGCATTTTTCTTGGTTATGCCAAAGACATGAAGGGCTACAAGTGTTATTCCCCACCGACAAAAGATTATACAACTCTATGGATGTCAAGTTATTTGAAAAATCCTTACTACAAAGAACCCTATCGAGATCACACAGATGGAAACCTGATTGAAACAGTAAACTCTTCCATCTTCTTATAGTCCACCGACTTCAATCGCACCTTCCAAAGGAGGAACTTGAGGCCTTGCCAATCCTCTACCAACTCCTAATATTCAAAGAACCTAATCGCCTCATCGCCTTTCTAACCCTCGATCTCCATACGCCCATCGAACCTCAAAGAACTCACGATACTCCCCAAACTCCTCGAACTCGCCGATATGCCTCAAAGAACCTCATCGATACACCTAAACCTCGCTAATATTGATAATGCACCCATTGCTGTCCGAAAGTGGAAAGAGATCATGTACTCGACCACTCTATCCATAATTATGTGTCATATAATCACTTGTCATCCGGTTTTGCTATGTTTACACAGACTTGGACAAATATTCCATTCCTAAGAATATACAGAAGCTCTCAAACATGACAGTGGAAGTGATTGAGGTCAAGTTAAATTACTAACTCGATGCCTAAATAACCACAAGCAAGTGAACTAGTTCAATCGCAGATAGCTAGATAGAGTCGAGGCTCGATCCCACAGAGAATCAATTTGTGGATCCTAACTTAAATAGCCAACCTATTTATTTCGCTTTGACAAACACGGTCTATGACCAACATAAAGTACAAGAAAAGAAAGACACACTCAAACATATAAACAACATGTAAACACATAACGTAATCAATCGCCCAATTATAACCGTGATCATTTGGATCTAGACAATTTATATGACAACAAAACTCATCAACTACTAATCCGCTCATATCTATTTATATTGGCTACGGGAGTCATCCTATAAGCTTGATGTAGCACCGATAGACACTATATCACCGTGTTATTGTTACGTGACTTCGCCTCTTGGTGCCTCCATCTCATATAACTCACACGCTACTACTCTAAGGATGCCGATATTGACCGTGACACCTCGTCCGGGCAACATTCCTTTGGTTAGCGCATTTCCTAGATTTATCACTCAAACCTCGCCCAACTAACACTTACCAAGTTATAGTCTCATGCTAGTTTACGATCTACGTGTAACAAGGTGCGCGCAATTCCCTAATATAAACCTACCTAGATAACGCCGAACGTCCAAGATCAATTCCCTCGAGCCTACCTAAGAGTCTTATATTGGTATTTCCTTTTCACACGCTTTAATTAAATTAAGCGAGTGACGAGCTACAGCCATACCTACCGAGATAATAAATTCAATTAAGCTAACCTAATCATAAAGACGTGATCGATTAACGGATGAAAACAGGTTTGACAACTCTCGGTCGATCGAATAGTGCTCGGTCGATCGAGTGACACCTCTCGGTCACCCGAGAGTCTAACTCCCTGCATTTACATCCCCGAACATATTTCTCAAATTCATTCATATACGAATCGGATTATATAGCGAATCATCGTGACATCATATAAACTAATCTAAATACACGTAAATTAAACACACGTATTCATCCGTAGATATTAGGTAGAGGACGTAGGATATGGGATCCTTATAGACAAGGTATCACCATCGCCTCTAACGTCATATTCTAGATCTACATCATCTAAATATGAATAACTACTCAAACAATCAAAGCATAATTGGGAAATTGATTACTAAAAAGAAAACGAGAAAATAAACTAGGGCTTACATGTTTGCAACCCTAGCAACCTCCACAAGCCTTATTTTGCTTATATGTTTTTATGAATGAATAGTGGTGAATGCATGATAAAAATACAAAGGACTTGTCTTTATATAGAGCCTCACCATCATAGAAAACCGACTTAAAATGCCGACACTCAACCCTAACCGACTCAAATAATGTGCCGAACTTCTTCTCGATCAGAGGCCCACTCGGTCGACCGAATGCACAGCTCGGCCGACCGAGCCTTACATGCTCCTGGCTCTCTTTCTTTTATCTTGGGCTTTCTTAATTGCCTCAGATCCACCAAAGCTTCTCCAAGTCCATCCTTGTGCTCCCAAATGAGTTACTACAAATATCACATGAAATACAAATTGTAATATCAAATAATATAATAAAACTTCATAATACATAATAATGAATCGTAATCTCTCGCATATGCAAATTAAGCGATTACGACTTATTATTACTCTATTATAGCTCCTTTAAACTAGAATCGATAAAGGTCATAGAATAACGGGCACAAAATGACCGCTATCAACTACCCCCACTTAGCCTTTGATCGTCCCGATCAAAATATCAACAAGTTATTCCCCATGAACTACTCTCCAAAGGTCACCGTGATAATCGACACAAGAAACTCGAATCAACTCATATCATCTATGCTCATCGATATCCATTATCCACTATTCATCATGAATCAATGTGTTGTGTGCATGTGCATTGAGTTTTAAACATCCGTAGCAAGATTGAGCTTATGCAAACTTCGTAGTCTTAACCTACCAACTTCAGTATTCCCACTTCTTAAGCCTTTTAATTTTCAAGCACCGAATAATAAGCAAGAGCGTATCTATAGGGTTTTTGGACTTGAGACCGAGTACTACTCAAAGCCTCTTAAAGAGTTGAATATTCTTTTCATATCTTCATATTTTTCAGATACTATCAATCTCAAGAAGGACAACTTTTTGTGAGCATCCTCTATCTTGGATCAAATATTAGCATCGAATAATACCACAAGCGCGAGGCTACTTTGGTAATTTACTACAAGCCCAAAGTTTTTAACATTGTCAAACACAGTACGCCTCAAGCTTATTACTCACCTTTTGTGGCTAGAATCTTTAGGAACACATCGACGATAAATTTGACACTAGTAAGCATAATCAATCATCTATGCAAGGTACACATTATTATTTTACCTTTTATAACAAGCGAGTGCAACTCGATTCAGTTATTGAATAATTGAATAATAAACAACTACTCGCAACGGACAATATGAATATCATTAAGTTTACTAATCAAGAAATCGCAGTATATAAAGAGATCACGACTCATGAAATATGGGTTATTTCTTATTAGATATAATTATCGTGAACTCACAAAAGTAAATGTGATTCTAAGTTTAAATTTTTAATTTTTAATTTTAATTTTTAAAAATTTTTTTTTACTCATTTTATTTACTATTTGATATATGGAATTACTCATTTGAGCTAAGTGACTTGTACCCCACTTAAACAATGCATTGTCCTCAATGTATATAAAAATAAAAAAAAACAAAAGAACAAACCTCGTAAAAGGAACTTAGCTCTGATAAGCGTGGAAGTTTGAACAAGTCTTAGACTTCGCACAGCTTCAACAGCACAGCATTGGCTCCATAGCAGGCGTAAAAATAATCACCGCAACACATATCTTAAACAAAGCTCGCAACTCAAGTTACAGATTAGTCCAAACCGTAATAATCGTAAAAAGGGACCGTAAAAGGTATAACAATTTCCTTAAACATTTTTAAGTCCATTAATTAATTATTACATTTCAATACATTTCAACAAGTCCAAAACATTACATGAGTTCGAATTTAGGAAACAGAGAAACTTGCTCTATATAACACGACATACTAGTAGAATTGAATCAAAATAAAACTCGTTAACTATAGGAAATGCAAACACTCAAATTAAAATACTTAACCCCACCTGGATTGAATGGTGCTAGTGGCAAATTGTTCGGGCGGCTTCATAGCATCATCCTCGGTTCCTTCTTGGTCGTGGGCCGTGAACGACAAAGCGTGGGACAGAACTCAAAGATAGGATAGGCATTGGTTCCACATAGAAATCGCCGCTAACACCGGGCACTCGGCCCCTCACGCAATGTAGTGATCAAGACCCAAAAGGTAAGGTGTGCCGAGGCTTGAGAGCATCGTCTCATCTCCTTGCGTATCAATGCCCCCACATTCACAAAGCCATCCCATGTACAACCAATAGAGCAAAGTGGCATGAGTGTAGTAAACCGTAGATACATGCTTAGCCGGGAAGATGTTAGAACGGATAAGCATGTTAAGGCACTTATCCTCCCATCTCCTAAAGTCCTGCTTCCGCAAATGTGCGGGCAACCTCCCTATAGTCCATTCTATTCCCAGATAGGCTCCAACTTCCTCCAACCAAGCATCGGACCCGTCAAATGTCGCCATATACTCCGGCCCGCCCTCCGAGACATCCACCCCAAAATAAGCATTAATCGTACTCGAGAAATTACAATTGGTCGGCCACGAATATGTACGATATTGGTGTCGGGTGTACGCGCAAAATAAGCATAAAATTCTCTTACCCAATTGACGCTGACCCGCCTGGGGTGCGACGACATCATCACGCCATTGATAACTTTCCACCAACTCCAAAAGCTCATCCCCACAATTGTCCAAATCTAGACCCCGAGCTCGATGTACAGGGGCATTAACGAAATGATTAGTAAACGAAGAATATACCTCCCGACTCGCGAATTGTGGCACTCCATTGATTAATGGGATGTTGCCTTCAACAGCCACGAACCGAGCGGCTCAAGGCCTTTCTAGGCGGCATCCTCGACAAAAAACAGCCAAGAAAAAGAACGGAAGGGGTGGCTCGACTCTCGGCCGATCGAGAATACCACCGGTTGACCGAGTGTGGAGAATCGACAAGAATAAATGCTGCTGCGTCAGATCCTTCCCGTGGATCGAATCAATTGATCAGAATAAATTTCGATAGGTTCTTCAAGGTGAGTGGAAATGGTGAAGTGGATAAAGATTTTCAGAATATTTCCATTTGATTTCTACAGGGGTTTGGAGAAAAAGGGAGATGGAAGAATTGTGATGGAGAAAGGGATGAGGAAAATGAAAGAGAGGGTGAGTGGTTTAAATAGAGAAAATGGAGTTGGAAAGGTGGAATGTGATTGGTGGAAAAATATTGTTGGGGATTGATGAGGTGGAAGGTGGATTTTGAAAATTTGAATTGGGAGAATAAAGAAGTTGGGAAGAGAAAAAGGTGAATGGTTGGGAAGAGGGAAAGGTGAATGGGGATATGTAGAAATAAATGGTGTTAACCATTTTAATTATTTTGACATACCGTAAATTATCTAAAACAAATAACCATGCCAAAATTTATTATTTCACTCTACCGCAAAATTTTTTCTCTAACCAATAAGTCGCCTCAAGCACAAAAGCAACCTCATTCTTATCATGAATAAATCAAACAATCTGGTCTAAGCATTTGTAAAATAATGCATTACCATTTCCTTAATCAACAAAATTTTTTACAAAGATTCAATTACTACACTTCACTTCACATAAAAACGATTCGAATAAAAAAAATTATTTTTGCACATCCTTAACTCAACAAATGTTGAACACGGCAAAATAAAAAAACTTTTATCGCTTCATGCTACTTTTATTTAGAAAAAGAAAATAAAAATAGAGATAAAATAATGAAGGATAGAAATAGTTCTACAGTTTAAGTCGGTAGCTCGACTTCCCAAAATATCACTCTCTAAGAATTGTTCTTGACTTGCCAGGTCTTCACCCGACTAGCCTTCACCGAAAACGTCTTGCCATTTCTTTGCACGAGTGCCTTTCCATGGGACGACGTCTGACTTAAAAGACAATCGAATCTGGCCCATCTAAGCAGCACCGACTTTCGGGATCGCCTCGCACTTCGATGAGCTTTGATTGCGAACTCTACGAGTTCGTCGCTTGACTTTCCTCCTTCTATCCTTAGGTTTTGAAAACGAGGCTTCAAAGATCATTCTTATTAACAACAAAGTGCAGCCGAGCAAATTTATCTCGGCTTAGGATTGTCGTGACCTCTTTCTCATCTCGATCGCCAACATTGTCATCATCACACTCCTCCTGAACTTGGAATCACATCCGGTTTAGAACCAACGACTTCTATAATGTTTACACTTACCGGAATAGGGAACTCGTGATTCTTTATCCCAAAAGTCTCGTAACCCTTAGCATCAAACAATGTGATCTCATGCCTAGTCATACGAACGAGGGCTCTAGAGGTATTAATAAAAGATCTACCCAAGATAATTGGGCTATACGGATGCTCCTCTATGTCCATTACTACCAAATCTATCTTAAACCGGTTGTCCGATACCAATGATCATGTTATTCATTTGTCCGCATATGATGGTTCTAGTACTATCCGCGAATCTCACTTTCAAATGGTTTTTTGTGGAGTCGAATCATATTCCTATCGCAAAGGCTCTTAGGAAAATGTTTAAGCTTGATCAAGAGTCAATTAAAGCCAATCCCAAGTGTGCTTGTTCTAGGGTAACATCTACAAGGAGTGCCCCGTGGTCATCTAACTTTGGCATTAACCGAGATTCATCTTCAACATATTTTGCCTCCTTAGCACAGTGACTATAGGTCGCTCCATATCTACGCTACTCTCGTAACTGCACTCTATCTCCGACATGTAATCCATATAATCAATATATGAATCTGAATCCGAATCCGAATCCGAAGAAATTACTTCGGGATTTAAAGCACACATACCTCTTTTTACATACGCTTCACTCGCTTCCCTTGACTTTCTGGCTTCCTGAATTCTTTCTTTCATTTTTGCTATTCTCTCCTTCAGCTTTTGCGCCATCGGCTTCATTGGTGTTGTCTTGGTTCAGAAAACGTTAACATCCTCTTCCTTAACCTTGAGAATTGTTTTGATGACATATTGTTTATCACGAACAATCTTACCCGAGCGATTTAGTTCTCGATTATCTCGCAACATGCGAAAAAACAACAAACGGTCAATAAACTAACAAATAAGACGATTGCTCATACTGCTGCTAGGCTTACAACCTACTGACGGGGAAAAACAGAAACAGAGGGAAAACAATGCTGTCAGATAAATTAGAACAATGAAAGAGCTCGGTCGACCGAGTAACACTCGCTCGGTCGAATCGAACATACAAAATATATATATATATATATTTTTATTTTTATTTATTATTATTTTATTATTATTTTATTATTTTTTATTTTATTTTTTTTTTATTTTACTTGTAAAAGAAAATAGAAATAAAACGAAATAATCAAGTAGATTATTTAAGCAATTGACCATTGATTCCCGGCAACGGCGCCAAAAACTTGATTGAGGTCAAGTTAAATTACTAACTCGATGCCTAAATAACCACTAGCAAGTGAACTAGGTTCAATCGCAGATAGCTAGATAGAGTCGAGGCTCGATCCCACAGAGAATCAATTTGTGGATCCTAACTTAAATAGCCAACCTATTTATTTCGCTTGACAAACACGGTCTATGACCAACATAAAGTACAAGAAAAGAAAGACACACTCAAACATATAAACAACATGTAAACACATAACGTAATCAACTGCCCAATTATAACCGTGATCATTTGGATCTAGACAATTTATATGACAACAAAACTCATCAACTACTAATCCGTTCATATCTATTTATATTGGCTACGGGAGTCATCCTATAAGCTTGATGTAGCACCGATAGTCACTATATCACTGTGTTATTGTTACGTGACTTCGCCTCTTGGTGCCTCCATCTCATATAACTCACACGCTACTACTCTAAGGATGCCGATATTGACCGTACACCTCGTCCGGGCAACATTCCTTTGGTTAGGCGTATTTCCTGACCGATCACTCAAACCTCGCCCAACTAACACTTACCAAGTTATAGTCTCATGCTAGTTTACGATCTACGTGTAACAAGGTGCGCGCAATTCCCTAATATAAACCTACCTAGATAACGCCGAACGTCCAAGATCAATTCCCGAGCCTACCTAAGAGTCTTATATTGGTATTTCCTTTTCACACGCTTTAATTAAATTAAGCGAGTGACGAGCTACAGCCATACCTACCGAGATAATAAATTCAATTAAGCTAACCTAATCATAAAGACGTGATCGATTAACGGATGAAAACAGTTTGACAACTCTCGGTCGATCGAATCAGTGCTCGTCGACGACCTCTCGTCACCCGAGAGTCTAACTCCCTGCATTTACATCCCCAACATATTTCTCAGCCGCTTCATATACGAATCGGATTATATAGCTAATCATCGTGACATCATATAAACTAATCTAAATACACGTAAATTAAACACACAGATTCATCCGTAGATATTAGGTAGAGGACGTAGGATACGGGATCCTTATAGACAAGGTATCACCATCGCCTCTAACGTCATATTCTAGATCTACATCATCTAAATATGAATAACTACTCAAACAATCAAAGCATAATTGGGAAATTGATTACTAAAAAGAAAACGAGAAAATAAACTAGGGCCTTACATGTTTGCAACCCTAGCAACCTCCAAAGCCTTATTTTGCTTATATGTTTTTATGAATGAATAGTGGTGAATGCATGATAAAAAATACAAAGGACTTGTGTTTATATAGAGCCTCACCATCATAGAAAACCGACTTAAAATGCCGACACTCAACCCTAACCGACTCAAATAATGTGCCGAACTTCTTCTCGATCAGAGGCCCACTCGGTCGATCGAATGCACAAAGCTCGGCCGACCGAGCCTTACATGCCCTCGGCTCTCTTCTTTTATCTTGGGCTTTCTTAATTCGTCTGTGATCCACCAAAGCTTCTCCGAAGTCCATCCTTGTGCTCCCAAATGAGTTACTACAAATATCACATGAAATACAGTCTGTAATATCAAATAATATAATAAAACTTCATAATACATAATAATGAATCGTAACTCTCGCATATGCAAATTAAGCGATTACGACTTATTATTACTCTATTATAGCTCCTTTAAACTAGAATCGATAAGGTCATAGAATAACGGGCACAAAATGACCGTTATCGTGAAGGCAAATTGTGGAAAACCGAAATGTCTACACTCATTGACAATCATACTTGGGATCTCATCACTCTCCCACAAGGAAAGAAGACAAATACCAGAATGGCTATTCACCATCAAGTACAATGTCGATGGTACTATTGACAAGTACAAAGCTAGATCAAGGTGCAAGGGCTTCACTCAAACATATGGACTTGACTACAAAGAGACATTTGCACCTATGGCAAAGCTCAACACAGTTAGGGTGCTGATCTCCCTGGTTGTCCAACTTGACTGGCCACTCTATCAGTTGGACATCAAGAATGCCTTCCTAAATGGTGATCTCAAATGAGGAAGTTTATATGACTCAGCACTCTCCCGGCTTTACCAACACTCACACTCAAGGGAAAGTTTGTAAACAGAGAAAATCTATGTATGGCCTGAAGCAGTCCCCAAGAGCATGGTTTGGCAAACTTACTACTGTGGTTAAAGTCGCTGATATCATCAAGGCAACTCGTCAGATCACACCATGTTTATCAAGAAAACCAACAGGAAAAGATCCATTCTTATTGTCTATGTGGATGATATCATCCTGACTGGTGATGACCCTGCTGAGATCCACACATTGAAGACCCTCCTGGCAGAAGTGTTTCAAGTTAATGATTTGGGGTACCTCAAGTACTTCATTGGCATGGAAATAGCAAGAAACAGCAAGGGTATAGCAATCTCACAGAGGAAATATGTGCTGAACCTACTGAAGGAAACTGGCATGCTAGGGTGCAAACCGTATCTCTCCAAAGAGACCCCAAAGAATCCTCTCTAGTGCACGGTAATATTGTCAGAAGAAAGGAACAATATCGTAGACTTGTAGGAAAACTCATTTACCTCTCCCATACAAGACCTCGATATTGCATATGGAGTTAGCCTTGTCACCGGGCTTCATGCATTGCCCTACTGAGCACCATTGGAATGATGTCTACCGAATACTAAGATACTTAAAGTCAACTCCTGGCCAAGGCTTACACTTCACTAAGTCTACTGACAGATCAGTGAAGGTCTATATTGATGCTGATTGGGCTGGTTGCCATATAGACAGAAGATCTACCACAAAGCATCGCTCCTATGTATAATGGCTGATCTTGTCACTTGAGAAGGAATAAACAGCCTTCATCGCTCTGTAAGCAAGGTACAAGTTTCAACTTAGGGCACTTGTTTTGGGCATTTGTGAAGCTCTATGGATGAAAAGAGTCCTGACTGACCTTCAGCAACCCCTTCAGCAACCTATCATCCTCTGCTATGATAATAATTCAGCATTATGCATGGCAGAGGATCCTGTTCATCATGATAAGACAAAACATGTGGACATTGACAGACATTTCCTTAAAGAGAAGATTGATGCCCAGATCATTCAACTCCAATATGTTCCTTCAGCAGACCAAAATGCTGATATTCTCACCAAGGCCATTCCACCCCTTATGTTCAGCAGACGGCGTAGCAAACTTGGCTATATTGACATATACAACCCAGTTTGAGGGGGGGTGTGGAAATATTACATTACATTATTGTAACTACAAAACGTTACTTGTGTATAAAGACATATTAATTGTAAGACATATTAATTATATTGTATAAACAATTAATATGTCATAAAGTCATAAAGTAACTCCATTTTGTCTTATTATGTAATAGACAACTCTAGCAATTAATACTAGCCGACTCTAGTAATTAATTGCTCTACCCCTAGCATATACTCTACTAGACCTTTCTCATTCATACTTGTACCTATTTATACCCACTTTTTATCACGAATAAACTAAGTTGAAGTTTACTCAAGTATTATTACTTTCAAACTCTCTTCACTATGTCATGAACAACTCAAGTTTGACATGCCACGGTTGATCAACCAATTGCAAGTCTTCAAGCTCTCTCGCCTAACAACAGAGGCAAAGAAGGGGAAAAGAAGGCGAAGCCAATATGGTTGAAGCCAAGGCGCTTGAACTCGCCATAAGGGCAAGACCAAGTCTAAACATGTTATCGGGCCTAAACCAAAACCTATGAAGAAGAAGGCCAAATGCACTAATCCTTCCAAACCTAAATGGAAGTGCTTTTATCAGAACGAGATAGACATTGGCGCCACATCGCCCAAAGATATCTCAAAGACGTAAAGGATGGAAAGGTCAAAGCTGGCAATGGGAAGGATAAGAAAGGTAATTCAGAATTACTTGTCTTGGAATCCTTTAATGTAGCTAAAGATGTATCAACCTGGATACAGGATACTGGAGCTACTAACCAAGTATTTTCTTCTTTGCAGATCCTTAGTTCGTTTGAGGAGCTAGATTATGAAACTCAAGTGATGAGAGTTGGCACCCGGGCACTTGTTTCAGCTAAAGTAGTGGGAGCTATTGATTTATTTTTTGGCAATAAAGTTCTAAAATTAGACCATGTTTATTTTATTCCAAACTTCCGTAGGAATTTGATTTCCGTTTCAGCATTGAAAGAACAAATGTATTCAGTTTCCTTTAAGAATGACGAATTTATTATTTCCGTAAATGGTTTTAATTTGTGTTCTACATTATCGAAAATGGATTGTATTTTATTAAACCAACGCATGCTCCACTTCTTAACACCGAAATATTTAAAGTAGCACATCAACAACTGCTTAAAAGGCAAGAAGTTTCTCAAAAAGAAGATAAAACATATCTTTGGCACCTTAGGCTAGGTAATATTTCCTTGGAAAGACTCAAAATACGGGCTAAGGGTGATTCCTTAAAAGAGTTATCTGTTGTCTCGCTGCGATCTACGAATCTTGCCTCGAGGGAAAATGGCTAAGCGCCCCTTTTCGTCAAAAGGAAATAGGGCTAAGGAACCTTTAGAGTTAGTACATTCAGATCTTTGTGGTCCGATGAATGTGCAAGCTAGAGGCGGATTCAAGTACTTTGTGACTTTCATTGATGACTACTCGAGATTCGGTTATGTTTATCACACATCGGAACGAAACTTTTGGAAAGTTTAAGGAATTCCAAGCAGAAGCCGAAAGGCAACTAGGCAAGTCTTTGAAATGCCTTCGCTTGATCGCGGAGGAGAGTACTTAGATACTGAATTCACTGACTATCTGATTGAACACGGGATTTGTTCACGCTGTTTCACGCCGGGTCACCTCAAAGAAACGGAGTTTCAAAGGAGAAACAGTAACTTTGATAGACATGGTCAGGTTTATGATAAGTTATGCCTCGCTACCGATTTCCTTCTGGGGATATGCTTTACAAGCAGCGGTATACATACTGAATGTAGTACCGTTAAAGTCCATTTAAAAGACACCTTTCGAATGTGGAGAGGACGTCGCGAAGCATACGCTACTCCGTATTTGGGGATGTCCTATACATGTGCTGGAAGACAAGACTACAAAACTACAAAAACGTACGAATGTATGTTTATTTGTAGGGTACCCCAAAGGAACACGTGGAGGTCTGTTTTATGATCCATAAGATAACAAGGTGATAGTTTCTACTAACGCCACATTTTTGGAAGTTCAATATATGGCGTACTTCAAACCTCAAGTAAAATCATACTTGAGGAGTTATCACGAGGTCGACCATCCGGTGACACCTAGTTTCACCGACAACAACACAACGAATGCACCTATCAACCCGTAAAAATCTGCTCCACCCAGCGCATCGAGAGAGTGGTTCAGCCACCAATTCGGTA
This sequence comes from Gentiana macrophylla, assembly GCA_026214975.1. Classification (NCBI taxonomy): domain Eukaryota; kingdom Viridiplantae; phylum Streptophyta; class Magnoliopsida; order Gentianales; family Gentianaceae; genus Gentiana; species Gentiana macrophylla. Next base: position 58,893,747 of record CM047813.1, on the reverse strand, counting down.
TGTGATGCAATTAGAGGCTAACGAGCCGCCTCTCGATGGAGTGAAAGATGATCCAAAGGTCCTTCGGAGGGCCATGGATGAACTTGACAAGGAAAAATGGGTTGATGCGATGAATCAAGAGATAGAGTCTATGTACTCTAACTCGTCTGAAACTTATAGATTGCCTCAGGGTGTCAAACCCCATAGGAAGCAAATGCCTCTACAAGAGAAAGGGAGGAGTTGATGGGAAGGTTCAAAGCTTTAAAGCACGGCTTGTAGCCAAAGGTTACACACAAATGAGAGGGTATAGACTATGAAGAGACCTTCTCCCCGTCGTGGCAATGTCGAAATCCATCCGATACTCCTTTCGATTGTTGCATGCCTAGATTATGAAATCTGGCAGATGGATTTTAAGACAGCCTTTCTAAATGGCTTTTTTGACGAAGAAATATATATGCAGCAACCAGAAGGATTCATCGAGCAAGGCCAAGAGCAAAAGGTGTGCAAGTTGCTAAGATCCATTTATGGGTTGAAGCAAGCTTCTCTGTCTTGGAATCATAGATTTGATGAGACCATTAAGTCGTATGATTTTGAACAAAACTTTGATGAGCCTTGTGTATACAAGAAAGTCATCAAAGATAAGGTTGCATTCTTAGTGTTGTACGTTGACGATATTCTGCTAATCGGAAACGATAAGGGTATGTTGTCGGACGTAAAAAGTTGGTTAGCCAACCAATTCCAAATGAAAGATTTGGGGGAGGCGAAAAATTTTCTAGGGATCCAACTTATAAGGGATCGTAAGAACAAGATGTTAGCTCTATCCCAGGCATCTTACATTGATAAGGTGTTGGCAAGATATAGCATGGAGAACGAAAAGAAGGGTTTTCTACCACCCCGTCATGGCGTTCACCTCTCTAAGAAATAGGGTCCTCAGACTCCGGAAGAAATAGAGGCTATGGGAAGAGTGCCATATGCTTTGACTGTTGGTAGTCTAATGTATGCAATTATGTGCACTAGACCGGACATCTCATATATGGCATTGGAATCGCCACCGTTATCACCCCAATCTAGAATGGAACATTGACAAGAGAAGAAAGAATCTCCTCAAATAAATGATGAGAACAAGGAATTATATGCTCAGATACCGATTCCGACTTCCAATGGATAGAGATGCTTTCAAATCTACCGCCTGTGTTTACTCTCGAGGTGGTGCAATATTTGGAGAAGCGTAAAGCAATCCAAAGATAGCCGATTCAACTATGGAAGCCGAATACATAGCGGCCTCTCGAGGCAATAAGGAAGCAGTTTGGCTGAAGAAGTTCCTGGGTGGTTTAGGAGTAATCTCAAATCACAACGATCCGATATGTCTCTATTGTGACAACAATAAGACTGTGTTAAATTCGAAGGAACCCCGTAGTCATCGCAAGTCAAAGTATATAGAGCGAAAGTACCATTTGATCAAAGAATTGTTCAACGAGGAGACGTTTCCGTACAGAAAATCCCCTCTTAAGACAACCTGGCTGATCCTTTCACCAAGACATTGCCGTTAGAAGTCTTGAACAGGCATTTGAAGAATATGGGTATTAGGGACATGACTCATTTGCTTTAGAGTGAGTGGGAGATGTAGTTTGCTATAATATAGATATAGGGTGTGCTCTAAAGCAATTATTCACTTGCCTTTCATGCAAGTGGGAGATTGTTAGGTGTAGTGCCCGAAACACAATTTTGTAATTGTTTGATTTAAATAAATGACAGAATTATATATTCATTTTATTATTCGCATTTATGCTTATATTATACACTGCTGAAAACCCTAAGTATATCGGTATGTAATCACGAAACTCAGTGTATGGAATACACACGAAAATTGAGTTAGTGATGATATGCTTAAAACTAGTTTGTCCGTGGTGAATGTAATCGTAGTATGGGTTTCATTATTAATATACCAATAATGCACCTGCAACACTTAACGGTGTGACCGCCTTATCCGGACCGCCGGTATAGGGCTCCTAGTGGGGCATTTATATATGATGTCTATCATATAGGACTGGACCGATTTGATTTGAATTCTCGATATAATTCCATGATCGAGAAATCTTATCGAATCACAAGATGATCATATACGGATTAATCTCAAACCTGATGTGATCACGGTCTACTGCTTGGTTCAAAGTAGGGTTTGATGTGTTAGTTAAGGATCACTTGGATACATGTGATCTGAACACTTCTCGCTGGCTCAATGCCGAATGAGTGAGTAGTCCGTGACTTCACAGATATGGAATCCATTCCTTCCTCGTGGGAAGTAGATGATGGGCCTCTTATTTTGTTAATCCTAGAACCGATCGATGGGCCCAGCTTCTTTTATATTAGTTATGAACTAATTGATCACTATGTTAATGGTAAATAAGGATAAGATGTTTTGAGAAGGGTTTACGGCAATATCCCGAATCAAAACGAACACTCTATAGAGGATTTACCGTATGTAATGATTATATCAATAGACGCTTATCGACTCAGTGATTAGAGTGTAAGTATATATCTATAATCGATAGAGTTCAGTTTCGGATTTATGGTGGCGTAATCCCGGAATTAATAGATTGAATAGGAATTGTTCTGTTCAATAAATAATTTAATTTAATTTATTGTAGCTACTGGTTATAGGTCCATGGTCCCCGATGTGGCTCCTAACATGCATATGCTTCTTGACATTGGGCCTCAAATAATAATTAAGTAGTTGGACTATTTAATTGATGTGCGATTTATTATTTATTGGACAAAATAATAAAATACATTGAAAAGACATTTTTCGTGGACTCGGCCCATTATGTGAAATTTCGTGTGAACCCTAATTTTCTAGTATTGGGGGTGTGTTTTGTCTTGGTAATTATCAAGGAATTAGTTTTGTTGATAATTATAAGACATGTGATTAATTGTTTATTTGTTAAATAATTAATTATGGAAAATATATTAGATTGATCCTTAAATATTCTAGATTTATTCTAAATTATTCTATGAGTATCTTTTATGGAAAATGATTATTATAATTGATTTTCTATTAATTATTAAATCCTTGAGGACAAGGATTTCTCTCCTATATAAAGAGAGTTCGCTGCTTTTCATTCATCACAATTCACGACATATACACACCAAAATAAGTTAAGAATTTTCGCCAAGCTTAGGGTAGTATAGAGTTGGGAAAATCTTCGGATTTTCCGGTAGCATACAAAGGAGGTCAAGCATCAAGGATCAACATCCACCGGTTGTTGCTTGAGATTCACATTGGAAGATCGTGGCATCTCAAATTGATCTCGGCTTCATCAATCTTTTGGATCTCACTTTTGATTGGTAAGTAGATCTCACCTTCTTGTATGTAGATCTTAAATTATGTAGTTTAATTTTATATGATCCTCGATCCTCTTGTTTATTCTCAACAGCAGAATCGGGCGGATCTAGATCCGTCCGGCGATATTACATCCAACATATACAACATGTCAGACTCTAAGTAAAGACTTATACACAGATTTCTAACTTATTTCTGGCTTGCTATAACAACAAGTATGACCATCATCAAAACATAATAAAATGTTCCTAACAATACCCATTATGATGTATTGAATGGTACATCATCTTGATTGCCAAATGTGTGATCCAGAATAGTAGCTGGTACTGTTGTGTTCATATAAACTTGTCTTTGTGCGGCTTCTTCTTCAAGATCTTGTAGACTTTCACCGTTTGTGTTTGGTTCATCAAAACTACATGAATTGACTCTTCAATCACCAAAGTTCTTTTGTTGAGTACTCAAGGCTTTGCTTGTGTCTCGAGTATCCTATAAAGATTGCTTCATCAACTTTTTCATCAAAGGTATACAGGTTGATTCCTGTTCAAAACAAAACATTTAGATCCAAACATATGCAAATGTGAAATATTATGTTTTCTTCCATTCAAGATTTCATATGGTGTTTTCCATGATGTTTGTTGATGATTGATCTGTTTTGAGTATAGCATGCTGTATTTGCTGCTTCAGCCCAAAATCTCTTTGGTAGTCATGCTTCTGCAATCATTGTTATGACTGCTTCTTTGAGTGTCCTGTTTTTTCTTTCTGCTACACCATTTTGTTTTGGAGTCTCTGCTGCTGATAGTTGATGTAGTACTCCATTCTCTTCATAATAGGTTCTGATAATTTCATTTAGAACTCAGGCCTCTATCTCGAACTAATCTTGATGATCTTCAATTCCTTTTCATTTTGTATTCTTCTTAGCAAATCTAGTAGCTTTTTGAGTGTCTCTCCTTTCTTGTTCATAAATATGGTCCAAGTGAATTTGGAAAAGTCATCCACCACCACCAGAGTGTACTTCTTTCCACTTACACTTACTGGTGTGACTGGTCCAAAAGGTCCATATGCAACAGGTGTAAGATTCTTGTTGTAGATTGATAAGGCTTTGACTTGAAGAAGCTTTTGATCTGCTTCCCTTTTTGACATGCAACACAAAGAATTTCCTTTTTAAAAGTGATCTCTCGAAGGCCTTCAACTAGTTTTCTTTGAAAATTTGTTGATGGTCTTGATGTTGAGATGGTTTAGTCTTTTATGCCAAATCCAAATTGGTTGATTGCTTATTTTTGACAAGGCATATGTTTCGCTTTTGTCCGCCTTCCAATCTACCACATACATGCCGCCTTCTCTTTTTCCCCGCAAGTACAATCAGTGCCGGGTTTGATTGTGAATCACTTTGCATCCTTCTTTGCTGAAGTGCACATTGTAGCCTTTGTCACAGAATTGACTAATGCTTAGAAGATTGAAATTGAGTCTTTTAACATAAGATACATTCTGAATCTTCAAATTGTTCTTGAGCATTGTGCTTTCCCCCTTAATTTTTTTGGGGTTTTATTTTCCTTCAAATGTAACTTTGGGTCCATCAAAAGCTTTAAAGTCAGTTAACCATCCTTTATTCCCTGTCATGTGTCTGGAACATCCACTGTCTATGTACTGCATAACTGCAAAACAAGTTAACTAAGTTTAGGTTCCCAACACTATTTGGGTCCATACTCTATTAGCAAATATGCCTCTCATTACAAGTGTATATCCAAAGGATCTCCTTCTTGGATAGTTGAAATCATCAACTTCATATATGTAAGGCATGGCAGAACAATTTCTTTCAAATTTATTGAGATTATTCTGATAAAATTCTCTACTTTTTGGTGCATTTGCATCCTTTTTCACTTTCCAATATGTAGGAGGAAACTTATTTTCATATTGCTTCTTGTGTCCAGGAACATGCCTTGGTTGGCTTTTCATAAACACATGTTGCATAGCATGAAATGGTTTCTTCTTGTGTTTTGGAGGTGCAATATTCCAATCATCTTCTGAAGGGTAAAGTCTTCCTTACCTTTCAAGAGTTTCCTTGCCTTTAGTTGGTCGGGTTTGATGATTTACTCGTTGTTTCACTATAGTGGGTTTTGACTTCACTGCTGCAGAGTGAGAAGTTGAACCATGGTGTGTCCTTATCTGAATTTAGATCCAGTTTTGGTCCTTGATTCAGAATTGTGTTGTCCATTCATTCTTTTCTCATTCTTACTATTGTAACCAAGACCATATATGGATCCAAACCTTTTTGGGGGTTTATAAACTGGTGAATTTTCTGGTGCTCTTAACTGGTAGGGAGGTTTTCTCAGCTGGTCTGTCAGCATCAGATGAGTCATTATCTGCTGCTTGTTGATCAGTTGAGTGTACTTCCTTACTAGTTGATTCAGCTTTCAGTTTATACGGTTCTTTCTTTAATCTTTTATTCTCCCTTTTCAGATTCTCACATTCTTGTTCCAGAATTTCATGATTTGTTTGAATTTCTTCAGATTTACTCATAAGATTTTGAATTAGGTTTGTAGAATCTAAGGGGAGAGTAGAAGATTGTGCAGGTCAGATGTGGATGCACTCGATGATGAGTATGAACTAGATATTACCTCTGTTTCATCAGCTTCCTTAGTCATAAGGCATAGATATGCTTTGTCATTGTATGAGCTGTTAGATTCATCATCATCTGAATCATTATTAGATGATTCTTTATTCTTTTCACTGCAGGTTTCAGCTTTGAGTGCCTTCTTGTTCTTTCTCTTTTCAGCTTGTTTTCTACTTCTTCTTTCCTCATCTTTGTCTTTTTTTTCAGTAAGCAACTGACTTGAAGTGACATTTCTTCTGCAATTGAAGCATCTATATTCATCATCCTTTTCTTCATGTCTTTGCTTGAGCTTGACTTTTGTTTGATGATGAACTTCCTTTGAATAGCTTCTTCTTGCTAAACTCACAAAACATTTAATTAGTAAATCAATATGTTCTTTTAGATCATGTGTCTCTGTGCTGCTTGTATCGGTCATTTTTCATTGCTGGGGTGCAACCAGTGCACTGGCCTTGTGTGCCTCTACTGGTGCACTGTCTTCACCGTTCAACTCAAATTCATGAGGCTTTATTTGAGACATCAGAGTTAAGGTATCAGTATTTATGAGATTTATTGTTCTTCTGAGTACTGATGTGATAATCTTCCATCTTTCAGGTAGACCTCTCAAGATTTTCAAGTAAACTTCTTTTTGTGGATATGTATGTCCAAGTTGTTGCAGTTCCCTGATGATGCTTGAAAATCGCCATTTGATCAATGGATTCGCCACCATTTTGAAGTTCTTGAATTTCTGCTTTGCAAATGCATAATTTGTTTTCCTTGACTACTTCGTCCATCATTGATCAATGCTAATTTATCCTACATCTCTTTTGATGTTTTGCAGTCTTTGATCCTCATGAACATGTTACTATCCAGAGTCTTCAAGATCATGACTTTTGCAAAAAAATTGAGATTTGCTCTTTTTCTGTCATTCCTGGTCCAATCTTTCTTGAGTTTGTCTATTTCCTTTCCTTGATCTGCTGCTCCTATGGCTATCACAGTAGTGATCTTGCTTGGGCCATCATTGATTAAATCTAGCATCTCCTCATGAGTGATCGCGTGTAAGTCAGTAAGGTCGATATTACTAGCAAGAATACTATGTACATCGTAGTATTGTAAATGCGAGCAAAGGTCGATCCCGCAGAGACGATTCAACTTTAATTATAAAGGATTCTAACCTAATTAAGAAGCAACACATAGGTTGTCATTGACCAACAATGAACATAAAGAAAACGTGGTATTTCTCCCCCTCTTCTCACCGATCTACTAACTTGGATTAGTTAATCGTTACGTTTACTTCCCCACATAATTTCCTTAAATGAATCGAGCGAGCTTTTGATTTAATTATTAGCTACGGGTGCAACTCCTACTCCTATCTACTCTGACAATGGTAGTAGACAATCTATATGCAAGCTACCCTCTTTAATTGGTCCGTGATAGCCCGTATGCATAAAGAACTAGAATTTCCGATATCGAGCGCTAACTCATACCGCTAACCCGCCTAGCAGCTATCGACACTGATCAGCACGTTCCTAGGGTCCATTCAAGTCTATGTCCAAACATAGCACTTCACTATTCGTATTTCATGCTAGTTTACGATTACAATAAGCAGATTTTCCAGTTCTAACCTACTGTTAATTAAACCTACGATAAATGTACCTGTAGTGAATCCCAGTTTTAGGTTTTCTAAATAATGCCTCAGTAAACCGATATAGACTGCCATGTTACCGGGGTCAGCTCTTCCTATTGCTGGATCTACATTGCTCACATACGATTAAAATAAGTAAATTATGGGGTCTTTAAACATGCAGATTAACTAAAACACATAAATATGAACAGATTTACCATATTGAAGACAAAAAGGAACTTTGAAAACTTCATACCTTCAACAATGGAGATCTAGCTCGATCAACATAAGATAGAGATGGTAGAGAAAGGGAGAAATCAGAAATAACTCCTCAAAAGCTTGGAATAACTTTATTTCATCAAAATTGTATAATGTAATGGAAAACTATTAAAGAACGATGTAATAATTTGTAGATGCGGCCTTATATAGATACAGTGACCGACTTATGACTCTTTAAAACCCTAACCGACCTAGTAGAGGCGGTAGAATCAATTTTGTGTCCAACAAGTCCTCGGTTTACCGGGTCGACTTTTCTTCTTTTTCTTCAGCAGCCTTCTTCTTGGATTTTAATCACTCGGCCCAATATACTCCTTTTGGTCCAGATCTATTCTCCAATGCTCCAGATTCGGTACATCATATAAAACATGCAAAACAAGACAAAACAGTATCAAAATCTCAGGAAAATAACATAGATGCAGAATTACTATCCTAGAAACATACACATAGCATTTAACACATATTCCACATAATAATGTGTTAGGAAATCTACGCTGGAACGCAGCGGAATTCAAAAATTTATTTCCTTTTAACCAGGATCGACTTCGTTTAAGCAATAAACAAATAAGCTAAAGACGGTGGTTACCTTTGTTGATCTAAAAGATCGACGCTTTGACCGTCTAAGGAGAATAGTTCCGCATAGAGCCGCCCAAGTGTTCGGCCTCTACCGCTAGTCCATATGAACAACCCGCCGGAATCCCATCATGGATTGCTATTGGAAAACTCCGGTTGCTAGACCGGCCTTTTTCCCCTCTCTCAAACTCTCTGTAGGATGCTCTCTATTTTACACAAGAACTATTAGTTCTTGGAATTGTGATGTACAAAAGAGCTTGACACCCACTTCCTTTTATAGGCAAAGTGGCGCCCCAAATATGAGTAGAGGAGAAGAAAACATTTTCCCAATAAAATAAGAAAAATATAATTAATTTATTTATCTCATTTAATTTAATATCCCATATTAAATATTTCCCAGATATTGTCAATATCTTATATTGACTATATTTATCTTATTACCATAAATAAATTTACACGTGTGCAAATCTATAGTTATTAATATCTAATATTAATATATGGTAATCTTAATAATTAAATTGCACAATCCAAGTGTATCTTTATACACCAACATTGGCCTATATGCCAAAGATTTGGCATCCGAATATTCTTTAATTAATATAATGCTATGATTAATTAATTTGCAAAATACATGTATATCACATATATACATAATTTCGACATACATATCATATATGTATATTTAATTAATGTATTATATTTATTCATAATAAATAAATACCACAATAGTAATTTATCACTATAACCTTTATAGTACGAGATAAACTTTCCTTATTTGGCTATCAACTATAAGCACATTTTAATCCGGCTAGATGTTCTTATGTGTGTGACCCGATAGGCTTCTGAATATGTTGGCCGTAGGCACAAAGTGCAAATTACGAAAATGCCCTTCAAATCTAACGATCACGGGATAGCATCTAGCAACACACCGTGACCCCCAATCAACGGAAGAGTCAAATGCAATGACTACTACCTTTCATGTTAAATAGTTACCGTGTAACTTACAATCCTATCGCTGTAATAATATCCATTCGGTCGTTAGTCGAGTGTCAAAACATCAACGACCGTATCTTATAATATGGATATCATGCTCTCTTAAAGTAACTCATTTACTTCCACTTTGCAAAGATTCACGAGAGTAAGACATTCCTTATAAGAAGGCCCTTTCGGATATTCACCCCTACTGACAGGGTACGCGATTCCCAGATGACCAAACATGTATACTCCGCTTGCTTCGGTATCACACCCAATCACTACCGCATCATCGCCCCGTTGGCTTAAGGAAACCTCATTAGTGTCAAAGCATGACAATCCACACCGTGATGCCATGTATACTTCGGTCCTAAGGATAATTACACAACAGGCACATAGTGTGACACTTATCCGTGTAAGTGGGTCAGTCTAACGTACGCATTCTCTAATACACGTCCACGTACAGTCCAAGTGTCTCTACACTTCGATAGACGAGATCTATCCCTGCCCTTAAAGACAGAAGACATCTATCACGTGCTAGCCTGCTCGCACTATCAATGCCCTGCTTTAATAGTACATCGCCCTGTAGACATTTAAGTATCAAACTTATTAAAGTGATTAGAGATCTCATCAACCATGATCGCCTATCATGGTTTCTCTATCACAGTTTAATATTAAGGACGTTATCATATAACATTTCACAATTGGTTCTTCAAAAGCACAAATGAGAACAGAAAAGCCATTTAATATATGTATAAACATAAAGAAATAGTAGAAATGATCCGACCCAGTCGGATCCGGTCCTACCTCGATTGGGTTTAGGACACTATTCCACCAATCTCCCACTTGGCCTAAAACCAATCACTCGCTCACACAAGACCAAGTTGAAACACAAGAATCTCATGCAATACTCGCAACTAGCCCTAGCCATGAACGGATCACTATCTGTGGGGACTCAGACTATCTTCATAACATGCTCCAAATGACCAAGTCAAAGGAACCGCCTCAACACACACACGAATCTCTTACGAGACCCTGGTCCTTGCTTCAAGCAATGAATCCAATTACTATACCAACTATATAGAAAAAGGTGGAAGAACCATACAAGGTTCAGGAATGAACCTTCTAGACTCATGTACTGCTCCCGCTGCGCCTCCAAGGCACTACTGTGTTTTGGCCTAGTTGTAGAATTTATAGTGACCCATAGCTAAGAACATGTCCACTTTCATCAGTATCACTTATTGAAAGTGATTGAAAACCTGCAAAGTAGCTCCCACGTGCCTTCAAAAGACTCGTGATATACATCTATAGAACTATATTTATCTAATTCCATGTTTCGATAAACTAGGAACCCATCCTTAACTCGCTTTAAGGATATTCTCGACATCTACTAGAATCACTTTCATACTTGATCATGACTCTTCATGGAGTGTGAACCTCTAGCATAATTCTTACGACGGATCCTATTGCAGTAGCAAAGGGAACCTTCCATAAGTATCATCTTTCACCTGATCTTTAGGACTAATGTCCTAACATAGATAGATCTTGAGAACACCGGCTAGCAGTATCCCCTGTCGCGATCTATGCTAAACTCTTTTAGCATCACATCTATATAGGTAAACTATAATCTAACAGCAGTTAAATCTATCGCTATAGATTCTTATTTCCAAAAATAAGAACTGCCAATCCAAGTGCTTTCGTAAAGACCTTGAACTACCAAACATTAATTGACTGTGTGACATGGGTTGATAATTCTTGAGAGAGATATCCAATACCTTGCTCAAAAATCATAATACACTCCCACTATCCATCTTGCACATCGGGCATATTCTTCTTTGACTAAATCAAACTCCTTTGATTATAAAAACAAAGAAATCGTCTAGAAAACTTGTTTGAGTCCATAAATGGATCTCATGGGCTCACATATCATGTTATCGTCTATGAACATCAAGTCGCTTGCCCAACATCTTCAACACTATCATATAGCCATGATATCAAGTTATAACAAGCATCATCTGAATAGAATCGGCTCAACCAAGAAGATAAAGATAATTACAAGGTTTACACCCCATACTCTTCCGTCACTATAGCCTTATGGTAATCATATTACTATCCATGTTCCGCTTCAGTGACATTCCTCTGGTAAGACAGACTAGTTTCACAACCTGGTTGTCACCGATGGAATCTAATTCAAATATTATGGCTCCTGGCCATATCTCTCAATCTTGCCTTTCAAACATTCTTTCATAAGTCGTGAGATATTCATTCTTCAAGATGAACATACCAGCCTTTTCAGCTTGACGTTATCCACAGACTTGCAGAACTTTTGTGTGCACTGAGCGTTGTTCTACACCTCATCGCTTATGTGGCGCCTGCTCATGTTCCTTTGGTTGAATATATCTTTGTGGTTCTCAAACTCTTTTGAGATCTAATTTACTCCCACTATTTCTTTTGGAAGAAACACTTCCTCTAGAAGACAAAGATGTTTGGAGACAAACACCTTTTGCTCATGGTCGAGTAAATAATATCTAGCGTAGTTGCTAAGATATTCCACAAAGTTGCATATGTCATACTAGGCTCTAAGCCTTTCCGACTCTCCTATGACAACTTCAAATCATTGGTTAAGATAGATTCGACATTATCTTCTTCCATATCTAATATGGAATTTATTCAACCTTTATTTTTGGAACTCGGTTAAGTATAAGGGGCTCTATCCTCGAAATGGGTATGGGATAATTCGCATGGCTTACGCCACACCTTTATCATATAAAGTGTTGTTTCCATTTTGGGAAAACAACCTGATTGCGTATCCCAAAGATGGTATCCTTCAAAGGAGAATCTGATTCTATTTCAGACGTCTTCTGAAACACCCTTCAGGTATTAATTACTTCAATCCAATTGAAGATTAAATCCTAAGTAGCTCATCAATCTCATATCCATACTAGCTCGAAATTTTCAGGCTTTCCGAATTGTGCACTTCACTGAGTATACTTGACTATTTCTAAAAATAGTCTTAGAGATTAACAAACAATTATGTGTGGCATTAATTGTCATAAGCCAACAAACATCGGTATGTTTAGGCTTTAGACAATTTTTCTAGATTTTATAACCTTTTCATAAAAAGGTATTTTAGTCATCTTTAGATAAGATACGTATCACCCACATGATTCATAATCACATGGTTCGTACATCATCTAAATGACATTTGATTATACGCTTTCTCTTCCGAGAGTCGACATCTGAACAACTACAAATATCAAGGATAATAAACCATACAAATATTTAGTTGAGATCTCATCACATATATCAACTATATAGTGACATCAATCTAGTATGTTAGATTCAATGACCTTCCAACTTTATCGGAATAACATTTATTCTTTATAATTGAATATGTCTACTAAATCCTAACAAATAACTGAAAGTATGTTCTTCATAAGAACCGGAACATAATAACATTTATTAGTTCCCTTAACAGTTTACTAGATTCCGAATGTGGTAAGTGTTACAAAGTTTGCTTCACCTTCCATATCTCAGATTTAATCTTTCTTATTTAATCACACTCATAAGATATCGTATATCTAAGAGTTGACTTGAACTTAGATAGATTTATCTCAACTCACTTGTCTAGAATAGAAACTTCAATAAGTTCTCTATTTAAGCACATGCCCTAATGTTCCTTTTAATCCTTTAATCACTTGAAAAATGTTTCTTATTGTAGTCTTCATAAGACTTAAGAAAGATCACAAGAGCCATGTCTTTAATTTCCTTTCATAAAGAAAATCTAAAGTTTATTAAATAGTTTATTTAACCTTTTGAATCGTATTTCAAACATTGACTATTTAATTAACCTTTAAGCAATGATAGAATTAAGTCGATACTTAAATCTTACAATTTTGAAAACAACCTTTCCAAATTAGATGTGGTCATTCTTATCCAACGCTTGAATTAATTGTCATCGTATGATCGAATGATCACCTTGGATCGTATCCAACATACGATTAATTCGCTGAAACTTATTTCAAATGATTCAATCATATCATGAGCTTCTCTTTCATTAATAATTAAAGCTTTGGAGTGTTGCATCAAATATGTGGTCTCCTTGTCTTTAACTACTATAACGGGATTGCTCGTGTCATTGCTTATTTTAAAAGGATTAAAATTACTTAACCATATTTGAGAACGCTTTCAAAAGGTAATAGTCATAATTTGGTTTTACTAATCGAGAATAAAACATAAATATAAAAGTTTGCTAAAACTACAACATAAAAATGAAAATAAAAGAGTGTTGTTGTTTATACATGCAAAATTAAAAATGGTCTTTTGGTTTATGATTTTGCTCCCACTAGTCAACTACTCCCAATTGACTTTCAAGAATTATTAATTTCTTTAGTGGACAAGATCCCACTAAACTACCGCGACCCCCGCTTTGGCTGGTGGGCCAAAAATATTCTAATAGGTAGACAACTCTTTGTCAATCGTATCTTATACGACTCTTGTTGTTTGACTAGTCAACTCTTTGACAATTTTCATCTTATGAAGTAGTCAAACCCTTGCCTCTAAAATCCAAACGACCCCGCTTTGGCTGGTGGCCGAGAGAATTCTTAGTCAAGTCATAACCCCAATATTCGTGAGATCTCATACGATCATATATCGATAATGACGATATACCCGAGGTAGGTCAACCCCTACTTTGGTGATGAGTTGGATCCGAACAAGGGCTCTTCACCGTCATTATAATATGGGAGGCAATTTCAACTTGATTCTTTTGAGGTGGAAGTATTTATGTAAATTAATTCACTTAATTAATTTTAATTATGGCCTCATCATACATATGTCTATCTCTATAGGCATACATCCTACACATTTATCTAGATCGTGCCTAGTCGTGCATCTATCGTATCATATAAAATAAATACAAGCACAAAATAAATAAATTCGTAAAGTAACCGGTATGATCATGGACTTTTCCTAAAGTGCGGTTTCAATACAAATCATTTAAACCGCTTACAATCTAAGGGTAGCCAGAACCGCCAATAGGATCTTTAATGCGCCATCTCCAATGGGATCTTTATTCTTCTTTCTTTAGTCTCCGTCTCTACCTCCATTCTTGTTACATTTAATTCTATCTAATAAAATAATACACCCGCCGCACACGGGGGAGAGCTAACGGGAATGGGATAAATGCAGAAAATAAACTAGGTCACGTTCTTCATAACGGCCTAGGACTATTTTTTAAACCAATAAAAAATTAAATCATTCACATCTATCCTATCGGTCGAGTCCATGATCAATCGGGTCCATATAATCATATTATATCTACTATATCTAATCCATACAATAACATCTTATGAAAAAGTTAAAATTAAAATTTAACTACTTACGTCTTAATTAATCAATTAACGTTTAATATATTAAATAATTTTATTCAATCAATTATCTAATTAACATTTAATCAAATAAATGATTTTAATCGAAATAAAATTAACAATTAATTTTAAACGATTTTAATTTTAATTTTAATAATTAGAACTATTCTAAAAATAAATTAAAATTAAAATTATGTCTCTTTTGTTTCTTTCCCTTTGATTCCTAGTCAAAAAGGATGCCTTTGGTTTCCTAAACCAAAAGGCATCTCTCTTGGCCCTTTCCAAAATCAAAATTTTGAAAAGTACCTAGGCCTATTCCAAACCAAATTTGGAAATGCCAATATTTTGGTTAATATGCCTGGCCACTTTCCAAAATCAAAATTTTGGAAGTGGCCTAGGCCTAGGCTTTTTCCCAAATCAAATATTTGTAAAGGCCTGTCTATTCCAGCATAAAGTTTGGAAATGCCATTATTATTTTAATCGCCATGTGGCTTCCTAATGACCCAAACTATTTGAACCATTGGTTAGCCACATTATACAACTAAACAAAAGAGGAATTACCAATCACAACTATGAACCTTATTGAATCTTAAAATACACAAAACAAAATTTAGAGATCCACAACATTGACCGGTCAACCGACGCCGCAAAGAAAGTTGCCATGCCGCCGCCGCCGCCGACCAGCCGCCGCCAATTGGCCAAGCACCACCCGATCTTGTTTTTCTTCTTTTCATGTATCACTTTTGCGAACCAAAAATCTTTCATCTTTTAATTATGTGATTTAAACGATAAAATTAACTACGCAAAATAACATGCTTATTGCTTAAGCTCAAAGCTCGCTCCCATACCACTGTTAGGAAATCTACGCGGGAACGCAGCCTTTTAACCAGGATTGACTTCGTTTAAGCAATAAACAAATAAGCTAAAGACGGTGGTTACCTTGCTTGATCTAAAAGATCGACGCTTTGACCGTCTAAGGAGAGTAGTTCTACATAGAGCCGCCCAAGTGTTCGGCCTCTACTGTTAGTCCACACGAACAGCCCGCCGGAATCCCATCATGGATTGCGATTGGAAAACTTTGGTTGCTAGACCGGTCTTTTTCCCCTCTCTCCAACTCTCTGTAGGATGCTCTCTATTTTACACAAGAACTATTTGTTTTTGGAATTGTGTTGTACAAAAGAGCTTGACACCCACTTTCTTTTATAGGCAAAGTGGCGCCCCAAATATGAGTGGAGGAGAAGAAAACATTTTCCCAATAAAATAAGGAAAATATAATTGATTGATTTATCTCATTTAATTTAATATCCCATATTAAATATTTCCAAGATATTGTCAATATCTTATATTGACTATATTTATCTTATTACCATAAATCAATTTACACATGTGTGCAAATCTATAGTCATTAATATCTAATATTAATATATGGTAATCTTATTAATTAAATTGCACGATCCAAGTGTATCTTTATACACTGACATTGGCGCCCCATATGCCAAAGATTTGGCATCTGGAATATTCTTTAATTAATATAATGCTATGATTAATTAATTTGCAAAATACATGTATATCACATATATA
Source organism: Gentiana macrophylla (assembly GCA_026214975.1). NCBI lineage: Eukaryota > Viridiplantae > Streptophyta > Magnoliopsida > Gentianales > Gentianaceae > Gentiana > Gentiana macrophylla. Next base: position 58,877,446 of record CM047813.1, on the reverse strand, counting down.
CATAATTTCGACATACATATCATATATGTATATTTAATTAATCAACATAATTAATATCTTGTATTATATTTATTCATAATAAATAAATACCACCATATTAATTTATCACTATAACCTTTATAGTACGAGATAAAACTTTCCTTATTTGGCTATCAACTATAACCACATTTTAATCCGCTAGATGTTCTTATGTGTGTGACCCGATAGGCTTCGAATATGTTGGCCGTAGGCACAAAGTGCAAATTACTTAAAATGCCCTTCATACCTAACGATCACGGGATAGCGTCTAGAAACACACCGTGACCCCAATCATTGGAAGAGTCAAATGCAATGACTACTACCTTTCATGTGAAACAGCTTATCGTGTAACTTACAATCCTATCGTTGTAATAATATCCATACGGTCGTTAGTCGAGTGTCAAAACATCAACGACCGTATCTTATAATATGGATATCATGTCTTTGTCTCAAGTAACTCATTTACTTCTACTTTGCAAAAATTCACGAGAGTAAGACATTCCTTATAAGAAGGCCCTTTCGGATATTCACCCCTACTGATAGGGTACACGATTTCCAGACGACCAAACATGTATACTCCGCATGCTTCAGTATCACACCCAATCACAACCGCATGATCGCCCCGTGGCTAGGGGAAACCTCAATAGTGTCAAAGCATGACAATCCACACCGTGATGCCATGTAGACTCCGGTCCTAAAGATAATTACACAACCGTCACATAGTGTGACACTTATCCGTGTAAGTGGGTCAGTCTAACTAATACACGTCCATGTACAGTCCAAGTTTCTCTACAATTCGATAGACGAGATCTATCCCTGCCCTTAAAGACAGAAGACAACTAATACGTGCTAGCCTGTTTGTACTATCAATGCCTGCTTTAATAGTACATCGGCCATAGACATTTAAGTATCAAACGCATTAAAGTGATTGAGATCTCATCAACTATAATCGCCTATCATGGTTTCTCTATCACAGTTTAATACTAAGGACGTTATCATATAAAAATTCACAATTAGTTCTTTAAAAGAACAAATGACAACAGAAAAGCCATTTAATATATGTATAAACATAAAGAAATAGTAGGAAATGATCCAATCCGGTCGGATCCGGTCCAACCCGTTTGGGGTTAGGACACTATTCCAACATAACGAGCCTATCTATCCTCTCTTGAGCGTAATTCGGGGTGAATAAGGTATAATTATTGGTACCATTTAGTATGCTATAAATTACCCCCCACTTAGCTTTTGATCTTCCAAAGCAAAAAGGCGAAAAGAAAACAACACTGATTAGTACACAAGTTAATTAAAAATAACTATGCCTCACAAAATCAAGATCAAGATCATGTCACTCATATCCATCAGTAACGCATTAAACACTATTCACATCATGAGCCAATGTGTGTGGAATAACTTTCACAACCGCTTAGTAATGCAGACAATCTCACATTACGTCAACCCGTAGTCGAACTAACCAGTCTCGAACATGTTATTTATCAATTAAATTGGCTGTCAAGGCGGATCGAGAACCAAGTATATATTACTCTTAGGCTCGCGTTTATCGGTCTATGCAAAAGTCGTGTGTCTTACGCTCCATCGACTTAGATTTTTGCCAAAAGGAATATAGATGTAAATATTTCAATGCACTTCTCTTTCTCGGCGGGTGAACTCTCATTGATTTATCTATCCTCACATCCCCACTCTTGATAAACTACCGAATCCGAAATTCCTTTGCCTTCATAAGCGTTAGTGGAACATAATTCGTGATAAAGCCAGGGTCAACTCTAGTCAAAGCAATAGGCTATCGACTACACCCGAAGGTAAGTGAGTTATACATGCTTAAAATGGTGGCTCATAACAGAATATGCTCTTAATACTCCACTACTTCAGAAGTGGGCACTTACTCTTACTTGTGCATCGTGAAACAAAGATGAAGTCAATTAACTCGAAAAGATCAATGGCGTCATATTTTTTTTTGAAATTCTGTCGAAATAAATCAAAGTCTAAGTGGTGAATCATACATCAAAGAGAATCAAGATAATCACGCAATTAATGGAATATAGTGCTAAGAAGCTAAGTGACGTTCCGTACACCCCACTTAAACGAAACATTGTCCCCAATGTGTAAGGTGAAAAATGAAAAATGAAAAGGAACTTAGCTTCGGTTAAGGGTGGAACCAAAGAAGAATCGGACCGTAGCATAAATCATCGGGCTCATGTAAGTAGTCCACGAAGAATCTGCGCTAAGTAACTAAAACAAACCAAGAAGAATAGTGGTGACAAGAAACCGGATAACAAAATTGCGGCAGTAAAGAGAAAGTAGTTATCTCCAAAACAAGTAAGCCAACAAAATCATTATAAATATATAATTTTGCAATAGCAACTAGATTGGAAAGAAAAAAAATTGGAAAATAACAACAATGAAAAGAAAGAAAACTAATCCTCCTCCGAAGAACCCTCCCGCCATCTCTAGGCTCAAAGCCGGGAGGTGGTCCATAACCGAGGCAAGCAAATATAGAAGAGGATGCTCTATAACGAGGGACAGTCCTAGGTGGTGGGGTAACAGGAGGAACTCCTAGGAAGTCTATGATCTTGTCCATCTTGCGATGTAGACTCGCAATTTCTCGAGTTCGTGGTGCTCCAAGGACCGTGTACGCTCTCTCTGCTCTTTCAACCCATCATTGCCCTTTGAAACTGATTGTGAACTAATCATCGGCTCGTGGTCTTCCCACTCATCACTAACCGTAACTTTGACCTCGCTCCCAAAGCAAACATGTCAATCATCGGTCCGCATTTACAACCGCTCATGCTCGGATGTGGTAGCAAGCTCGTGAATTCGCCATGCATAAGGAGAGCAATGTTGACTGGAGATCCCCGCTCCCGAGATAGAACAACAACTCGCCTCCTTGGTGTGATAGACACCGTATGCTTGTCGGCGAAGTCGAGCACACAGACAAACCGACGATTAACCACCTTCCTATCCTAGGATAGATCATTTTCCAGGAAGATGGTGGGTGCTCCAAACAGGATTGCGCCCCATTGCACCCCAAAGATTCATCTATCATGTTCATCCTCTCTAAATATCCTATGTTGCCGGAGGATGTATACTCATCCGGGCCTGTTGGTCCCTTGAAAGGCTTTGGTTAAGTTTAGAGGGGGTGAATAAACTTAACACTTAAAACTTTTGGAGTTGAGAAACTCAAGAAGGTCGATGACTATCGGTAGTATGTCGACTATTAATGTTATCTTGAATTTGTTGCACTCAATATATTTAAAATTAAGCCTCATTACTTGTTTTTAAATAGATCATACTAAGTATTGGATACTCAGTAGTGTATGTGTGTGATTCAGTTGCTAGTTTCAGTAGGTTGATGTGATCAGTATGCTAATTGCAGAAAGTAAATGCAGAATGTAAATTAGGCATCTATATAATAATATGTTTTTGAAGGTGTCTAAAATCAATTACCCGATTACCCGGACCAACCCCGCCAATTGACCCATTTTTAAACCCGTTTCATAAAAAAAGTTTGCATTCAATTAATTTTCTCCCCAACATCATCCCTTAAATTACTCTCTCAAATCTCTCATTTACTCCCCCAAATCTCTCATTGAATTTAAAACTAAATTCAAATTTCAGAATTTCAAAAATGAGTCTTTATCACCACCTTTCATCTTCATCCCTATTTATTTTTTGAAAGCACTGTTCATTTATTGTTTAGTTTGTTTTGATGTAATATTAATGTTGTTGTTGTTTTTTTTTTGTGTTTTTTTTTTTTAATCTATTTATTCTTTGGTTCTCTTCAACAATATAATTGATATATTTTGTTGTAATGCCTCAATAGTAATAGAGAGTGAATTAGATAAAAGTATAGAACAATTAATGTACCAATAGAATAAAATACCAATGCTAAATCAACATTCTTTTGCCACCAATGTAAAAATCATAAGAACGGGATGGAAATTGCTTCGTAATACTCACATGAAAAAGGAAACAAGTAAAACTGATGTAAACGAAAGTCAATCGATCAACTCCCGGGTTACAAACAATGTAGAGAATAAAATAGGCACTCCCTTCACACACAAAAAAAAAAGAAACGAGAGAGAAGGAGACGAAGATTGAGTAGTGGAAAGGATTCAATGCTCTAATAATTCTATAAGAGGGATATGCAAAAATAATTATGGGTGAAATTTCAGGGGTATTGAATTTGAATATTGAATTGTTGATTAAATAAATTGAAGTTTAGGTATTTTTTTATTTATTTTTTATTTTTGAAAAAATGATTGAAGGCTTGACAATTTTGTAGGAATGGTAGGCGAGATTGCCGGAGAATTTAGGGTCGATGAAGTAAATATCAATGTTCAATTTTGAATGTCAATGAGCATTCGGGAATAATTAAAAAAAATCTGGTACGCTAAGGTGCCTTAAGCCGATACTGAGTATGGCCACCAACTAAAAGAATAATACAATATTTAAATATTACGCTAAGGTGTAAGACTATGTTTATTATTTATAAAGTTAACTTTAGTAGTTATAGATCGAGTGTGATAATATTCTGATTCGTATTTTCAATTTCCTGCTAATGTTTTCCAAACCATATAGATAGATAGATACAATTATCCTACTCAGGTAAAATTTTGTTTTTAACGAAGACGAAAGCTTATTTACTAAATTGACACCTTCTCTTTTGCCTCAAGGGAGGCTTCAAACCCTGACCTCTTGGTCTTCGGGCCTCGATTTTTATCCCCAGGGTAATGCTTCATCGGTTGTGCTACATAAATTTGAATAGATTCGGTATTTGTGATAAATAAAATTTATCTTTTATGTACAATAAGAAACGCTTCATCCTCTTTTACTATTGTCCAACGACTGTGATGAATTAAAAATAATGTTTTTTTTTCCGTAACTTTCAAAGTCCTACTTATTAGAATTTATTCTATGACAATACCATTGCGTTTTTTATTTTTATATTTATAAACTTACCTCCCGTGCATGATGCACGGGTTATTTGGCTAGTGATTTATATGTTGAAATAGTGTCCTAAACCCAATCGGGTTGGACCGGATCCGACCGGGTCGGATCATTTCTACTATTTCTTTGTGTTTATACATATATCAAATGGCTTTTCTCATTGTCATATATCATTTTTTTAAAGAACCAATTATGAATTGTTATATGATAACGCCCTTAGTATTAAATCGTGATAGGGAAACCATGATAGGCGATTATGGTTGATGAGATCTCTAATCACTTTAATAAGTTTGATACTTAAATGTCTCTAGGCGATGTACTATTAAACAGGCATTGATAGTATAAATGACTAGCACGTATTAGATGTCTTCTGCTTTAGGGCGGTGATAGATCTCGTCTATCGAAGTGTAGAGACACTTGGACTCATGCGTGGACGTGTATTAAAAAATGCGACGTTAGATCGACCCACTTACGGACGTATAAGTGTCACACTATGTGGCGGTTGTGTAATTATCCTTAAGACCGAGTCTTCATGGCATCACGGTGTGGATTGTCATGCTTTGACACTATTCAGTTTCCCCAGCCATGGGGCGATCATGCGGTAGTGATTGGGTGTGATCTCAAGCATGCGGAGTATACATGATTGGTCGTCCGGGAATCGCGCACCTATCGGTAGGGGTAAATATCCGAAAGGGCCTTCTTATAAGGAATGTCTTGTTCTCGTGAATCTTTGCAAAGTGGGAGTAAACGTGTTACTTGAGAGAGCCTGATATCCGGACTATAAGACACGGTCGTCAATGTTTGACACTCGACGTCGACACCGTTGGGATATTATTATAGCGATAGGATTGTAAGTTACACGGTAATCAAGCTTTCACATGAAAGGTAGTAGTCATTACATTTGACTCTTCCGATGATTGGGGTCACGGTGTGTTGCTGACGCTATCCCGTGATCGTTAGGCATGAAGGGCAATTTTGTAATTTGCACTTTGTGTCTACGGCCAACATATTCGGAAGCCTATCGGGTCACACACATATGAACATCCAACCGGATTAAAATGTGGTTATAGATGATAACCAAATAAGGAAAGTTTATCTCGAGACTATAAGGGTTATAGTGGTAAATTAATATGGTGGTATTTATTTATTATGAATAAATATAATACAAGATATTAATTATGATGATTAATTAAATATGTATATTGATACATAAATATAAAATTCGAAATATGTATATATGATATACATGTATTTTTGCAAATTAATTAATCATAGCATTATATTAATTAAAGAAGTTTCCATAAGTCAATTAATGAAGATATGGGGCGCATTCTTGTTGTGTGTATGACACACATGGATTGTGCAATTTAATTAATGAGATTACCATAATATTAATATGTGATATTAATTGATTTTGAGAAAAAAATAGATTTATGGTAATAACATAATTTGCATTCAATATAAGATATTGGAGAATTATAAATTATGGATTCATTTAATATAAGATATTAAATTAAAAGAGATAAATCAATCACATTAATTATGTTTCCTTATTTTATTGGAAAGAGATTTTTCTTCTCCTCTACTCCAAGGAAAAGTGGCGCCCCTTATACCTATAAATAGGAGGGCTTGCCAAGCTCTTCGTACACCATTCTTCCAAGAGCAATTGTTCTTGTGAAAAATTGCAAGAACTCATAGTTCTTGTGTAAGAAAGAGGGGGGCTTCCTATAGTGAGTTTGTGAGGGAAGAAAATGTCCGGTCTAGCAATCGGAACTTTTCAGTAGCAATCCATGGTGGGATTCCGGCGGCTGTTCGTGTGGATGGCGGTAGAGGCCGAACACTGGGCGGCTCCATGTTTGAACTACTCTCCTAGACGGTCAAAGCGTCGATCTTTTAGATCAACCAAGGTAACCACCGTCTTTAGTTTATTCGTTTATTGCTTAAACGAAGTCGATCCTGGTTAAAAGGAAATAAAATTTTAAATTCCGCTGCGTTCCCGCGTAGATTTCCTAACAGTGGTATCAGAGAGAGCTTCGAGCTTAAGCAATAAGTGTGTTTTTTTATGTAGTTAATTTTATCGTTTAAATCACGTAATTAAAAGATGATATATTTTGATTCGTAAAAACGACACGAAAAAGAAATTATTTTGTTTTGTGTATTTTATGTTTCAATATAGTTCATAGTTGTGATTAGTCGATAGATGCAAGATTCAAATCACGATACGTTAAGTCGAGGTTGAGTGATGGATTCTCGGTGAACCCACTCTTCGTTAATTCGATGTGCTCGACTTTTTCGTCCCGTGATATTTATTGTGCATAGATATCTCGTTGTTTAGTCGTGTCATGGTTTAGAGACTAACGACATCCCTTTTGATTACGAATCAAAAGGAAAGAAACAAAGAGAGATTTAATTTTAATTTAATTTTAGAATAGTTCTAATTAATTAAAATTAAAATTAAAATCAATCGTTAATTTTGTTTCGATTAAAATCATTTAATTAATTAAATGTTAATTAGTTAATTGATTAGATAAAATTATTTAATGGATTAAATGTTAATTGATTAATTAAGACGCAAGTAGTTAAATTTTAATTTTATCTTTTTCATAAGATTTTATTGTATGGATTAGATATAGTAGATATAATATGATTATATGGACCCGATTGATCATGGACTCGACCGATAGGATAGATGTGAATGATTTAAATTTTCTGTTGGTTTAAAAGTTGTCCTGAGCCGTTATGAAAAACGTGACCTAGTTTATTTTCTGCATTTATCCCATTCCCGTTAGCTCCTCTCCCGTGCATGGCGGGTGTATTTATTTTATTAGATAGAATTAAATGTAACAAGAATGGAGCGAAGATGGAGACCAAAGAAAGAGAAGAAAATAAAGATCCCATTGGAGAATGGAGCATTAAAGATCCTATTGGCGGTTGCAGCTACCTTTTAGATTGTGACCATGCGGTTTAGATCGATTTGTATTCAGAATCGCACTCTAGGAAAAGTCCATGATCATACCGGCTACTTTACGCATTTATTTATTTTGTGCTTGTATTTATTTTATATAATACGATAGATGCATGACTAGGCACGATCTAGATAAATGTGTAGGATGTATGTTTATAGAGATAGACATATTTATGATGAGACCATAATTAAATTAATTAAGTGAATTAATTTACATAAATACTTCCACCTCAAAAGAATCAAGTTGAAATTGCCTCCCATATTATAATGACGGTGAAGAGCCCTTGTTCGGATCCAACTCATCACCCAAGCAGGGGTTGACCTACCTCGGGTATATCGTCATTATCGAGATATGATCGTATGAGATCTCACGAATATTGGGGTTGTGACTTGACTAAGAATTCTCTCCACCACCAGCCAAAGCGGGGTCGTTTGGATTTTAGAGGCAAGGGTTTGACTACTTCATAAGATGAAAATTGTCAAAGAGTTGACTAGTCAAACAACAAGAGTCGTATAAGATACGATTGACAAAGGGTTGTTGTCTACCTATTAGACTATTTTCGGCCCACCAGCCAAAGCGGGGGTCGTGGTAGTTTAGTGGGATCTTGTCCACTAAAGAAATTAATAATTCTTGAAAGTCAATTGGAAGTAGTTGACTAGTGGGAGCAAAATCATAAACCAAAAGACCATTTTTGATTTTATGTGTATAAACAACAACACTCTTTTATCTTTATTTTATGTTGTAGTTTTAGTAAACTTTATATTTATGTTTAATTCTCGATTAGTAAAACCAAATTATGATCATACCTTCGAGAAACGTTCTCAAATATGGTTAAGTAATTTTAATCTTTTTAAAATGAGCAATGACACGAGAGATCCCGTTGTAGTAGTTAGAGACAAGGAGGCTACATATTTGATGGAGTACTCCAAAGCTTTAATTATTAATGAAAGCGAAGCTCATGATATGATTAAATCATTTGAAATAAGTTTCAACGAATTAGTCATATATTGGATACGATCCAAGATGATCATTCTCATCATACGATGACAATTAATTCAAACGTTGGATAAGAATGACCACGTCTAATTTTGGAAAGTTTGTTTTCAAAATTGTAAGATTTAAGTATCGACTTAATTCTATCATTGCTTAAAGGTTAATTAAATAGTCAATGTTTTGAATACGATTCAAAAGGTTAAATAAACTATTTAATAAACTTTAGATTTTCTTTATTAAAGGAAATCAAAGACATAGCTCTTGTGATCTTTCTTAAGTCTTATGAAGACTACAATAAGAAACATTTCTCAAGTGCTTAAAGGATTAAAAGGGAAAGTTAGGGCATGTGCTTAAATAGAGAACTTATTGAAGTTTCTATTCTAGGCAAGTGAGTTGAGATAAATCTATCTAAGCTCAAGTCAACTCTTAGATATATGATGTCTTACGAGTGTGATTAAATTAGAAAGATTAAATACAAATATGGAAGGTGAAGCAAACGTTGTAACACTTACCACATTCTGGATCTAGTAAACTGATAAGGGAACTAAATAAATGTTATTATGTTCCGGTTCTTATGAAGGACACAAGTTCAGTTATTTGTTAGGATTTAGTAGACACATTCAATTGTAAAGAATAAATGTTATTCCGATAAAGTTGGAAGGTCACTGAACCTAACATACTAGACTGTTGTCACTATATAGTTGATATATGTGATAAGATCTTAACTAAATATTTGTATGGTCATCCCTTGATTTGTGGTTACTCTAGCACGCAGTCTGTGGAATGGAGGCGTGTAATCAAACGTCATTCTGATGATGTTGAACCTTATGATTATGAATCATGTGGGTTATACGTATCTTATCCAAAGAGGACTAAAATAGCATTTTAAGAAAAGGTTATGAAATCTAGAAGATTGACCAAAGCCCAAACATATTGATGTTTGTTGGCTTGTGACAATTTATACCATAAACAATTGTTTGTCTCTCTCTTGGACTATTTTTAGAAATAGTTGAATGTACTTATTGAAGTACAACAATTCGGAACGCCCGATAGGTTCGAGCTAGTACGAGTATGAGATTGACGAGCTACTTAGGAATTAATACTCAATCGGATTGAAGTAATTAATACCTGAAGGGTGTTTCAGAGGTCGTCTAAAAAGGAATAAGATTCTCCTTCAAGGATACCATCTTTGGGATACGCAATTGGATTGTGTTCCTGAATGGAAGGAACACTTTATATGATAAAGGTGTGACGCAAGCCATGCTGAAGTATCCCTACCCGCTTCGGGATAGTGCCTTTATACTTAACCTAGTTCCAAAATAAAGGTTGAATAAATTCCATATTAGACATGGAAGAGGATAATGTCGAATCTATCTTAACCGATGATTTGAAGTTGTCATAGGCAAAGTCAGAAAGGCTTGGAGCCTAGTACGGCATATGCAACTTTGTGGAATATCTTAGCAAGTACGCTAGATATTATTTACTCGTCTGCGGAGCAAAAGGCGTTTGTCTCCAAACATGTCAGTCTTTCTAAAGGAAGTGTTTCTTCCAAAAGAAACAATGGGGAGTGAATCGTATCTCAAAAGAGTTTGAGAACCACAAAGATATATTCAACCATAGGAACGTGAGCAGATGCCACATAACGATGAGGTGTAGAACACTGCTCAGTGCACACAAAAGTTCTGTAAGTCTGTAGATAACCTCAAGCCTGAAAGGGCTGCGAGTAATGCTTCATCTTGAAGAATGAATATCTCACGACTTATGAAAGAATGTTTGAAAGGCAAGATTGAGAGATATGGCCAGGAGCCATAATATCTCGAATTAGATTCCATTAGTAGATGACCAGTTGTGAACCTAGTCTGCCTTACCTAAGGAATGTCCTGAAAGGTGACATGGATTGTAATATGATTACCATCAGGCTATAGTGACGGCTGAGGGCTACGGGGTGTAAACCTTGTAATTACATTTATGCTGCCAGCTGAGCCCAGTTCTATTCAGATGATGCTTGTTATAACTTGATATCATGGCTATATGATAGTGTTGAAGACGTTAGGCGATAACGACGATGTTCATAGACGATAACATGATATGTAAGCTCACGAAATCCATTTATGGACTCAAACAAGTTTCTCTAGACAATTTCTTTGTTTGATAATCAAAGGAGTTTGATTTAGTCAAAAGAAAGATATGCCCAATGTGCAAGAAGGATAGTGGGAGTGTGTTATGATTTTTGAGCAAGGTATTATATATCTCTCTCAGGAATTATCACCCCATGTCACAGTCAATTAATGTTTGGTAGTTCAAGGTCTTTGTGAAAGCACTTGGATTAGCAGTTCTTATTTTAGAAATAAGAATCTATAGCGATAGATTTAACTGCTGTTAGATTATAGTTTACCTATATAGATGTGATGCTAAAAGAAGTTTAGCATAGATCGCGACAGGGGATACTGCTAGCCGGTGTTCTCAAGATCTATCTATGTTAGGACGTTCGTCCTAAAGATAAGGTGAAAGATGATGCTTATGGAAGGTTTCCTTCGCTACTGCGATAGGAACCATCTTATAGGTGATGACGGATGTTCATAGTCCATGAGGAGTCATGAGAAGGTATGAAAGTAAATCTGGTGGATATCGAGAATATCCTTAAACAAGTTAAGGAAAGTTTCCCAGTTTATTGAAACTTGGAATTAAATAAACGTAGATATACAGACGTATATCCTGAGTCTTATGAAGGCGAGTGGGAGCTACAGTCTGGGTTTGCAATCACTTTGATTAAGTGATACAGTGAGCTGGAAATGTTCTAGCATATGGGTCACTATAAATTCTACAAGTAGGCCAAAATACAGTAGTGCCTTGGGGGCACAGCGGGAGCAGTACATGAGTCTAGAAGGTTCATTCCTGAACCTTGTACGGTCGTTCCACCTTTTCTATATAGCTGATATGGTAAGTGGATTCATTGCTTGAAGCAAGGACCAGGGTCTCGTCAGAGATTCGTGTGTGTGTTGAGGCGGTTCCTTTGACTTGGTCAATTTGGAACATGATATGAAGATAGTCTGAGTCCCACGGATAGCGATCCGTTTATGGCTAGGGCTGGTTGCGAGTATTGCATAAGATTCTTGTGTTTCAACTTGGTCTTGTGTGTGCGAGTGATTGGTTTTAGGCCAAGTGGGAGATTGTTGAAATAGTGTCCTAAACCCAATCGGGTTGGACCGGATCCGACCGGGTCGGAACATTTCTACTATTTCTTTGTGTTTATACATATATCAAATGGCTTTTCATTTGTCATATATACATTTCTTTTAAAGAACCAATTATGAATTGTTATATGATAACGCCCTTAGTATTAAAGCGTGATAGGGAAACCATGATAGGCGATTATGGTTGATGAGATCTCTAATCACTTTAATAAGTTTGATACTTAAATGTCTCTAGGCCGATGTACTATTAAACAGGGCATTGATAGTATAAATGAGACTAGCACGTATTAGATGTCTTCTGTCTTTAGAGGCGTGGATAGATCTCGTCTATCGAAGTGTAGAGACACTTGGACCATGCGTGGGCGTGTATTAGAGAATGCGTACATTGGGACGACCCCCACTTACACGATAAGTGTCACACTATGTGGCGGTTGTGTAATTATCCTTAAGACCGAGTCTTCATGGCATCACGGTGTGGATTGTCATGCTTTGACACTATTGAGGTTTCCCAGCCATGGGGCGATCATGCGGTAGTGATTGGGTGTGATCTTTGAAGCATGCGGAGTATACATGATTGGTCGTCCGGGAATCGCGTACTTATCGGTCGGGGTAAATATCCGAAAGGGCCTTCTTATAAGGAATGTCTTGTTCTCGTGAATCTTTGCAAAGTGGGAGTAAACGTGTTACTTCGAGAGAGCCTGATATCCAAACTATAAGACACGGTCGTCAATGTTTGACACTCGACGTACGACCGTTGGGATATTATTATAGCGATAGGATTGTAAGTTACACGGTAACTGTTTCACATGAAAGGTAGTAGTCATTGCATTTCACTCTTCCGATGATTGGGGGTCACGGTGTGTTGCTAGACGCTATCCCGTGATCGTTAGGCATGAATGGCAATTTCGTAATTTGCACTTTGTGTCTACGGCCAACATATTCGGAAGCCTATCGGGTCACACACATATGAACATCCAGCCGGATTAAAATGTGGTTATAGATGATAACCAAATAAGGAAAGTTTATCTCGAGACTATAAGGGTTATAGTGGTAAATTAATATGGTGGTATTTATTTATTATGAATAAATATAATACAAGATATTAATTATGATGATTAATTAAATATGTATATTGATACATATATATAAAATTCGAAATATGTATATATGATATACATGTATTTTTGCAAATTAATTAATCATAGCATTATATTAATTAAAGAAGTTTCCATAAGTCAATTAATGAAGATATGGGGCGCATTCTTGTTGTGTGTATGACACACTTGGATTGTGCAATTTAATTAATGAGATTACCATAATATTAATATGTGATATTAATTGATTTTGAGAAAAAATAGATTTATGGTAATAACATAATTTGCATTCAATATAAGATATTGGAGAATTATAATTTATGGATTCATTTAATATAAGATATTAAATTAAAAGAGATAAATCAATCACATTAATTATGTTTCCTTATTTTATTGGAAAGAGATTTTTCTTCTCCTCTACTCCAAGGAAAAGTGGTGCCCCTTATACCTATAAATAAGAGGGCTTGCCAAGCTCTTCGTACACCATTCTTCCAAGAGCAATTGTTCTTGTGAAAAATTGCAAGAACTCATAGTTCTTGTGTAAGAAAGAGGGGGGCTTCCTATAGTGAGTTTGTGAGGGAAGAAAAGGTCCGGTCTAGAAATCGGAACTTTTCAAGAGCAATCCATGGTGGGATTCCGCGGGGCTGTTCGTGTGTGGATCAAGCGGTAGAGGCCGAACACTTGGGCGGCTCCATGTTGAACTACTCTCCTTAGGCGGTCAAAGCGTCGATCTTTTAGATCAACCAAGGTAACCACCGTCTTTAGTTTATTCGTTTATTGCTTAAACGAAGTCGATCCTGGTTAAAAGGAAATAAAATTTTAAATTCCGCTGCGTTCCCGCGTAGATTTCCTAACATTATAGTGGTTCAAGGTGGTGTAATCCTATCAGTCCACTCTTCTCCTGTGATGTTGGAGGAAATTCACTAGAGATCCTTGAGGTTTCAGTTACAAAAATCCCTAAGCTGTTTATCCTTCACCAATGACTATGGCTTCACAAACTGAACACTTGAAACAGGTAGGATTGCTGCTCCAAAGTATTCCACTGGTCCTTGAAGGGTTGGATTGCCTCTTCACCAGCTCCACCACAAACAATAGTTCTTGACACCCAAAAGATGCTTCTCTATCTTCAGCAAACTACTTGTAAAAGAAGAGTTGAATCAATTAAGTGATTCAGCTTTCAGCAACTTGATCAGGATGAATTGATCAGTAGCTTGAGGTCTTCAAGTGTGTATACTTGATGTAACTTGATAGCAGGTTACACTTGAAGTGTTAGGAACATTTTATTTTGTTTTGATGATGGCCATACTAGCTGTTATAGCAGGCCTGAAAATAAGTTAGAATTCTTTGTATACGTCTTTACTTAGAGTCTGACATGTTGTATAAGTTGAGTTAGGCAAGTATTGTACTAGTTGGTAGGATGGCAAAGTAAAAACAGATTTTCGCCAGAGTGAACAATAATAGATCTAATTGGAGTCTTAAGCTGGATGACGCATTGTGGGCCTATCGTACTGCATTCAAGACCCCGATGGGCACGTCACCCTTCCAAATGGTCTATGGCAAAGCTTGTCATTTACCTGTCGAACTTGAACACAGAGCTTTCTGGGCAATTAAATTCTTAAATTTCGATAGCCAACTCTGTGGGGAGAAACGATTGTTACAATTGAACGAGCTCGACGAATTCAGACTTAGAGCATACGAGAATGCTAAGCTTAGCAAGGAAAGAACGAAGATGCTCCATGACGCTAAGATCAAGGACCGAGAATTCAAAGTTGGTGAAATGGCTTTACTCTATAATACCAGACTTCATTTGTTTCCTGGTAAGCTAAAGTCTAGATGGTCTGGTCCATTTGAGATTCTCGAGGTTAATCCAAGTGGAGTAATTACTTTGAACGGGTATGGTAATCAAGCTTTCAAAGTGAATGGTCATAGACTTAAGAAATATTTTGGGCAACCAAAGGAAAAGCCTGAGATTCTTTATTTCCAAAGAAGAGATGAGAGTCTGAGATGTCCTGATTTGTGAGGAGATTCCATCTTATTTCTTTGAGTCGAGATGATGATGACGTTCCTATATCCACCCGTAAGGTACCTTCATTGAGACTTCCGATCATACCACTATGTCTATGCCTATCGTATGCGCAAGAACAAGAAGAAGAGAGTCGATGTAGTTTGGAGAGAAAAGTTTAATGATCTTATAGCACACTTGACTTGTTGTTGTGGTGAAAATCATTTCCGCCCAAAGGCTCTGATTACGATCATCGAGGTGGCGGTAGTCAAACCAAAGTGGCCCGATCCGGGTTGATCTTTTGGAATCTGTGTCAAGCTATTGACATTAAAGAGCGCTCTGGAGGCAACCTAGTTTTCTTTGTTCGTTTTCTTTTCTTAGGTTGCTTTATTGTTTAGAAATAATACTTTAGTTGATTTTGTGTTGATGGTTATTCCTCTTACGTTCATTGTGAGTGTTTTGTGTTATGTGTTGCTCATATACCCGTGTACCCGAGATTATATGGTATGTCGAGTGTGGCGGATATACTTTTGAGCGAGTTCACAAGCTTTTATGTCCAAAGTGTTGTCTATTCGAGTTGTCGCGAGTATATTCATGCTCCGGCCTGACCTCTGCCAACTTTCATCCGACAACCACTGTTGAAACCAGCTAAGTTTTCTTTTTCTTTTATTCTGCACATTCTGAGGACATAATGTGATTTAAGTGTGGGGGTAAATTGGGTATGTTTTTATGCTATATCCTTTGAAATATGAGTGAATGTTAAATTTACTGTGAAATTTAAAATTTTTAATGAGTCTCGAGCATATAATTGGAACTAGATGCTTGCTAGTTGTAGTTTTCTAACGATGATAGTATGTGACTTAGTGAGATGATTATAGCATGTTTTACTTTTATGGAGATAGTTTCGTTTTTCACTCACGAAAGCCTTTGATTTTGAAGCATGACTTTTGAATTATATCCTTTCATTATTTTTAATGATTTATCTTAGGAAGGTCAGTATAGTTACACCTAAGTTAGACCGTGTACTGTGAATATCATAAAGTTTGAATGTGATAAGTGAGATGTAACTTATGACTTTGAAAAGTGAATAAATAAAGTGAGTGAGCAATTATTAATAAATACGTTTGTCGGAAGCTGGTTAATGATTTGAGTGCGGTAGGGTATACCTCATATGTCCTATACCACTATGATGACCAAAAGCTCACGACAGTCAGGAGAAGCTACCTTATGATTTGAGTAGGTAGGGGATTATCACGAAATGTCCTACACTACTATGATGGGTAAGAGCTCATTCTGATATGCGTCAAATTTGAAAATTTTGAAAAATGATGAATAAGAATAAATTGAAGTCTTTGTTATCATGGATCTTATACCCAGTAGAACCGCATGATATGTTGTAGGGATTATCCTACTGAGTGCGTGGGAAGGCTTTGAGTGGAGCTATTAATTATGCATGTACTAGGATAGTCATTGGAATTTTTGAGAGGATATTTCTTTGAAAGGCTTGTTAGATTGAGAATGGCTTGTCACACTTACACGAATCTATCTCTGTGTTGGTATCATTTGCTATAGTTGTTGTATCTTTTGTTACGTGAGTTAGAGATCTATGTGGATTATTTATAAAGTTGAGCTATAGTTTTGATTGTTTTGTCCGAGGACGTACAAAAAGTTAAGTGTGGGGGTGTTGTTAAGGCCATATTTATATGATTATTAAGGGTTTATTTCATTATTATTTTCCCCACATTTGCATAATTTACATGAGAATTAAGGGTTTAAGTGTAATTATTTAATAAAGATGATTTTAAGAGGGTTGTATGCAAAATTGATGATTTTAAGTGTTGATTTAATGGAATTATTATTATTTGGATTTTATTACATTTTTGCGTTGTTTATTTATCATGTAGGAGTTAATTTTCGTGCATATAATAGGGATAAATGAAGCTCAAGTCGAATTATAAGAGATAGAGTTGGAATTGGCTTGAAGAATTGGATAAAGATGAAGAGATCCGATCCTCAGCAGTTCAAACGGGCGTCTACTGATCTTGAACGAGCGTCCAGAAGTGAACTGGCGTCCATGCAGCGTCCATAATCGTATTTTACATTCAGAGAGTTCAGACGGAGGATGAACGAGCGTTTACTCAGCGTCCAGGCATTACGGGCGGGCGTCGGATATTCGAGGCGGCGTCCGTTGCCGACTTAGTCATAACCGACTCAAAACTCTATATATAGCAAGAAACCTCTTAACCCTAATTCATACCACATAATTGAGATCGCAATTTTACACCAAAAGCTGCGGCCACAAGCCTTTTACACAGAGATGAATTTCTCCAATCCAACAATCATCTTCAACATGATTGTTGGCTAAAAGCCTTGCAGTGAGTCGACGGAGGAAGCCCATCATCAACACAACCAACTAGAGAGTTCGATGCTTTATGTTAGTGAGTTTAATTTATAGTTTTTCATCACTTTGGATCTTTGTTTTGTATTGATCATGTTTTGTTGGAATTAACGATTTGATGAAACGATTTATCTATATCTATATGCTTGGATCTATGTATGAAAATATATTGGTTTAAGTTTTATTTCGTTCAAGTGATGCAATTATTAGGTGTTGTAAGAGATTATGCATGATTAGTTGAGTAAGAGTTTGGAAACAACCTCGTGATTTCGTGTTGATTGCATGTTTAGTTTGTTTGAAAAGATAAACGAAACCCTAGAATTTGGTTGAAGAAATTTAATTGAATTCATGAAAAATCACTACTAAAAACTACATCTTTAGATCACCATCTAGTTGGGGGGTTGTTGGTTGATGGGTGGATTCGTTGCCTCGCTGTGTTTTCCTTTAATTGTTTTAATCAAACCGTTTAGATTAAGTTTAGTTTAAGTTCTAGTTATATAAACCCTAGTTTCCTGCTGTTTTCCTGCACTTTTACGCTTGAGTTCATAATCGACGCGCCGTCCGCATGATAGCGAGGCGCTTCGTCCGATAGATTCGTTTCAGGCGCTGTTCACTTTAGTGAACGCTCGTCCGCCTTTTGTTTTCTTATTTTACGCTTGTTTTTATTTCTGTTTTAGTTTTAATTCTTAGGTTTAGGTTTTAGTTAGTTTCAGCTTTAGTTTAGATAGATAATTGTGACATAATTGATATAGATTTATATTTGAATCCGATAAACACTCCACTCCCTTAGGACGACCCGTAAACACCCTATACTACGATCCTTATACTTGGGGTGTTTCGGTTTATAAATTATAAAACTAGTTTTTACCGAACAAATATTATTTAGTTGGGCTAAATAATATAATACACATAAAAGACATTTTATGTGGGCTTATTGACCCTTAATGTGGCGCCAATATATATGTCACTTAATTAGAGATAAATTAGTTTTCTTGGATAATTATTTGACATGTGATTTATCTTTTATTTGTTAAATGATAATTCATGGAATATTAGATAATAACATGATTTATCCTAATTTGTTTGGGATAATCATTTTATTTATCTTTTATTTGGAATAAAGGATTTATGTAATAAATATCTTTTAATTATTAAATCCTTGGAGGACAAGGATTACTCTCCTATATAAAGAGAGTTCTCCCAAGCCTTAGAGATGGCTTAATTTCGACCACCACATAAAAAGGAGAGGAAAAATTAGTTTTCTCTTGTCTAGGGTTTTAGTTGGTGTTGCGTATCAAGGAGGTTCGTGTAACAAGAAGGGTGTCCACCAACTGCCGTTTGGAGAACACATCGGAAGATCTTGGATTCTCTTCCTACTATTGGTAACATGATCTTAACCCCTTGTAGTAGTTTAAGTCCTTTAATTATGTATTGTGATGTATAAGTCGTGATCCATCCGCTGCGCGTAGATCTAAGTCGTTTGGATCTAAGAACCTGCATCCTTCAGCTGATCACCCTACTGATAGCTCAGCAATGTTGGTGGTCAGGAAGCCTACTGAGGTTACTGAGAATTACAGGAAACCTACTAAGAAGACAAGAAAGTTGTTCTGTGACCACTGCAAACGCAAAAATCACACCAAGACACTTGCTGGAAACTACATGGTAAGCCTAATTCCTTTAAACCCTCCAAACCAACCAGGGAAGGTCAGGGCATGTCAGTGAAGAAGGGAACAAATATACCATGTTGGATGCTCAGTTTGCTGCCTTCAAAGCCTTCATTGCTCAACAAAAGGAAGTTAGTTCTATCACTGACATAGCTACTCATGCTAAAACAGGTATATTTCACTCACCTCTCAGTAATGATTCTTGGATTGTTGATTTTGGGGCTTCATCCCATATGACTGGTAACAAGAGTCTCATATCTTAGTTTAAGCCCTGTCATCAAACCCACAATATTAGGATTGTTGATGGATCTATTTCATGTGCACAAGGTTTTGGAAATGTCAAACTTAGTGATAAGATATACCTTCAGGATGTCCTATTGTTCCAAAATTATACTGTAACCTTATATCTGTCAGTAGACTCACTAAAGACCTAAATTGGACAGTCTTGTTTAATAACAATCAGTGTATTTTCCAGGATCTTTCTTCACGAAGTGATTGAGAAAGCTAAAGCACCTGCCAGAGATCAAGTTTGGTCAACCTGCTGAAAGCAGAGAAGATTGAAGATCAAATCGCCTCAGACTGCAACCAAACCTTAGACAATATCATGTTATGACATTATAGACTAGGTCATCCAAGTTTTGGTTATTTAAAGTCTTTATTTCCTGAATTGTTTAAAGGATGTAACCTCAGTGACCTTCAATGTGATATTTGTCTGTTTGCTAAACTTACTAAGTCTGTGTATAATAAATTACCTTACTTAACCTCCACACCTTTAACTCTAATACATAGTGATGTATGGGGACCTTCAAGAGTTAAAAGTATAACAGGAAAGAGGTGGTTTGTCACCTTCATAGATGATCACACCAGGATCACATGGGTGTTTTGATGAAAGATAAATCTGAAGTTGGAACCATCTTCTAAGAGTTCTATAACATGGTATCCACTCAATTCGACACTAAGATTAAAATCTTAAAAACAGATAATGCCCTGGAATACAATGAGTCCAACCTCAGCACCTTCCTGAATGATAAGGGAATTGTTCACACTAGTAGCTGTGTAGAGACACCTCGGCAAAATGGGGTTGCTGAGAGGAAGAACAGGCACCTACTAGAGATGGCTAAATCAGTCATGTTCACCACCCATGTGCCTAAATACATGTGGGGTGAAGCTATATTAATAAACCATATCGATCAATAGGTTACCCAAAGAGAGTGCTAGGATTCAAGACCCTATCCAAACCTGTGACAAATCACCCCTGTCCTCATCTTATTGATGACTCCGCCTCCAAAAATCTTTGGATGTCTTGTATTTGTCTACATTCATGCCCAACATAGAAGCAAACTCGACCCCAAAGCTCATAAGTGCATTTTTCTTGGTTATGCCAAAGACATGAAGGGCTACAAGTGTTATTCCCCCACTGACAAAAGATTATACAACTCTATGGATGTCAAGTTATTTGAAAAAAATCCTTACTACAGCAACCCTACTGAGACTGTCACAGATGGAAACCTGATTGAAACAGAAACTCTTCCATCTTCTTATAGTCCACTGACTTCAACTGCACCTTCCAGTGAGGAACTTGAGGCCTTGCCAATCCCTCTACCAACTCCTAATATTCTGCAACCTAATCAGTCTCATCAGCTTTCTAACCCTGATCTCCATACGCCTACTGAACCTCAGCAACCTACTGATACTCCCCAAACTCCTGAATCTGCTGATATGCCTCAGCAACCTACTGATACACCTAAACCTGCTAATATTGATAACAGACCCATTGCTGTCCGAAAGGGAAAGAGATCATGTACTGACCACTCTATCCATAATTATGTGTCATATAATCACTTGTCATCTGGTTTTGCTATGTTTACACAGGACTTGGACAGTCATTCCATTCCTAAGAATATACAGGAAGCTCTCAAACATGACAGGTGGAAGTGATTGAGGTCAAGTTAAATTACTAACTCGATGCCTAAATAACCACTAGCAAGTGAACTAGGTTCAATCGCAGTATAGCTAGATAGAGTCGAGGTCGATCCCACAGAGAATCAATTTGTGGATCCTAACTTAAATAGCCAACCTATTTATTTCGTTTGACAAACACGGTCTATGACCAACATAAAGTACAAGAAAAGAAAGACACACTCAAACATATAAACAACATGTAAACACATAACGTAATCAACTGCCCAATTATAACCGTGATCATTTGGATCTAGACAATTTATATGACAACAAAACTCATCAACTACTAATCCGTTCATATCTATTTATATTGGCTCACGGAGTCATCCTCTAAGCTTGATGTAGCACCGATAGGTCACTATATCAACGTGTTATTGTTACGTGACTTCGCCTCTTGGTGCCTCCATCTCATATAACTCACACACTTACTACTCTAAGGATGCCGATATTGACCGTACACCTCGTCCGGGCAACATTCCTTTGGTTAGGCGTACTTCCTGACGATCACTCAAACCCTCGTCCAACTAACACTTACCAAGTTATAGTCTCATGCTAGTTTACGATCTACATGTAACAAGGTGCGCAATTCCCTAATATAAACCTACCTGAGATAACGCTGAGCGTCCGAAGATCAATTCCTGAACCTACCTAAGAGTCTTATATTGGTATTTCCTTTTCACACGTTTTAATTAAATTAAGCGAGTGGCGTAGCCATAGCCATACCTCTTTGAGATAATAAATTCAATTAAGCTAACCTAATCATAAAGAGCGTGGTGATTAACGGATGAAAACATGTTTGACAACTCTCGGTCGACCGAATAGGTGCTCTCGATCGACCGAGTGACACCTCTCGGTCACCCGAGAGTCTAACTCCCAGTTTACATCCCGAACATATTTCTCGGCGTTTCATATACGAATCGGATTATATAGCGAATCATCAGGACATCATATAAACTAATCTAAATACACATAAATTAAACACACGATTCATCCGTAGATATTAGGTAGAGGGCGTAGGATATGGGATCCTTATAGACAAGGTATCACCATCGCCTCTAACGTCATATTCTAGATCTACATCATCTAAATATGAATAACTACTCAAACAATCAAAGCATAATTGGGAAATTGATTACTAAAAGAAAGCGAGAAAATAAACTAGGGCTTACATGTTTGCAACCTAGCAACCTCCACAAAGCCTTATTTTGCTTATATGTTTTATGAATGAATAGTGGTGAATGCATGATAAAAATACAAAGGACTTGTGTTTATATAGAGCCTCGGCCGTCATAGAAAACCGACTTAAAATGCCGACACTCTGAACCTAACCGACTCAAATAATGTGCCGAACTTCTTCGATTTGTAGGCCCACTCGGTCGACCGAATGCACAGGCTCGGTCGACCGAGCCTTACATGCTCTCTGGCTCTCTTTCTCTTTTATCTTGGGCTTTCTTAATTAAATGCATGATCCACCAAAGCTTCTCAAAGTCCATCCTTGTGCTCCCAAATGAGTTACTACAAATATCACATGAAATACGATCTGTAATATCAAATAATATAATAAAACTTCATAATACATAATAATGAATCGTAACTCTCGGCATATGCAAATTAAGCGTATTACGACTTATTATTACTCTATTATAGCTCCTTTAAACTAGAATCGGGGATAAGGTCATAGAATAACGGGCACAAAATGACCGTTATCAACTACTACCCCACTTAGCCTTTGATCGTCCCGATCAAAATATCAACAAGTTATTCCCCATGAACTACTCTCCAGTGGTCACCGTATACTGACACAAGAAACTCGAATCAACTCATATCATCTATGCTCATCAGATATCCATTATCCACTATTCATCATGAATCAATGTGTTGTGTGCATGTGCATTGAGTTTTAAACATCCGTAGCAAGATTGGAGCTTATGCAAACTTACGTA
This sequence comes from Gentiana macrophylla, assembly GCA_026214975.1. NCBI lineage: Eukaryota > Viridiplantae > Streptophyta > Magnoliopsida > Gentianales > Gentianaceae > Gentiana > Gentiana macrophylla. The sequence continues at coordinate 58,854,247 of CM047813.1, read as the reverse complement.
GTCTTAACCTACCAACTTGGTATTCCCACTTCTTAAGCCTTTTAATTTTTCAAGCACCGGAATAATAAGCAAGAGCGTATCTATAGGGTTTTGGACTTGGAGACCGAGTACTACTCAAAGCCTCTTAAAGAGTTGAATATTCTTTTCATATCTTCATATTTTTCAAGATACTATCAATCTCAAGAAGGACAACTTTTTAGAGCATCCTCTATCTTGGATCAAATATTAGCATCGAATAATACCACAAGCGCGAGGCTACTTTGGTAATTTACTACAAGCCCAGTGTTTTAACATTGTCAAACACAGTGCGTCTCAAGCTTATTACTCAGCTTTTGTGGCTAGAATCTTTAGGAACACATCAGACGATAAATTTGACACTAGGTAAGCATAATCAATCATCTATGCAGTGTACACATTATTATTTTACCTTTTATAACAAGCGTAGTGCAACTCGATTCAGTTATTGAATAATTGAATAATAAACAACTACTCGCAACGGACAATATGAATATCATTAAGTTTACTAATCAAGAAATCACAGAAGTATAAAGAGATCACGTACTCATGAAATATGGGTTATTTCTTATTAGATATAATTATCAGGAACTCACAAAAGTAAATGTGATTCTAAGTTTAAATTTTTAATTTTTAATTTTTAATTTTTAAAATTTTTTTTTACTCATTTTATTTACTATTTGATATAAGGAATTACTCATTTGAGCTAAGTGACTTGTACCCCCCACTTAAACAATGCATTGTCCTCAATGTATATAAAAAATAAAAAAAAACAAAAGAACAAACTCAGAAAAGGAACTTAGCTCTGGATAAGCGTGGAAGTTTGAACAAGTCTTAGGACTTCGGCACAGTTCAACAGGCACAGGCATTGGCTCCATAGCAGGGCAGAAAAATAATCACTGCAACACATATCTTAAACAAAGCTCGCAACTCATTACAGGATTAGTCCAAACCGTAATAATCAGAAAAAAGGGACCGTAAAAGGTATAACAATTTCCTTAAACATTTTTATGTCCATTAATTAATGATTACATTTCAATACATTTCAACAAGTCCAAAACATTACATGAGTTCGAATTTAGGAAACAGAGAAACTTGCTCTATATAACACGACATACTAGTAGAATTGAATCAAAATAAAAACTCGTTAACTATAGGAAATGCAAACACTCAAATTAAAATACTTAACCCTAGCCTGGATTGAATGGTGCTAGTGGCAAATTGTTCGGGCCGGCTTCGTTAGCATCATCCTCGGGTTCCCCTTCTTGGTCGTGGCCGTGAACGACAGGCGGTGGGACAGAACTCAAAGATAGGATAGGCATTGGTTCCACATAGGAATCGCCGCCTAACACCGGGCACTCGGCTCCTTCCACGAAATGTAGTGATCGGTGACCCAAAAGTAAGGTGTGCCGAGGCTTGAGAGCATCGTCTGTCATCTCCTTAGCGTATCAATGCCCCCACATTCACAGGCCATCCCATGTACAACCAATAGAGCAAAGTGGCATGAGTGTAGTAAACCGTAGATACATGCTTAGCCGGGAAGATGTTAGAGCGGATAAGCTGTTAAGGCACTTATCCTCCCATCTCCTAAAGTCTGTTTCCGCAAATGTGCGGGCAACCTCCCCTATAGTCCATTCTATTCCCAGATAGGCTCCAACTTCCTCCAACCAAGCATCGGACCCGTCAAATGTCGCCATATACTCCGGCCCGTCCTCCGAGACATCCACCCCAAAATAAGCATTAATCGTACCGGAGAAATTACAATTGGTCGGCCCGAATATGTACGATATTGGTGTCGGGTGTGTCTGCGCAAATAAGCATAAAATTCTCTTACCCAATTGGCGTTGACCCGGCCTGGGAGTGCGGCGACATCACGCCATTGATAACTTTCCACCAACTCCAAAAGCTCATCCCCACAATTGTCCAAATCTAGACCCGAGCTCGATGTGCGGGGCATTAACGAAATGATTAGTAAGCGAAGAATATACCTCCCGACTCGCGGTGTGGCACTCCGTTGATTAATGGGATGTTGCCTTCAACAGCCACGAACTGAGCGGCTCTGCGTCTTCTAGGCGGCATCCTGGCGAGTAAACAGTATGCAGCGACAAGCGGAAGGGTGGCCCGACTCTCGATCGACCGAGAAACGATCCTCGGTTGACCGAGTGTGGAGAATCGACAGTAACAGCGTCTGGTGCTGTATCCTTCCCGTGTCTGAATCAATTGATCAGAATAAATTTCGATAGGTTCTTCAAGGTGAGTGGAAATGGTGAAGTGGATAAAGATTTTGAAATATTTCCATTTGATTTCTCTGAGGGTTTGGAGAAAAAGGGAGATGGAAGAATTGTGATGGAGAAAGGGATGAGGAAAATGAAAGAGAGGGTGAGTGGTTTAAATAGAGAAAATGGAGTTGGAAAGGTGGAATGTGATTGGTGGAAAAATATTGTTGGGGATTGATGAGGTGGAAGGTGGATTTTGAAAATTTGAATTGGGAGAATAAAGAAGTTGGGAAGAGAAAAAGGTGAATGGTTGGGAAGAGGAAAGGTGAATGGGGATATGTAGAAATAAATGGTGTTAACCATTTTAATTATTTTGACATACCGTAAATTATCTAAAACAAATAACCATGCCAAAATTTATTATTTCACTCTACCGCAAAATTTTTTCTCTAACCAATAAGTCGCCTCAAGCACAAAAGCAACCTCATTCTTATCATGAATAAATCAAACAATCTGGTCTAAGCATTTGTAAAATAATGCATTACCATTTCCTTAATCAACAAATTTTTTTACAAAGATTCAATTACTACACTTCACTTCACATAAAAACGATTCGAATAAAAAAATTATTTTTGCACATCCTTAACTCAACGATCGTTGAACACGGCAAAATAAAAAAAAAAACTTCTTATCGTTTCATGCTACTTTTATTTAGAAAAGAAAAATAAAAATAGAGATAAAAATAATGAAGGATAGAAATAGTTCTCTGATTTAAGTCGGTAGCTCGACTTCCCAAAATATCACTCTCTAAGAATTGTTCTTGACTTGCCAGGTCTTCACCCGACTAGCCTTCACGAAAACGTCTTGCCATTTCTTTGCACGAGTGCCTTTCCGTGGGACGTCGTCGGCGAAAAAAGACAATCGAATCTGTCCATCTAAGCGAGGCACCGACTTTCGGGATCGTCTCGAGACTTGATGAGCTTTCTTGATTGCGAACTCTACGAGTTCGTCGCTTGACTTTCCTCCTTCTATCCTTAGGTTTTGAAAACGAGGCTTCAGCATCATTCTTATTAACAACAGGTGCAGGCTGAGCAGCTCTATCTCGGCTTAGGATTGTCAGGACCTCTTTCTCATCTCGATCGTCAACATTGTCATCATCACACTCCTCTGAACTTGGAATCACATCCGGTTTAGAACCAACGACTTCTATAATGTTTACACTTACCGGAATAGGGAACTCAAGATTCTTTATCCCAAAAGTCTCAGAACCCTTAGCATCAAACAATGTGATCTCATGCCTAGTCATACGAATGAGGGCTCTAGAGGTATTAATAAAAGATCTACCCAAGATAATTGGGCTATACGGATGCTCCTCTATGTCCATTACTACCAAATCTATCTTAAACCGAAGTTGTCCGATACCAATGATCATGTTATTCATTTGTCCGACATGATGGTTCTAGTACTATCCGCGAATCTCACTTTCGTTGGGGTGTTTGTGGGAGTCGAATCATATTCCTATCGCAAAGGCTCTTAGGGAAAATGTTTAAGCTTGATCAAGAGTCAATTAAAGCCAATCCCAAGTGTGCTTGTTCTAGGGTAACATCTACAAGGAGTGCCCCAGGGTCATCTAACTTTGGCATTAACCGAGATTCATCTTCAACATATTTTGCCTCCTTAGCACGGTGACTATAGGTCGTTCCATATCTCGCTACTCTCTCGAACTGGACTCTATCTCCGACATGTAATCCATATAATCAATATATGAATCGAATCCGAATCGAATCCGAAGAAATTACTTGGGATTTAAAGCACACATACCTCTTTTTTACATACGCTTCACTCGCTTCCCTTGACTTTACGGCTTCACGAATTCTTTCTTTCATTTTTGCTATTCTCTCCTTCGACTTTTGCGTCATCGGCTTCATTGGTGTTGTCTTGGTTCGTAAAGCGTTAACATCCTCTTCCTTAACCTTGGAGAATTGTTTTGATGACATATTGTTTATCACGAACAATCTTACCCGGCGATTTAGTTACGATTATACGCAACATCGAAAAACAACAAGCGGTCAATAAACTAACGATCGATCACGATTGCTCATCACTGCTTTGGAGGCTTACAACCTCTTGTGACGGGAAAAGCGAAGCGGAGGAAAAACAATGCTTTGTCGGATAAATTAGAACAATGAAAGAGCTCGGTCGACCGAGTAACACTGTTCGGTCGACCGAACATACAGAACATATATATATAAATTTTTATTTTATTTATTATTATTTTATTATTATTTTATTATTTTTTATTTTATTTTTTATTTTGTATTTTACTTGTAAAAGAAAATAGAAACAAAAACGAAATAATCAAGTAGATTATTTAAGCAATTGGACCATTGATTCCCCGGCAACGGCGCCAAAAACTTGATTGAGGTCAAGTTAAATTACTAACTCGATGCCTAAATAACCACTTTAGCAAGTGAACTAGGTTCAATCGCAGTATAGCTAGATAAGAGTCGAAGTCGATCCACAGAGAGAATCAATTTGTGGATCCTAACTTAAATAGCCAACCTATTTATTTCGTTTGACAAACACGGTCTATGACCAACATAAAGTACAAGAAAAGAAAGACACACTCAAACATATAAACAACATGTAAACACATAACGTAATCAACTGCCCAATTATAACCGTGATCATTTGGATCTAGACAATTTATATGACAACAAAACTCATCAACTACTAATCCGTTCATATCTATTTATATTGGCTCACGGGAGTCATCCTATAAGCTTGATGTAGCACCGATAGGTCACTATATCAACTGTGTTATTGTTACGTGACTTAGCCTCTTGGTGCCTCCATCTCATATAACTCACACGCTTACTACTCTAAGGATGCCGATATTGACCGTACACCTCGTCCGGGCAACATTCCTTTGGTTAGGCGTACTTCCTGAAACGATCACTCAAACCTCGTCCAACTAACACTTACCAAGTTATAGTCTCATGCTAGTTTACGATCTACGTGTAACAAGGTGCGCGCAATTCCACTAATATAAACCTACCTAGAATAACATTTGAGCGTCCGAAGATCAATTCTGAGCCTACCTAAGAGTCTTATATTGGTATTTCCTTTTCACACGTTTTAATTAAATTAAGCGAGTGGCGTAGCCATAGCCATACCTCTCTTGAGATAATAAATTCAATTAAGCTAACCTAATCATAAAGGCGTGGTGATTAACGGATGAAAGCAGGTTTGACAACTCTCGGCCGACCGAATAGGTGCTCTCGATCGACCGAGTGACACCTCTCGGTCACCCGAGTCTAACTCCCAGATTTACATCCCGAACATATTTCTCGTTTTCATATACGAATCGGATTATATAGCGAATCATCGGGACATCATATAAACTAATCTAAATACACGTAAATTAAACACACAGATTCATCCGTAGATATTAGGTAGAGGACGTAGGATATGGGATCCTTATAGACAAGGTATCACCACTGCCCTAACGTCATATTCTAGATCTACATCATCTAAATATGAATAACTACTCAAACAATCAAAGCATAATTGGGAAATTGATTACTAAAAAGAAAACGAGAAAATAAACTAGGGCTTACATGTTTGCAACCCTAGCAACCTCCACAAGCCTTATTTTGCTTATATGTTTTTATGAATGAATAGTGGTGAATGCATGATAAAAAATACAAAGGACTTGTGTTTATATAGAGCCTCAGCCGTCATAGAAAACCGACTTAAAATGCCGACACTCTGAACCCTAACCGACTCAAATAATGTGCCGAACTTCTTCTGGACTGTAGGCCCACTCGGTCGACCGAATGCACAGGCTCGGTCGACCGAGCCTTACATGCTCCTGGGCTCTCTTTCTCTTTTATCTTGGGCTTTCTTAATTCGTCTGTGATCCACCAAAGCTTCTCCGAAGTCCATCCTTGTGCTCCCAAATGAGTTACTACAAATATCACATGAAATACAGTCTGTAATATCAAATAATATAATAAAACTTCATAATACATAATAATGAATCGTAACTCTCGGCATATGCAAATTAAGCGTATTACGACTTATTATTACTCTATTATAGCTCCTTTAAACTAGAATCGGGGATAAAGGTCATAGAATAACGGGCACAAAATGACCGTTATCAGGAAGGCAGCTGTGAAAACTGAAATGTCTACACTCATTGACAATCATACTTGGGATCTCATCACTCTCCCACAAGGAAAGAAGACAGTCAGCTGTAAATGGCTATTCACCATCAAGTACAATGCTGATGGTACTATTGACAAGTGCAAAGCTAGACTGGTTGCAAGGGGCTTCACTCAAACATATGGACTTGACTACAAAGAGACATTTGCACCTATGGCAAAGCTCAACACAGTTAGGGTGCTGATCTCCCTGGTTGTCCAACTTGACTGGCCACTCTATCAGTTGGACATCAAGAATGCCTTCTAAATGGTGATCTCGGTGAGGAAGTTTATATGGTATACCTCCTGGCTTTACCAACACTCACACTCAAGGAAAGTTTGTAAGCAGAGAAAATCTATGTATGGCACAAGCGGTCCCAAGAGCATGGTTTGGCAAACTTACTCTTTGTGGTTAAAGGCTGCTGGATATCATCGATTGCAACTCGAGATCACACCATGTTTATCAAGAAAACCAACGAGGAAAAGATCCATTCTTATTGTCTATGTGGATGATATCATCATGGTGGTGATGACCTGCTTTGAGATCCACACATTGAAGACCCTCATGGCAGAAGTGTTTCAAGTTAATGATTTGGGGTACCTCAAGTACTTCATTGGCATGGAAATAGCAAGAAACAGCAAGGGTATAGCAATCTCACAGAGGAAATATGTGCTGGACCTACTGAAGGAAACTGGCATGCTAGGGTGCAAACCAGGTATCTCTCCAGTAGACCCCAGTAATCCTCTAGTGCACGGTAATATTGCTGTAAGAAAGGAACAATATCAGAGACTTGTAGGAAAACTCATTTACCTCTCCCATACAAGACCTGATATTGCATATGGAGTTAGCCTTGTCAGTCAGTTCATGCATTGCCCTACTGAGCACCATTGGAATGATGTCTACAGAATACTAAGATACTTAAAGTCAACTCCTGGCCAAGGCTTACACTTCACTAAGTCTACTGACAGATCAGTGAAGGTCTATATTGATGCTGATTGGGCTGGTTGCCATATAGACAGAAGATCTACCACAGGCTACTGTTCCTATGTATGGGCTGATCTTGTCACTTGGAGAAGGAATAAACAGCCTACTGTCTCTAGAAGCAGTGCTGAAGCTGAACTTAGGGCACTTGTTTTGGGCATTTGTGAAGCTCTATGGATGAAAAGAGTCCTGACTGACCTTCAGCAACCCCTTCAGCAACCTATCATCCTCTGCTATGATAATAATTCAGCATTATGCATGGCAGAGGATCCTGTTCATCATGATAAGACAAAACATGTGGACATTGACAGACATTTCCTTAAAGAGAAGATTGATGCCCAGATCATTCAACTCCAATATGTTCCCTCAGCAGACCAAAATGCTGATATTCTCACCAAGGCCATTCCACCCCTTATGTTCAGCAGACGGCGTAGCAAACTTGGCTATATTGACATATACAACCCAGTTTGAGGGGGGTGTGGAAATATTACATTACATTATTGTAACTACAAAACGTTACTTGTGTATAAAGACATATTAATTGTAAGACATATTAATTATATTGTATAAACAATTAATATGTCATAAAGTCAGAAAGTAACTCCATTTTGTCTTATTATGTAATAGACAACTCTAGCAATTAATACTAGCCGACTCTAGTAGTTAATTGCTCTACCCCTAGCATATACTCTACTAGGACCTTTCTCATTCATACTTGTACCTATTTATACCCACTCTTTTATCACGAATAAACTAAGTTGAAGTTTACTCAAGTATTATTACTTTCTCAAACTCTCTTCACTATGTCATGAACAACTCAAGTTTGACATGCCACGGTTGATCAACCAATTGCAAGTCTTCGAAGCTCTCTCGTCTAACAACAGAGGCAAAGAAGGGGAAAAGAAGGCGGAAGCCAATATGGTTGAAGCCAAGGCGTTGAACTCTGGCCATAAGGGCAAGACCAAGTCTAAACATGTTACTGGGCCTAAACCAAAACCTATGAAGAAGAAGGCCAAACAGACCAATCCTTCCAAACCTAAATGGAAGTGCTTTTACTGTAACGAGATAGGACATTGGCGCCGTCACTGTCCAGCATATCTCAAAGACGTAAAGGATGGAAAGGTCAAAGCTGGCAATGGGAAGGATAAGAAAGGTAATTCAGAATTACTTGTCTTGGAATCCTTTAATGTAGCTAAAGATGTATCAACCTGGATACAGGATACTGGAGCTACTAACCAAGTATTTTCTTCTTTGCAGATCCTTAGTTCGTTTGAGGAGCTAGATTATGAAACTCAAGTGATGAGAGTTGGCACCCGGGCACTTGTTTCAGCTAAAGTAGTGGGAGCTATTGATTTATTTTTTGGCAATAAAGTTCTAAAATTAGACCATGTTTATTTTATTCCAAACTTCCGTAGGAATTTGATTTCCGTTTCGACATTGAAAGAACAAATGTATTCGATTTCCTTTAAGAATGAAAATTTATTATTTCCAGAAATGGTTTTAATTTGTGTTCTACATTACTGGAAAATGGATTGTATTTTATTAAACCAACGCATGCTCCACTTCTTAACACTGAAATATTTAAAGTAGCACATCAACAATCTGCTAAAAGGCAGTAAGTTTCTCAAAAAGAAGATAAAACATATCTTTGGCACCTTAGGCTAGGTAATATTTCCTTGGAAAGACTCAAAATACGGGCTAAGGGTGATTCCTTAAAAGAGTTATCTGTTGTCTCGTTGCCGATCTACGAATCTTGCCTGGAGGGAAAAATGGCTAAGCGTCCCTTTTCGTCAAAAGGAAATAGGGCTAAGGAACCTTTAGAGTTAGTACATTCAGATCTTTGTGGTCCGATGAATGTGCAAGCTAGAGGCGGATTCAAGTACTTTGTGACTTTCATTGATGACTACTCGAGATTCGGTTATGTTTATCTGCTGCATCGGAAATCCGAAACTTTTGGAAAGTTTAAGGAATTCCAAGCAGAAGCCGAAAGGCAACTAGGCAAGTCTTTGAAATGCCTTCGCTCTGATCGCGGAGGAGAGTACTTAGATACTGAATTCACTGACTATCTGATTGAACACGGGATTTGTTCACAGCGTTCTACGCTCGGGTCACCTCAGCAAAACGGAGTTTCTGAAAGGAGAAACAGAACTTTGATAGACATGGTCAGGTTTATGATAAGTTATGCCTCGCTACCGATTTCCTTCTGGGGATATGCTTTACAAGCAGCGGTATACATACTGAATGTAGTACCGTTAAAGTCTGTCGAAAAGACACCTTTCGAAATGTGGAGAGGACGTCGCGAAAGCATACGTCACTTCCGTATTTGGGGATGTCCTATACATGTGCTGGAAGACAAGACTACAAAACTACAAAAACGTACGAATGTATGTTTATTTGTAGGGTACCCCAAAGGAACACGTGGAGGTCTGTTTTATGATCCATAAGATAACAAGGTGATAGTTTCTACTAACGCCACGTTTTTGGAAGTTCAATATATGGCAGACTTCAAACCTCGAAGTAAAATCATACTTGAGGAGTTACTTTCTGATGAGGTCAGACCATTGGTGACACCTAGTTTCACTGACAACAACACAACGAATGCACCTATCAACCCAGAAAATCCTGTTCCACCCAGGCATACTGAGAGAGTGGTTCAGCCACCAATTCGGTATGTGATGCAATTAGAGGCGAACGTAGCCGTCTCTGATGGAGTGAAAGATGATCCAGTGTCCTTTCGGAGGGCCATGGATGAACTTGACAAGGAAAAATGGGTTGATGCGATGAATCAAGAGATAGAGTCTATGTACTCTAACTCTGTCTGAAACTTATAGATTGCCTTGTGGGTGTCAAACCCCATAGGAAGCAAATGCCTCTACAAGAGAAAGGGAGGAGTTGATGGGAAGGTTCAAAGCTTTAAAGCACGGCTTGTAGCCAAGGGTTACACACAGCGAGAGGGTATAGACTATGAAGAGACCTTCTCCCCTGTGGCAATGCTGAAATCCATCTGGATACTCCTTTCGATTGCTGCATGCCTAGATTATGAAATCTGGCAGATGGATTTTAAGACAGCCTTTCTAAATGGCTTTTTTGACGAAGAAATATATATGCAGCAACCAGAAGGATTCATCGAGCAAGGCCAAGAGCAAAAGGTGTGCAAGTTGCTAAGATCCATTTATGGGTTGAAGCAAGCTTCTCTGTCTTGGAATCATAGATTTGATGAGACCATTAAGTCGTATGATTTTGAACAAAACTTTGATGAGCCTTGTGTATACAAGAAAGTCATCAAAGATAAGGTTGCATTCTTAGTGTTGTGCGTTGGCGATATTACGCTGTCGGAAACGATAAGGGTATGTTGTCGGACGTAAAAAGTTGGTTAGCCAACCAATTCCAAATGAAAGATTTGGGGGAGGCGAAAAATTTTCTAGGGATCCAACTTATAAGGGATCGTAAGAACAAGATGTTAGCTCTATCCCAGGCATCTTACATTGATAAGGTGTTGGCAAGATATAGCATGGAGAACGAAAAGAAGGGTTTTCTACCACCCCGTCATGGCGTTCACCTCTCTAAGAAATAGGGTCCTTAGACTCCGGAAGAAATAGAGGCTATGGGAAGAGTGCCATATGCTTTGACTGTTGGTAGTCTAATGTATGCAATTATGTGCACTAGACCGGACATCTGTTATGGCGTTGGAATCGTCAGCCGTTATCAGCCCAATCTAGGAATGGAACATTGGACAGCAGTAAAGAATCTCCTCAAATAAATGATGAGAACAAGGAATTATATGCTCGTACACTGATTCCGACTTCCAGTCGGATAGAGATGCTTTCAAATCTACCTCTGGCTCAGTGTTTACTCTCGGAGGTGGTGCAGTCATTTGGAGAAGCGTAAAGCAATCCAGTATAGCTGATTCAACTATGGAAGCCGAATACATAGCGGCCTCTGAGGCAGCTAAGGAAGCAGTTTGGCTGAAGAAGTTCCTGGGTGGTTTAGGAGTAATCTCAAATCACAACGATCCGATATGTCTCTATTGTGACAACAATAAGACTGTGTTAAATTCGAAGGAACCCCGTAGTCATCGCAAGTCAAAGTATATAGAGCGAAAGTACCATTTGATCAAAGAATTGTTCAACGAGGAGACGTTTCCGTACAGAAAATCCCCTCTTAAGACAACCTGGCTGATCCTTTCACCAAGACATTTCCGTTAGAAGTCTTGAACAGGCATTTGAAGAATATGGGTATTAGGGACATGACTCATTTGCTTTAGAGTGAGTGGGAGATGTAGTTTGCTATAATATAGATATAGGGTGTGCTCTAAAGCAATTATTCACTTGCCTTTCATGCAAGTGGGAGATTTTTAGGTGTAGTGCCCGAAACACAATTTTGTAATTGTTTGATTTAAATAAATGACAGAATTATATATTCATTTTATTATTCGCATTTATGCTTATATTATACACTGCTGAAAACCCTAAGTATATCGGTATGTAATCACGAAACTCAGTGTATGGAATACACACGAAAATTGAGTTAGTGATGATATGCTTAAAACTAGTTTGTCCGTGGTGAATGTAATCAGAGTATGGGTTTCATTATTAATATACCAATAATGCACCCAGAACACTTAACGGTGTGACCGTCTTATCCGGACCGTCGGTATAGGGCTCCTAGTGGGGCATTTATATATGATGTCTATCATATAGGACTGGACCGATTTGATTTGAATTCTCGATATAATTCCATGATCGAGAAATCTTATCGAATCACAAGATGATCATATACGGATTAATCTCAAACCTGATGTGATCACAGTCTACTGCTTGGTTCAAAGTAGGGTTTGATGTGTTAGTTAAGGATCACTTGGATACATGTGATCTGAACACTTCTCGTTGGCTCAATGCTGGAATGAGTGAGTAGTCTGTGACTTCACAGATATGGAATCCATTCCTTCCTGTGGGAAGTAGACAGACAGTTCCCTTATTTGTTAATCCTAGGAACTGATCGATGGGCCCAGTTCTTTTTATATTAGTTATGAACTAATTGATCACTATGTTAATGGTAAATAAGGATAAGATGTTTTGAGAAGGGTTTACGGCAATATCCCGAATCAAAACGAACAGTCTATAGAGGATTTACCGTATGTAATGATTATATCAATAGACGCTTATCGACTCAGTGATTAGAGTGTAAGTATATATCTATAATCGATAGAGTTCAGTTTCGGATTTATGGTGGCGTAATCCCGGAATTAATAGATTGAATAGGAATTGTTCTGTTCAATAAATAATTTAATTTAATTTATTGTAGCTACTGGTTATAGGTCCATGGTCCCCGATGTGGCTCCTAACATGCATATGCTTCTTGACATTGGGCCTCAAATAATAATTAAGTAGTTGGACTATTTAATTGATGTGCGATTTATTATTTATTGGACAAAATAATAAAATACATTGAAAAGACATTTTTCGTGGACTCGGCCCATTATGTGAAATTTCGTGTGAACCCTAATTTTCTAGTATTGGGGGTGTGTTTTGTCTTGGTAATTATCAAGGAATTAGTTTTGTTGATAATTATAAGACATGTGATTAATTGTTTATTTGTTAAATAATTAATTATGGAAAATATATTAGATTGATCCTTAAATATTCTAGATTTATTCTAAATTATTCTATGAGTATCTTTTATGGAAAATGATTATTATAATTGATTTTCTATTAATTATTAAATCCTTGGAGGACAAGGATTTCTCTCCTATATAAAGAGAGTTCGGCTAAGCCTTTTCATTCATCACAATTCACGACATATACACACCAAAATAAGTTAAGAATTTTCGGCCAAGCTTAGGGTATAGAGTTGGGAAAATCTTCGGGATTTTCCGGGTAGCATATCAAGGAGGTCAAGCATCAAGGATCAACATCCACCGGTTGTTGCTTGGAGATTCACATTGGAAGATCGTGGCATCTCAAATTGGATCTCGGCTTCATCAATCTTTTGGATCTCACTTTTGATTGGTAAGTAGATCTCACCTTCTTGTATGTAGATCTTAAATTATGTAGTTTAATTTTATATGATCCTGATCCTCTTGTTTATTCTGCTGCGTAATCGGGCGGATCTAGATCCGTCCGGCGATATTACATCCAACATATACAACATGTCAGACTCTAAGTAAAGACTTATACACAGATTTCTAACTTATTTCTGGCTTGCTATAACAACAAGTATGACCATCATCAAAACATAATAAAATGTTTCTAACAATACCCATTATGATGTATTGAATGGTACATCATCTTGATTGCCAAATGTGTGATCCAGAATAGTAGCTGGTACTGTTGTGTTCATATAAACTTGTCTTTGTGCGGCTTCTTCTTCAAGATCTTGTAGACTTTCACCGTTTGTGTTTGGTTCATCAAAACTACATGAATTGACTCTTCAATCACCAAAGTTCTTTTGTTGAGTACTCTGAAGGCTTTGCTTGTGTCTGAGTATCCTATAAAGATTGCTTCATCAACTTTTTCATCAAAGGTATACAGTTGATTCCTGTTCAAAACAAAACATTTAGATCCAAACATATGCAAATGTGAAATATTATGTTTTCTTCCATTCCAGATTTCATATGGTGTTTTCCATGATGTTTGTTGATGATTGATCTGTTTTGAGTATAGCATGCTGTATTTGCTGCTTCAGCCCAAAATCTCTTTGGTAGTCATGCTTCTGCAATCATTGTTATGACTGCTTCTTTGAGTGTCCTGTTTTTTCTTTCTGCTACACCATTTTGTTGTGGAGTCTCTGCTGCTGATAGTTGATGTAGTACTCCATTCTCTTCATAATAGGTTCTGATAATTTCATTTAGGAACTCTGTGCCTCTATCTGAACTAATCTTGATGATCTTCAATTCCTTTTCATTTTGTATTCTTCTTAGCAAATCTAGTAGCTTTTTGAGTGTCTCTCCTTTCTTGTTCATAAATATGGTCCAAGTGAATTTGGAAAAGTCATCCACCACCACCAGAGTGTACTTCTTTCCACTTACACTTACTGGTGTGACTGGTCCAAAAAGGTCCATATGCAACAGGTGTAAGATTCTTGTTGTAGATTGATAAGGCTTTGACTTGAAGAAGCTTTTGATCTGCTTCCCTTTTTGACATGCAACACAAAGAATTTCCTTTTTAAAAGTGATCTCTGGAAGGCCTTCAACTAGTTTTCTCTTTGAAAATTTGTTGATGGTCTTGATGTTGAGATGGTTTAGTCTTTTATGCCAAATCCAGCTGGTTGATTGCTTATTTTTGACAAGCAGACATGTTTCTGCTTTTGCTGTCTTCCAATCTACCACATACATGCCGTCTTCTCTTTTTTCCTGCAAGTACAACTGTGCTGGTTTGATTGTGAATCACTTTGCATCCTTCTTTGCTGAAGTGCACATTGTAGCCTTTGTCACAGAATTGACTAATGCTTAGAAGATTGAAATTGAGTCTTTTAACATAAGATACATTCTGAATCTTCAAATTGTTCGTGAGCATTGTGCTTTCCCCCTTAATTTTTTTGGGGTTTTATTTTCCTTCAAATGTAACTTTGGGTCCATCAAAAGCTTTAAAGTCAGTTAACCATCCTTTATTCCCTGTCATGTGTCTGGAACATCCACTGTCTATGTACCAGACAATCTGCAAAACAAGTTAACTAAGTTTAGGTTCCCAACACTATTTGGGTCCATACCTATTAGCAGTCATGCCTCTCATTACAAGTGTATATCCAAAGGATCTCCTTCTTGGATAGTTGAAATCATCAACTTCATATATGTAAGGCATGGCAGAACAATTTCTTTCAAATTTATTGAGATTATTCTGATAAAATTCTCTACTTTTTGGTGCATTTGCATCCTTTTTCACTTTCCAATATGTAGGAGGAAACTTATTTTCATATTGCTTCTTGTGTCCAGGAACATGCCTTGGTTGGCTTTTCATAAACACATGTTGCATAGCATGAAATGGTTTCATCTTGTGTTTTGGAGGTGCAATATTCCAATCATCTTCTGAAGGGTAAAGTCTTCCCTTACCTTTCAGTAAGCCTTTGCCTTTAGTTGGCTGGTTTGATGATTTACTCTGTTGTTTCACTATAGTGGGTTTTGACTTCACTGCTGCAGAGTGAGAAGTTGAACCATGGTGTGTCCTTATCTGAATTTAGATCCAGTTTTGGTCCTTGATTCAGAATTGTGTTGTCCATTCATTCTTTTCTCATTCTTACTATTGTAACCAAGACCATATATGGATCCAAACCTTTTTGGGGGTTTATAAACTGGTGAATTTTCTGGTGCTCTTAACTGGTAGGGAGGTTTTCTCAGCTGGTCTGTCAGCATCAGATGAGTCATTATTTGCTGCTTGTTGATCAGTTGAGTGTACTTCCTTACTAGTTGATTCAGCTTTCAGTTTATACGGTTCTTTCTTTAATCTTTTATTCTCCCTTTTCAGATTCTCACATTCTTGTTCCAGAATTTCATGATTTGTTTGAATTTCTTGATTTACTCATAAGATTTTGAATTAGGTTTGTAGAATCTAAGGGAGAAGTAGAAAGATTGTCTTGAGTCGATGTGGATGCACTCGATGATGAGTATGAACTAGATATTACCTCTGTTTCATCAGCTTCCTTAGTCATAAGGCATAGATATGCTTTGTCATTGTATGAGCTGTTAGATTCATCATCATCTGAATCATTATTAGATGATTCTTTATTCTTTTCACTGCAGGTTTCAGCTTTGAGTGCCTTCTTGTTCTTTCTCTTTTCAGTTGTTTTCTACTTCTTCTTTTCCTCATCTTTGTCTTTTTTTTCAGGGCAATCTGACTTGAAGTGACATTTCTTCTTGCAATTGAAGCATCTATATTCATCATCCTTTTTCTTCATGTCTTTGCTTGAGCTTGACTTTTTGTTTGATGATGAACTTCCTTTGAATAGCTTCTTCTTGCTAAACCTGTCAAAACATTTAATTAGTAAATCAATATGTTCTTTTAGATCATGTGTCTCTGTGCTGCTTGTATCGGTCATTTTTCATTGCTGGGGTGCAACCAGTGCACTGGCCTTGTGTGCCTCTACTGGTGCACTGTCTTCACCGTTCAACTCAAATTCATGAGGCTTTATTTGAGACATCAGAGTTAAGGTATCAGTATTTATGAGATTTATTGTTCTTCTGAGTACTGATGTGATAATCTTCCATCTTTCAGGTAGACCTCTCAAGATTTTCAAGTAAACTTCTTTTTGTGGATATGTATGTCCAAGTTGTTGCAGTTCCCTGATGATGCTTGAAAATCTGCCATTTGATCAATGGATTCGCCAGTCTTCATTTTGAAGTTCTTGAATTTCTGTTTTGCAACAGACAATTTGTTTTCCTTGACTACTTCTGGTCCATCATTGATCAATGCTAATTTATCCTACATCTCTTTTGATGTTTTGCAGTCTTTGATCCTCATGAACATGTTACTATCCAGAGTCTTCAAGATCATGACTTTTGCAAAAAAATTGAGATTTGCTCTTTTTCTGTCATTCCTGGTCCAATCTTTCTTGAGTTTGTCTATTTCCTTTCCTTGATCTGCTGCTCCTATGGCTATCACAGTAGTGATCTTGCTTGGGCCATCATTGATTAAATCTAGCATCTCCTCATGAGTGATCGCGTGTAAGTCAGTAAGGTCGATATTACTAGCAAGAATACTATGTACATCGTAGTATTGTAAATGCGAGCAAAGGTCGATCCAGCGAGAGCGATTCAACTTTAATTATAAAGGATTCTAACCTAATTAAGAAGCAACACATAGGTTGTCATTGACCAACAATGAACATAAAGAAAGCGTGGTATTTCTCCCCCTCTTCTCACCGATCTACTAACTTGGATTAGTTAATCGTTACGTTTACTTCCCCACATAATTTCCTTAAATGAATCGAGCGAGCTTTTGATTTAATTATTAGCTACGGGTGCAACTCCTACTCCTATCTACTCTGACAATGGTAGTAGACAATCTATATGCAAGCTACCCTCTTTAATTGGTCCGTGATAGCCCGTATGCATAAAGAACTAGAATTTCCGATATCGGCGCTAACTCATACCGCTAACCCGCCTAGCAGCTATCGACACTGATCAGCACGTTCCTAGGGTCCATTCAAGTCTATGTCCAAACATAGCACTTCACTATTCGTATTTCATGCTAGTTTACGATTACAATAAGCAGATTTTCGAGTTCTAACCTACTGTTAATTAAACCTACGATAAATGTACACATAGTGAATCGTTTTAGGTTTTCTAAATAATGCCTCGATAAACCGATATAGACCGCCATGTTGCACCGGGGTCGACTCTTCCTATTCTTTGGATCTACATTGCTCACATACGATTAAAATAAGTAAATTATGGGGTCTTTAAACATGCAGATTAACTAAAACACATAAATATGAGCAGTTTACCATATTGAAGACAAAAGGAACTTTGAAAACTTCATACCTTCAACAATGGAGATCTAGCTCGATCAACATAAGATAGAGATGGTAGAAAGGAGAAATCGAAATAACTCCTCAAAAGCTTGGAATAACTTTATTTCATCAAAATTGTATAATGTAATGGAAAACTATTAAAGAACGATGTAATAATTTGTAGATGCGGCCTTATATAGATACAGTGACCGACTTATGACTCTTTAAAACCCTAACCGACCTAGTAGAGGCGGTAGAATCAATTTTGTGTCCAACAAGTCCTCGGTTTACCGGGTCGACTTTTCTTCTTTTTCTTCAGCAGCCTTAGCTTTGGATTTTAATCACTCGGCCCAATATACTCCTTTTGGTCCAGATCTATTCTCCAATGCTCCAGTTAAATTTATCATATAAAACATGCAAAACAAGACAAAAGCAGTAGCAAAATCTCGGAAAATAACATAGATCACGAATTACTATCCTAGAAACATACACATAGCATTTAACACATATTCCACATAATAATGTGTTAGGAAATCTGTTGGAGCAGCGAATTCAAAAATTTATTTCCTTTTAACCAGGATCGAACTTCGTTTAAGCAATAAACAAATAAGCTAAAGGCGGTGGTTACCTTTGTTGATCTAAAAGATCGGCGCTTTGACCGTCTAAGGAGAATAGTTCATATAGAGCCGCCCAAGTGTTCGGCCTCTACCGCTAGTCCATATGAACAACCCGCCGGAATCCCATCATGGATTGCTATTGGAAAACTCCGGTTGCTAGACCGGCCTTTTTCCCCTCTCTCAAACTCTCTGTAGGATGCTCTCTATTTTACACAAGAACTATTAGTTCTTGGAATTGTGATGTACAAAAGAGCTTGACGCCCACTTCCTTTTATAGGCAAAGTGGCGCCCCAAATATGAGTAGAGGAGAAGAAAACATTTTCCCAATAAAATAAGAAAAATATAATTAATTTATTTATCTCATTTAATTTAATATCCCATATTAAATATTTCCCAGATATTGTCAATATCTTATATTGACTATATTTATCTTATTACCATAAATAAATTTACACGTGTGCAAATCTATAGTTATTAATATCTAATATTAATATATGGTAATCTTAATAATTAAATTGCACAATCCAAGTGTATCTTTATACACCAACATTGGCGCCCCATATGCCAAAGATTTGGCATCCGGAATATTCTTTAATTAATATAATGCTATGATTAATTAATTTGCAAAATACATGTATATCACATATATACATAATTTCGACATACATATCATATATGTATATTTAATTAATGTATTATATTTATTCATAATAAATAAATACCACAATAGTAATTTATCACTATAACCTTTATAGTACGAGATAAACTTTCCTTATTTGGCTATCAACTATAAGCACATTTTAATCCGGCTAGATGTTCTTATGTGTGTGACCCGATAGGCTTCTGAATATGTTGGCCGTAGGCACAAAGTGCAAATTACGAAAATGCCCTTCAAATCTAACGATCACGGGATAGCATCTAGCAACACACCGTGACCCCCAATCAACGGAAGAGTCAAATGCAATGACTACTACCTTTCATGTTAAATAGTTACCGTGTAACTTACAATCCTATCGCTGTAATAATATCCATTCGGTCGTTAGTCGAGTGTCAAAACATCAACGACCGTATCTTATAATATGGATATCATGCTCTCTTAAAGTAACTCATTTACTTCCACTTTGCAAAGATTCACGAGAGTAAGACATTCCTTATAAGAAGGCCCTTTCGGATATTCACCCCTACCGGCGAGTCTGCGATTCCCAGATGACCAAACATGTATACTCCTCTTGCTTCGGTATCACACCCAATCACTACCGCATCATCGCCCCGTTGGCTTAAGGAAACCTCAATAGTGTCAAAGCATGACAATCCACACCGTGATGCCATGTATACTTGGTCCTAAGGATAATTACACAACAGGCACATAGTGTGACACTTATCCGTGTAAGTGGGTCGATCTAACGTCGCATTCTCTAATACACGTCCACGTCATGCGGTCAAGTGTCTCTACACTTCGATGACGAGATCTATCCTGCCCTTAAAGCAGAAGACATCTAATACGTGCTAGCACATTTACGTACTATCAATGCCACTGTTTAATAGTACATCGGCCTAGAGACATTTAAGTATCAAACTTATTAAAGTGATTAGAGATCTCATCAACCATGATCGCCTATCATGGTTTCTCTATCACAGTTTAATATTAAGGACGTTATCATATAACATTTCACAATTGGTTCTTCAAAAGCACAAATGAGAACAGAAAAGCCATTTAATATATGTATAAACATAAAGAAATAGTAGAAATGATCCGACCCGGTCGGATCCGGTCCCTACCCGATTGGGTTTAGGACACTATTCCACCAATCTCCCACTTGGCCTAAAACCAATCACTCGCTCACACAAGACCAAGTTGAAACACAAGAATCTCATGCAATACTCATAACTAGCCCTAGCCATGAGCGGATCACTATCCGTGGGGACTCGAGACTATCTTCATAACATGCTCCAAATGACCAAGTCAAAGGAACCGCCTCAACACACACACGAATCTCTTACGAGACCTTGGTCCTTGCTTCAAGCAATGAATCCAATTACTATACCAACTATATAGAAAAAGGTGGAAGAACCATACAAGGTTCAGGAATGAACCTTCTAGACTCATGTACTGCTCCCGCTGCGCCTCCAAGGCACTACTGTGTTTTGGCCTAGTTGTAGAATTTATAGTGACCCATAGCTAAGAACATGTCCAGCTCACTGTATCACTTATTGAAAGTGATTGAAAACCTAGAAAGTAGCTCCCACGTGCCTTCAAAAGACTCAGGATATACATCTATAGAACTATATTTATCTAATTCCATGTTTCGATAAACTAGGAACCCATCCTTAACTCGTTTAAGGATATTCTCGACATCTACTAGAATCACTTTCATACTTGATCATGACTCTTCATGGAGTGTGAACCTCTAGCATAATTCTTACGACGGATCCTATTGCAGTAGCAAAGGGAACCTTCCATAAGTATTATCTTTCACCTTATCTTTAGGACTAATGTCCTAACATAGATAGATCTTGAGAACACCGGCTAGCAATATCCCCTGTCGCGATCTATGCTAAACTCTTTTAGCATCACATCTATATAGGTAAACTATAATCTAACAGCAGTTAAATCTATCGCTATAGATTCTTATTTCCAAAAATAAGAACTGCCAATCCAAGTGCTTTCGTAAAGACCTTGAACTACCAAACATTAATTGACTGTGACATGGGTTGATAATTCTTGAGAGAGATATCCAATACCTTGCTCAAAAATCATAATACACTCCCACTATCCATCTTGCACATCGGGCATATTCTTCTTTTGACTAAATCAAACTCCTTTGATTATAAAAACAAAGAAATCGTCTAGAGAAACTTGTTTGAGTCCATAAATGGATCTCATGGGCTCACATATCATGTTATCGTCTATGAACATCAAATTTGTTTGCCCAACATCTTCAACACTATCATATAGCCATGATATCAAGTTATAACAAGCATCATCTCGAATAGGCTCAGGCTCATTGGCAAAGCGTAAAGATAATTACAAGGTTTACACCCCATACTCTTCTGCCGTCACTATAGCCTTATGGTAATCATATTACTATCCATGTCTGCCTCAGGGACATTCCCTCTAGGTAAGACAGACTAGTTTCACAACCTGGTTGTCACTGATGGAATCTAATTCAAATATTATGGCTCCTGGCCATATCTCTCAATCTTGCCTTTCAAACATTCTTTCATAAGTCGTGAGATATTCATTCTTCAAGATGAACATACCAAAGAGCCTTTTCGGGCTTGACGTTATCCACAAACTTACAGAACTTTTGTGTGCACTGAGCAGTGTTCTACACCTCATCGCTATGTGGCGTATGCTCATGTTCCTTTGGTTGAATATATCTTTGTGGTTCTCAAACTCTTTTGAGATCTAATTTACTCCCACTATTTCTTTTGGAAGAAACACTTCCTCTAGAAGACAGCATGTTTGGAGACAAACACCTTTTGCTCAGCTGATCGAGTAAATAATATCTAGCGTAGTTGCTAAGATATTCCACAAAGTTGCATATGTCATACTAGGCTCTAAGCCTTTCCGACTCTGCCTATGACAACTTCAAATCATTGGTTAAGATAGATTCGACATTATCTTCTTCCATATCTAATATGGAATTTATTCAACCTTTATTTTTGGAACTCGGTTAAGTATAAGGGCTCTATCCTGAAATGGGTATGGGATAATTCGCATGGCTTACGTCACACCTTTATCATATAAAGTGTTGTTTCCATTTTGGGAACACAACCTGATTGCGTATCCCAAAGATGGTATCCTTCAAAGGAGAATCTGATTCTATTTCAGACGTCTTCTGAAACACCCTTCAGGTATTAATTACTTCAATCCAATTGAAGATTAAATCCTAAGTAGCTCATCAATCTCATATCCATACTAGCTCGAAATTTTCAGTCTTTCCGAATTGTGCACTTCACTGAGTATACTTGACTATTTCTAAAAATAGTCTTAGAGATTAACAAACAATTATGTGTGGCATTAATTGTCATAAGCCAACAAACATCGGTATGTTTAGGCTTTAGACAATTTTTCTAGATTTTATAACCTTTTCATAAAAAGGTATTTTAGTCATCTTTAGATAAGATACGTATCACCCACATGATTCATAATCACATGGTTCAGACATCATCTAAATGACATTTGATTATACGTTTCTCTTCCAGAGAGTCGACATCTAGAACAACTACAAATATCAAGGATAACAGCCATACAAATATTTAGTTGAGATCTCATCACATATATCAACTATATAGTGACATCAATCTAGTATGTTAGATTCAATGACCTTCCAACTTTATCGGAATAACATTTATTCTTTATAATTGAATATGTCTACTAAATCCTAACAAATAACTGAAAGTATGTTCTTCATAAGAACCGGAACATAATAACATTTATTTAGTTCCCTTATCAGTTTACTAGATCCAGAATGTGGTAAGTGTTACAAAGTTTGCTTCACCTTCCATATCTGTATTTAATCTTTCTTATTTAATCACACTCGCAAGATATCGTATATCTAAGAGTTGACTTGAACTTAGATAGATTTATCTCAACTCACTTGTCTAGAATAGAAACTTCAATAAGTTCTCTATTTAAGCACATGCCCTAATGTTCCTTTTTAATCCTTTAATCACTTGAAAAATGTTTCTTATTGTAGTCTTCATAAGACTTAAGAAAGATCACAAGAGCCATGTCTTTAATTTCCTTTCATAAAGAAAATCTAAAGTTTATTAAATAGTTTATTTAACCTTTTGAATCGTATTTCAAACATTGACTATTTAATTAACCTTTAAGCAATGATAGAATTAAGTCGATACTTAAATCTTACAATTTTGAAAACAACCTTTCCAAAATTAGATGTGGTCATTCTTATCCAACGTTTGAATTAATTGTCATCGTATGACTGAATGATCACCTTGGATCGTATCCAACATACGATTAATTCGTTGAAACTTATTTCAAATGATTCAATCATATCATGAGCTTCCTCTTTCATTAATAATTAAAGCTTTGGAGTGTTGCATCAAATATGTGGTCTCCTTGTCTTTAACTACTATAACGGGATTGCTCGTGTCATTGCTTATTTTAAAAGGATTAAAATTACTTAACCATATTTGAGAACGTTTCTCAAAAGGTAACAGTCATAATTTGGTTTTACTAATCGAGAATAAAACATAAATATAAAAGTTTGCTAAAACTACAACATAAAAATGAAAATAAAAGAGTGTTGTTGTTTATACATGCAAAATTAAAAATGGTCTTTTGGTTTATGATTTTGCTCCCACTAGTCAACTACTCCCAATTGACTTTCAAGAATTATTAATTTCTTTAGTGGACAAGATCCCACTAAACTACCGCGACCCCCGCTTTGGCTGGTGGGCCAAAAATATTCTAATAGGTAGACAACTCTTTGTCAATCGTATCTTATACAACTCTTGTTGTTTGACTAGTCAACTCTTTGACAATTTTCATCTTATGAAGTAGTCAAACCCTTGCCTCTAAAATCCAAACGACCCGCTTTGGTGGGTGGCCGAGAGAATTCTTAGTCAAGTCATAACCCCAATATTCGTGAGATCTCATACGATCATATATCGATAATGACGATATACCCGAGGTAGGTCAACCCCCTACTTTGGCTGATGAGTTGGATCCGAACAAGGGCTCTTCACCGTCATTATAATATGGGGAGGCAATTTCAACTTGATTCTTTTGAGGTGGAAGTATTTATGTAAATTAATTCACTTAATTAATTTTAATTATGGCCTCATCATACATATGTCTATCTCTATAGGCATACATCCTACACATTTATCTAGATCGTGCCTAGTCGTGCATCTATCGTATCATATAAAATAAATACAAGCACAAAATAAATAAATTCGTAAAGTAACCGGTATGATCATGGACTTTTCCTAGGTGCGGTTTCGAATACAAACTGACGAAACCGCTTACAATCTAAGGGTAGCTGCAACCGCCAATAGGATCTTTAATGCGCCATCTCCAATGGGATCTTTATTCTTCTTTCTTTGGTCTCCATCTTCTGCTCCATTCTTGTTACATTTAATTCTATCTAATAAAATAATACACCCGCCGCACACGGGGGAGAGCTAACGGGAATGGGATAAATGCAGAAAATAAACTAGGTCACGTTCTTCATAACGGACCTAGGACTATTTTTAAACCAATAAAAATTAAATCATTCACATCTATCCTATCGGTCGAGTCCATGATCAATCGGGTCCATATAATCATATTATATCTACTATATCTAATCCATACAATAACATCTTATGAAAAAGTTAAAATTAAAATTTAACTACTTACGTCTTAATTAATCAATTAACGTTTAATATATTAAATAATTTTATTCAATCAATTATCTAATTAACATTTAATCAAATAAATGATTTTAATCGAAATAAAATTAACAATTAATTTTAAACGATTTTAATTTTAATTTTAATAATTAGAACTATTCTAAAAATAAATTAAAATTAAAATTATGTCTCTTTTGTTTCTTTCCCTTTGATTCCTAGTCAAAAGGATGCCTTTGGTTTCTAAACCAAAAGCGTCTCTTAACTTACCCCTTTCCAAAATCAAAATTTTGAAAAGTACTTAGGCCTATTCCAAACCAAATTTGGAAATGCCAATATTTTGGTTAATATGCCTGGCCACTTTCCAAAATCAAAATTTTGGAAGTGGCCTAGGCCTAGGCTTTTTCCCAAATCAAATATTTGTAAAGGGCCTAGGTCTATTCCAGACAAAGTTTGGAAATGCCATTATTATTTTAATGCCATGTGGCTTCCCAATGACCCAAACTATTTGAACCATTGGTTAGCCACATTATACAACTAAACAAAAGAGGAATTACCAATCACAACTATGAACCTTATTGAATCTTAAAATACACAAAACAAAATTTAGGAGATCCGTCAACATTGACCGGTCAACCGACGCCGGCAAAGAGTTGCCATGCCGCCGCCGCCCCGACCGCCGCCAATTGGTCGAGCACCACCCGATCTTGTTTTTCTTCTTTTCATGTATCACTTTTTGCGAACCAAAAATCTTTCATCTTTTAATTATGTGATTTAAGCGATAAAATTAACTACGCAAAATAACATGCTTATTGCTTAAGCTCAAAGCTCGCTCCCATACCACTTTGTTAGGAAATCTACGCGAACGCAGCCTTTTAACCAGGATTGACTTCGTTTAAGCAATAAACAAATAAGTCAAGACGGTGGTTACCTTGCTTGATCTAAAAGATCGACGCTTTGACCGTCTAGAGAGTAGTTCTACATAGAGCCGCCCAAGTGTTCGGCCTCTCTTTGTTAGTCCACACGAACAGACCGCCGGAATCCCATCATGGATTGCGATTGGAAAACTTTGGTTGCTAGACCGGTCTTTTTCCCCTCTCTCCAACTCTCTGTAGGATGCTCTCTATTTTACACAAGAACTATTTGTTTTTGGAATTGTGTTGTACAAAAGAGCTTGACACCCACTTTCTTTTATAGGCAAAGTGGCGCCCCAAATATGAGTGGAGGAGAAGAAAACATTTTCCCAATAAAATAAGGAAAATATAATTGATTGATTTATCTCATTTAATTTAATATCCCATATTAAATATTTCCAAGATATTGTCAATATCTTATATTGACTATATTTATCTTATTACCATAAATCAATTTACACATGTGTGCAAATCTATAGTCATTAATATCTAATATTAATATATGGTAATCTTATTAATTAAATTGCACGATCCAAGTGTATCTTTATACACCGACATTGGCGCCATATGCCAAAAAGATTTGGCATCTGGAATATTCTTTAATTAATATAATGCTATGATTAATTAATTTGCAAAATACATGTATATCACATATATACATAATTTCGACATACATATCATATATGTATATTTAATTAATCAACATAATTAATATCTTGTATTATATTTATTCATAATAAATAAATACCACCATATTAATTTATCACTATAACCTTTATAGTACGAGATAAACTTTCCTTATTTGGCTATCAACTATAACCACATTTTAATCCGGCTAGATGTTCTTATGTGTGTGACCCGATAGGCTTCCGAATATGTTGGCCGTAGGCACAAAGTGCAAATTACGAAAATGCCCTTCATACCTAACGATCACGGGATAGCGTCTAGAAACACACCGTGACCCCCAATCATTGGAAGAGTCAAATGCAATGACTACTACCTTTCATGTGAAACAGTTACCGTGTAACTTACAATCCTATCGTTGTAATAATATCCATACGGTCGTTAGTCGAGTGTCAAAACATCAACGACCGTATCTTATAATATGGATATCATGCTGTCTCGAAGTAACTCATTTACTTCTACTTTGCAAAAATTCACGAGAGTAAGACATTCCTTATAAGAAGGCCCTTTCGGATATTCACCCCTACTGATAGGGTACACGATTTCCAGACGACCAAACATGTATACTCCGCATGCTTCAGTATCACACCCAATCACAACCGCATGATCTTCCCGTGGCTAGGGGAAACCTCAATAGTGTCAAAGCATGACAATCCACACCGTGATGCCATGTAGACTCCGGTCCTAAAGATAATTACACAACCGTCACATAGTGTGACACTTATCCGTGTAAGTGGGTCAGTCTAACGTACGCATTCTCTAATACACGTCCACGTACAGTCCAAGTGTCTCTACACTTCGATAGACGAGATCTATCCCTGCCCTTAAAGACAGAAGACATCTAATACGTGCTAGCCTGTTCGTACTATCAATGCCCTGTTTAATAGTACATCAGCCTAGAGACATTTAAGTATCAAACTTATTAAAGTGATTAGAGATCTCATCAACCATGATCGCCTATCATGGTTTCTCTATCACAGTTTAATATTAAGGACGTTATCATATAACATTTCACAATTGGTTCTTCAAAAGCACAAATGAGAACAGAAAAGCCATTTAATATATGTATAAACATAAAGAAATAGTAGAAATGATCCGACCCAGTCGGATCCGGTCCTACCTGATTGGGTTTAGGACACTATTCCACCAATCTCCCACTTGGCCTAAAACCAATCACTCGCTCACACAAGACCAAGTTGAAACACAAGAATCTCATGCAATACTCGCAACTAGCCCTAGCCATGAACGGATCACTATCCGTGGGGACTCAGACTATCTTCATAACATGCTCCAAATGACCAAGTCAAAGGAACCGCCTCAACACACACACGAATCTCTTACGAGACCTTGGTCCTTGCTTCAAGCAATGAATCCAATTACTATACCAACTATATAGAAAAAGGTGGAAGAACCATACAAGGTTCAGGAATGAACCTTCTAGACTCATGTATCTTTGCTCGCCTAGCCTCCAAGGCACTCACGTGTTTTGGCCTAGTTGTAGAATTTATAGTGACCCATAGCTAAGAACATGTCCAGCTCACTGTATCACTTATTGAAAGTGATTGAAAACCTAGAAAGTAGCTCCCACGTGCCTTCAAAAGACTCAGGATATACATCTATAGAACTATATTTATCTAATTCCATGTTTCGATAAACTAGGAACCCATCCTTAACTCGTTTAAGGATATTCTCGACATCTACTAGAATCACTTTCATACTTGATCATGACTCTTCATGGAGTGTGAACCTCTAGCATAATTCTTACGACGGATCCTATTGCAGTAGCAAAGGGAACCTTCCATAAGTATTATCTTTCACCTTATCTTTAGGACTAATGTCCTAACATAGATAGATCTTGAGAACACCGGCTAGCAATATCCCCAGTCGCGATCTATGCTAAACTCTTTTAGCATCACATCTATATAGGTAAACTATAATCTAACAGCAGTTAAATCTATCGCTATAGATTCTTATTTCCAAAAATAAGAACTGCCAATCCAAGTGCTTTCGTAAAGACCTTGAACTACCAAACATTAATTGACTGTGACATGGGTTGATAATTCTTGAGAGAGATATCCAATACCTTGCTCAAAAATCATAATACACTCCCACTATCCATCTTGCACATCGGGCATATTCTTCTTTTGACTAAATCAAACTCCTTTGATTATAAAAACAAAGAAATCGTCTAGAGAAACTTGTTTGAGTCCATAAATGGATCTCATGGGCTCACATATCATGTTATCGTCTATGAACATCAAGCTGTTTGCCCAACATCTTCAACACTATCATATAGCCATGATATCAAGTTATAACAAGCATCATCTGAATAGAACTGGGCTCAGCTGGCAGCATAAAGATAATTACAAGGTTTACACCCCATACTCTTCTGCCGTCACTATAGCCTTATGGTAATCATATTACTATCCATGTCTGCCTCAGGGACATTCCCTCTAGGTAAGACAGACTAGTTTCACAACCTGGTTGTCACTGATGGAATCTAATTCAAATATTATGGCTCCTGGCCATATCTCTCAATCTTGCCTTTCAAACATTCTTTCATAAGTCGTGAGATATTCATTCTTCAAGATGAACATACCAGTAGCCTTTTCAGGCTTGACGTTATCCACAAACTTACAGAACTTTTGTGTGCACTGAGCAGTGTTCTACACCTCATCGCTATGTGGCGTATGCTCATGTTCCTTTGGTTGAATATATCTTTGTGGTTCTCAAACTCTTTTGAGATCTAATTTACTCCCACTATTTCTTTTGGAAGAAACACTTCCTCTAGAAGACAGCATGTTTGGAGACAAACACCTTTTGCTCCGCGGTCGAGTAAATAATATCTAGCGTAGTTGCTAAGATATTCCACAAAGTTGCATATGTCATACTAGGCTCTAAGCCTTTCCGACTCTGCCTATGACAACTTCAAATCATTGGTTAAGATAGATTCGACATTATCTTCTTCCATATCTAATATGGAATTTATTCAACCTTTATTTTTGGAACTCGGTTAAGTATAAGGGCTCTATCCTGAAATGGGTATGGGATAATTCGCATGGCTTACGTCACACCTTTATCATATAAAGTGTTGTTTCCATTTTGGGAACACAACCTGATTGCGTATCCCAAAGATGGTATCCTTCAAAGGAGAATCTGATTCTATTTCAGACGTCTTCTGAAACACCCTTCAGGTATTAATTACTTCAATCCAATTGAAGATTAAATCCTAAGTAGCTCATCAATCTCATATCCATACTAGCTCGAAATTTTCAGGCTTTCCGAATTGTGCACTTCACTGAGTATACTTGACTATTTCTAAAAATAGTCTTAGAGATTAACAAACAATTATGTGTGGCATTAATTGTCATAAGCCAACAAACATCGGTATGTTTAGGCTTTAGACAATTTTTCTAGATTTTATAACCTTTTCATAAAAAGGTATTTTAGTCATCTTTAGATAAGATACGTATCACCCACATGATTCATAATCACATGGTTCAGACATCATCTAAATGACATTTGATTATCGTTTCTCTTCCGAGAGTCGACATCTAGAACAACTACAAATATCAAGGATAACAGCCATACAAATATTTAGTTGAGATCTCATCACATATATCAACTATATAGTGACATCAATCTAGTATGTTAGATTCAATGACCTTCCAACTTTATCGGAATAACATTTATTCTTTATAATTGAATATGTCTACTAAATCCTAACAAATAATCGAAAGTATGTTCTTCATAAGAACCGAACATAATAACATTTATTTAGTTCCCTTTATCAGCTTACTAGATCCGTAATGTGGTAAGTGTTACAAAGTTTGCTTCACCTTCCATATCTCAGATTTAATCTTTCTTATTTAATCACACTCGCAAGATATCGTATATCTAAGAGTTGACTTGAACTTAGATAGATTTATCTCAACTCACTTGTCTAGAATAGAAACTTCAATAAGTTCTCTATTTAAGCACATGCCCTAATGTTCCTTTTTAATCCTTTAATCACTTGAAAAATGTTTCTTATTGTAGTCTTCATAAGACTTAAGAAAGATCACAAGAGCCATGTCTTTAATTTCCTTTCATAAAGAAAATCTAAAGTTTATTAAATAGTTTATTTAACCTTTTGAATCGTATTTCAAACATTGACTATTTAATTAACCTTTAAGCAATGATAGAATTAAGTCGATACTTAAATCTTACAATTTTGAAAACAACCTTTCCAAAATTAGATGTGGTCATTCTTATCCAACGTTTGAATTAATTGTCATCGTATGACTGAATGATCACCTTGGATCGTATCCAACATACGATTAATTCGTTGAAACTTATTTCAAATGATTCAATCATATCATGAGCTTCCTCTTTCATTAATAATTAAAGCTTTGGAGTGTTGCATCAAATATGTGGTCTCCTTGTCTTTAACTACTATAACGGGATTGCTCGTGTCATTGCTTATTTTAAAAGGATTAAAATTACTTAACCATATTTGAGAACGTTTCTCAAAAGGTAACAGTCATAATTTGGTTTTACTAATCGAGAATAAAACATAAATATAAAAGTTTGCTAAAACTACAACATAAAAATGAAAATAAAAGAGTGTTGTTGTTTATACATGCAAAATTAAAAATGGTCTTTTGGTTTATGATTTTGCTCCCACTAGTCAACTACTCCCAATTGACTTTCAAGAATTATTAATTTCTTTAGTGGACAAGATCCCACTAAACTACACGCGACCCCGCTTTTTGTTTGGTGGGCCAAAAATATTCTAATAGGTAGACAACTCTTTGTCAATCGTATCTTATACAACTCTTGTTGTTTGACTAGTCAACTCTTTGACAATTTTCATCTTATGAAGTAGTCAAACCCTTGCCTCTAAAATCCAAACGACCCCGCTTTGGCTGGTGGCCGAGAGAATTCTTAGTCAAGTCATAACCCCAATATTCGTGAGATCTCATACGATCATATATCGATAATGACGATATACCCGAGGTAGGTCAACCCCCTACTTTGGCTGATGAGTTGGATCCGAACAAGGGCTCTTCACCGTCATTATAATATGGGGAGGCAATTTCAACTTGATTCTTTTGAGGTGGAAGTATTTATGTAAATTAATTCACTTAATTAATTTTAATTATGGCCTCATCATACATATGTCTATCTCTATAGGCATACATCCTACACATTTATCTAGATCGTGCCTAGTCGTGCATCTATCGTATCATATAAAATAAATACAAGCACAAAATAAATAAATTCGTAAAGTAACCGGTATGATCATGGACTTTTCCTAGGTGCGGTTTCGAATACAAACTGACGAAACCGCTTACAATCTAAGGGTAGCTGCAACCGCCAATAGGATCTTTAATGCGCCATCTCCAATGGGATCTTTATTCTTCTTTCTTTGGTCTCCATCTTCTGCTCCATTCTTGTTACATTTAATTCTATCTAATAAAATAATACACCCGCCGCACACGGGGGAGAGCTAACGGGAATGGGATAAATGCAGAAAATAAACTAGGTCACGTTCTTCATAACGGCCTAGGACTATTTTTTAAACCAATAAAAAATTAAATCATTCACATCTATCCTATCGGTCGAGTCCATGATCAATCGGGTCCATATAATCATATTATATCTACTATATCTAATCCATACAATAACATCTTATGAAAGAGTTAAAATTAAAATTTAACTACTTACGTCTTAATTAATCAATTAACGTTTAATATATTAAATAATTTTATTCAATCAATTATCTAATTAACATTTAATCAAATAAATGATTTTAATCGAAATAAAATTAACAATTAATTTTAAACGATTTTAATTTTAATTTTAATAATTAGAACTATTCTAAAAATAAATTAAAATTAAAATTATGTCTCTTTTGTTTCTTTCCCTTTGATTCCTAGTCAAAAAGGATGCCTTTGGTTTCCTAAACCAAAAGGCATCTCTCTTGGCCCTTTCCAAAATCAAAATTTTGAAAAGTACCTAGGCCTATTCCAAACCAAATTTGGAAATGCCAATATTTTGGTTAATATGCCTGGCCACTTTCCAAAATCAAAATTTTGGAAGTGGCTCTAGCCAAACTTTTCCCAAATCAAATATTTGTAAAGGGCCTAGGTCTATTCCAGACAAAGTTTGGAAATGCCATTATTATTTTAATGCCATGTGGCTTCCCAATGACCCAAACTATTTGAACCATTGGTTAGCCACATTATACAACTAAACAAAAGAGGAATTACCAATCACAACTATGAACCTTATTGAATCTTAAAATACACAAAACAAAATTTAGGAGATCCGTCAACATTGACCGGTCAACCGACGCCGGCAGCAGGTTGCCATGCCGCCGCCGCCGACCAGCCGCCGCCAATTGGTCGAGCACCACCCGATCTTGTTTTTCTTCTTTTCATGTATCACTTTTGCGAACCAAAAATCTTTCATCTTTTAATTATGTGATTTAAACGATAAAATTAACTACGCAAAATAACATGCTTATTGCTTAAGCTCAAAGCTCGCTCCCATACCACTGTTAGGAAATCTACGCGAACGCAGCCTTTTAACCAGAGATTGACTTCGTTTAAGCAATAAACAAATAAGCTAAAGACGGTGGTTACCTTGCTTGATCTAAAAGATCGACGCTTTGACCGTCTGGGGAGAGTAGTTCTACATAGAGCCGCCCAGTGTTCGGCCTCTCTTTGTTAGTCCACACGAACAGCCCGCGCGGAATCCCATCATGGATTGCGATTGGAAAACTTTGGTTGCTAGACCGGTCTTTTCCCTCTCTCTCCAACTCTCTCAGAGGATGCTCTCTATTTTACACAAGAACTATTTGTTTTGGAATTGTGTTGTACAAAAAGAGCTTGACACCCACTTTCTTTTTTATAGGCAAAGTGGCGCCCCAAATATGAGTGGAGGAGAAGAAAACATTTTCCCAATAAAATAAGGAAAATATAATTGATTGATTTATCTCATTTAATTTAATATCCCATATTAAATATTTCCAAGATATTGTCAATATCTTATATTGACTATATTTATCTTATTACCATAAATCAATTTACACATGTGTGCAAATCTATAGTCATTAATATCTAATATTAATATATGGTAATCTTATTAATTAAATTGCACGATCCAAGTGTATCTTTATACACTGACATTGGCGCCCCATATGCCAAAGATTTGGCATCTGGAATATTCTTTAATTAATATAATGCTATGATTAATTAATTTGCAAAATACATGTATATCACATATATACATAATTTCGACATACATATCATATATGTATATTTAATTAATCAACATAATTAATATCTTGTATTATATTTATTCATAATAAATAAATACCACCATATTAATTTATCACTATAACCTTTATAGTACGAGATAAACTTTCCTTATTTGGCTATCAACTATAACCACATTTTAATCCGGCTAGATGTTCTTATGTGTGTGACCCGATAGGCTTCCGAATATGTTGGCCGTAGGCACAAAGTGCAAATTACGAAAATGCCCTTCATACCTAACGATCACGGGATAGCGTCTAGAAACACACCGTGACCCCCAATCATTGGAAGAGTCAAATGCAATGACTACTACCTTTCATGTGAAACAGTTACCGTGTAACTTACAATCCTATCGTTGTAATAATATCCATACGGTCGTTAGTCGAGTGTCAAAACATCAACGACCGTATCTTATAATATGGATATCATCTTTGTCTCAAGTAACTCATTTACTTCTACTTTGCAAAAATTCACGAGTAAGACATTCCTTATAAGAAGGCCCTTTCGGATATTCACCCCTCACGATAGGGTACACGATTTCCAGACGACCAAACATGTATACTCCGCGCTTGCTTGATATCACACCCAATCACAACCGCATGATCGCCCCGTGGCTGTGGAAACCTCAATAGTGTCAAAGCATGACAATCCACACCGTGATGCCATGTAGACTCCGGTCCTAAAGATAATTACACAACCGTCACATAGTGTGACACTTATCCGTGTAAGTGGGTCAGTCTAACTAATACACGTCCATGTACAGTCCAAGTTTCTCTACAATTCGATAGACGAGATCTATCCCTGCCCTTAAAGACAGAAGACAACTAATACGTGCTAGCCTGTTTGTACTATCAATCCCCTGTTTAATAGTACATCAGCCTATAGACATTTAAGTATCAAACGTATTAAAGTGATTAGAGATCTCATCAACTATAATCGCCTATCATGGTTTCTCTATCACAGTTTAATACTAAGGACGTTATCATATAAAAATTCACAATTAGTTCTTTAAAAGAACAAATGACAACAGAAAAGCCATTTAATATATGTATAAACATAAAGAAATAGTAGGAAATGATCCAATCCGGTCGGATCCGGTCCAACCCGTTTGGGGTTAGGACACTATTCCAACATAACGAGCCTATCTATCCTCTCTTGAGCAGAATTCGGGGTGAATAAGGTATAATTATTGGTACCATTTAGGGCGTTATAAATTACCCCCCCCCCACTTAGCTTTTGATCTTCCAAAGCAAAAAGGCGAAAGAAAACAACACTCTGATTAGTACACAAGTTAATTAAAAATAACTACGCCTCACAAAATCAAGATCAAGATCATGTCACTCATATCCATCAGTAACGCATTAAACACTATTCACATCATGAGCCAATGTGTGTGGAATAACTTTCACAACCGCTTAGTAATGCAGACAATCTCACATTACGTCAACCCGTAGTCGAACTAACCAGTCTCGAACATGTTATTTATCAATTAAATTGGCTGTCAAGGCGGATCGAGAACCAAGTATATATTACTCTTAGGCTCGCGTTTATCGGTCTATGCAAAAGTCGTGTGTCTTACGCTCCATCGACTTAGATTTTTGCCAAAAGGAATATAGATGTAAATATTTCAATGCACTTCTCTTTCTCGGCAGGTGAACTCTCATTGATTTATCTATCCTCACATCCCCACTCTTGATAAACTACCGAATCCGAAATTCCTTTGCCTTCATAAGCGTTAGTGGAACATAATTCGTGATAAAGCCAGGGTCAACTCTAGTCAAAGCAATAGGCTATCGACTACACCCGAAGGTAAGTGAGTTATACATGCTTAAAATGGTGGCTCATAACAGAATATGCTCTTAATACACCACTACTTCAGAAGTGGGCGCTTACTCTTACTTGTGCATCGTGAAACAAAGATGAAGTCAATTAACTCGAAAAGATCAATGGCGTCATATTTTTTTTTGAAATTCTGTCGAAATAAATCAAAGTCTAAGTGGTGAATCATACATCAAAGAGAATCAAGATAATCACGCAATTAATGGAATATAGTGCTAAGAAGCTAAGTGACGTTCCGTACACCCCACTTAAACGAAACATTGTCCCCAATGTGTAAGGTGAAAAATGAAAAATGAAAAGGAACTTAGCTTCGGTTAAGGGTGGAACCAAAGAAGAATCGGACCGTAGCATAAATCATCGGGCTCATGTAAGTAGTCCACGAAAAATCTGCGCTAAGTAACTAAAACAAACCAAGAAGAATAGTGGTGACAAGAAACCGGATAACAAAATTGCGGCAGTAAAGAGAAAGTAGTTATCTCCAAAACAAGTAAGCCAACAAAATCATTATAAATATATAATTTTGCAATAGCAACTAGATTGGAAAGAAAAAAAATTGGAAAATAACAACAATGAAAAGAAAGAAAAACTAATCCTCCTCCGAAGAACCCTCCCAGTCATCTCTAGGCTCAAAGCCGGGAGGTGGTCCATAACTGGAGGCAGCAGCTATAGAAGAGGATGCTCTATAACGAGGGCGGTCCTAGGTGGTGGGGTAACAGGAGGAACTCCTAGGAAGTCTATGATCTTGTCCATCTTGCGATGTAGACTCGCAATTTCTCTGAGTTCGTGGTGCTCCAAGGACCGGTGTACGCTCTCTCTCTGCTCTTTCAACCCATCATTGCCCTTTTGAAACTGATTGTGAACTAATCATCGGCTCAGGGTCTTCCCACTCATCACTAACCAGAACTTTGACCTCGTTCCCCAAAGCAAACATGTCAATCATCGGTCCGTACGACAACTGCTCATGCTCAGATGTGGTAGCAAGCTCGTGAATACGCCTATGCATAAGGAGAGCAATGTTGACTGGAGATCCCTGCTCCAGATAGAACAACAACTCTGCCCTCCTTGGTGTGATAGACACCGTATGCTTGGTCGGCAGAAGTCGAGCACAGACAAACCGATTAACCACCTTCCTATCCTAGGATAGATCATTTTCCAGGAAGATGGTGGGTGCTCCAGCAGGATTGCGCTTCCATTGCACCCCAAAGATTCATCTATCATGTTCATCCTCTCTAAATATCCTATGTTGCTGGAGGATGTATACTCATCCGGGCCTGTTGGTCCCTTGAAAGGCTTTGGTTAAGTTTAGAGGGGGGTGAATAAAC
The DNA here is from genome assembly GCA_026214975.1 of Gentiana macrophylla. NCBI lineage: Eukaryota > Viridiplantae > Streptophyta > Magnoliopsida > Gentianales > Gentianaceae > Gentiana > Gentiana macrophylla. The sequence continues at coordinate 58,817,346 of CM047813.1, read as the reverse complement.
TTAACACTTAAAACTTTTTGGAGTTGAGAAACTCAGCAAGGTCAGTGACTATCAGTAGTATGCTGACTATTAATGTTACTGAATTTGTTGCAGCTCAATATATTTAAATTAAGCCTCATTACTTGTTTTTAAATAGATCATACTAAGTATTGGATACTCAGTAGTGTATGTGTGTGATTCAGTTGCTAGTTTCAGTAGGTTGATGTGATCAGTATGCTAATTGCAGAAAGTAAATGCAGAATGTAAATTAGGCATCTATATAATAATATGTTTTTGAAGGTGTCTAAAATCAATTACCCGATTACCGGACCAACCCCGCCAAATTGACCCATTTTAAACCCGTTTCATAAAAAAGTTTGCATTCAATTAATTTTCTCCCAACATCATCCCTTAAATTACTCTCTCAAATCTCTCATTTACTCCCCAAATCTCTCATTGAATTTAAAACTAAATTCAAATTTCGAAATTTCAAAATGAGTCTTTATCACCACCTTTCATCTTCATCCCTATTTATTTTTTGAAAGCACTGTTCATTTATTGTTTAGTTTGTTTTGATGTAATATTAATGTTGTTGTTGTTGTTGTTTTTTTTTTGTGTGTTTTTTTATCTATTTATTCTTTTGTTCTCTTCAACAATATAATTGATATATTTTGTTGTAATGCCTCAATAGTAATAGAGAGTGAATTAGATAAAAGTATAGAACAATTAATGTACCAATAGAATAAAATACCAATGCTAAATCAACATTCTTTTGCCACCAATGTAAAAATCATAAGAACGGGATGGAAATTGCTTCGTAATACTCACATGAAAAAGGAAACAAGTAAAACTGATGTAAACGAAAGTCAATCGATCAACTCCCGGGTTACAAACAATGTAGAGAATAAAATAGGCACTCCCTTCACACACAAAAAAAGAAACGAGAGAGAAGGAGACGAAGATTGAGTAGTGGAAAGGATTCAATGCTCTAATAATTCTATAAGAGGGATATGAAAAAATAATTATGGGTGAAATTTCAGGGGTATTGAATTTGAATATTGAATTGTTGATTAAATAAATTGAAGTTTAGGTATTTTTTTATTTATTTTTTATTTTTGAAAAAATGATTGAAGGCTTGACAATTTTGTAGGAATGGTAGGCGAGATTGCCGGAGAATTTAGGGTCGATGAAGTAAATATCAATGTTCAATTTTGAATGTCAATGAGCATTCGGGAATAATTAAAAAAAATCTGGTACGCTAAGGTGCCTTAAGCCGATACAGGGCGGGCCACCAACTAAAAGAATAATACAATATTTAAATATTACGCTAAGGTGTAAGACTATGTTTATTATTTATAAAGTTAACTTTAGTAGTTATAGATCGAGTGTGATAACATTCTGATTCGTATTTTCAATTTCCTGCTAATGTTTTCCAAACCATATAGATAGATAGATACAATTATCCTACTCAGGTAAAATTTTGTTTTTAACGAAGACGAAAAGCTTATTTACTAAATTGACACCTTCTCTTTTTCCTCAAGGAGGCTTCAAACCCGACCTCTTGGTTTTCGGGCCTCGATTTTTATCCCTGTGGTAATGCTTCATCGGTTGTGCTACATAAATTTGAATAGATTCGGTATTTGTGATAAATAAAATTTATCTTTTATGTACAATAAGAAACGCTTCATCCTCTTTTACTATTGTCCAACGATCGTGATGAATTAAAAATAATGTTTTTTTTTCCGTAACTTTCAAAGTCCTACTTATTAGAATTTATTCTATGACAATACCATTGCGTTTTTTATTTTTATATTTATAAACTTACCTCCCGTGCATGATGCACGGGTTATTTGGCTAGTGATTTATATGTTGAAATAGTGTCCTAAACCCAATCGGGTTGGACCGGATCCGACCGGGTCGGATCATTTCTACTATTTCTTTGTGTTTATACATATATCAAATGGCTTTTCTGTTGTCATATATCTGTTCTTTTAAAGAACCAATTATGAATTGTTATATGATAACGTCCTTAGTATTAAACTGTGATAGGGAAACCATGATAGGCGATTATGGTTGATGAGATCTCTAATCACTTTAATAAGTTTGATACTTAAATGTCTCTAGGCTGATGTACTATTAAACAGGGCATTGATAGTATAAACAGACTAGCACGTATTAGATGTCTTCTGTCTTTAGGGCGGGGATAGATCTCGCCTATCGAAGTGTAGAGACACTTGGGTATGCGTGGACGTGTATTAGAAAATGCGTACGTTAGACTGACCCACTTACACAGATAAGTGTCACACTATGTGGCGGTTGTGTAATTATCCTTAAGACCGAGTCTTCATGGCATCACGGTGTGGATTGTCATGCTTTGACACTATTCAGGTTTCCCAGCCAGCCATGGGCGATCATGCGGTAGTGATTGGGTGTGATACTGAAGCATGCGGAGTATACATGATTGGTCGTCTGGGAATCGCGTACCCTATCAGTAGGGGTAAATATCCGAAAGGGCCTTCTTATAAGGAATGTCTTGTTCTCGTGAATCTTTGCAAAGTGGGAGTAAACGTGTTACTTCGAGAGAGCCTGATATCCAGACTATAAGACACGGTCGTCAATGTTTGACACTCGACGTACGACCGTTGGGATATTATTATAGCGATAGGATTGTAAGTTACACGGTAACTGTTTCACATGAAAGGTAGTAGTCATTACATTTGACTCTTCCGATGATTGGGGGTCACGGTGTGTTGCTAGACGCTATCCCGTGATCGTTAGGCATGAAGGGCAATTTTGTAATTTGCACTTTGTGTCTACGGCCAACATATTCGGAAGCCTATCGGGTCACACACATATGAACATCCAACCGGATTAAAATGTGGTTATAGATGATAACCAAATAAGGAAAGTTTATCTCGAGACTATAAGGGTTATAGTGGTAAATTAATATGGTGGTATTTATTTATTATGAATAAATATAATACAAGATATTAATTATGATGATTAATTAAATATGTATATTGATACATAAATATAAAATTCGAAATATGTATATATGATATACATGTATTTTTGCAAATTAATTAATCATAGCATTATATTAATTAAAGAAGTTTCCATAAGTCAATTAATGAAGATATGAAGGCGCATTCTTGTTGTGTGTATGACACACTTGGATTGTGCAATTTAATTAATGAGATTACCATAATATTAATATGTGATATTAATTGATTTTGAGAAAAAATAGATTTATGGTAATAACATAATTTGCATTCAATATAAGATATTGGAGAATTATAAATTATGGATTCATTTAATATAAGATATTAAATTAAAAGAGATAAATCAATCACATTAATTATGTTTCCTTATTTTATTGGATAGAGATTTTTCTTCTCCTCTACTCCAAGGAAAAGTGGCGCCCCTTATACCTATAAATAAGAGGGCTTGCCAAGCTCTTCGTACACCATTCTTCCAAGAGCAATTGTTCTTGTGAAAAATTGCAAGAACTCATAGTTCTTGTGTAAGAAAGAGGGGGCTTCCTATAGTGAGTTTGTGAGGGAAGAAAAGGTCCGGTCTAGCAATCGGAACTTTTCAGTAGCAATCCATGGTGGGATTCCGGCGGGCTGTTCGTGTGGACTGGCGGTAGAGGCCGAACACTTGGGCGGCTCCATGCTGAACTACTCTCCTTAGACGGTCAAAGCGTCGATCTTTTAGATCAACCAAGGTAACCACCGTCTTTAGTTTATTCGTTTATTGCTTAAACGAAGTCGATCCTGGTTAAAAGGAAATAAAATTTTAAATTCCGCTGCGTTCCCGCGTAGATTTCCTAACATTATAGTGGTTCAAGATGGTGTAATCCTATCAGTCCACTCTTCTCCTGTGATGTTGGAGGAAATTCACTAGAGATCCTTGAGGTTTCAGTTACAAAAATCCCTAAGCTGTTTATCCTTCACCAATGACTATGGCTTCACAAACTGAACACTTGAAGCAGTAGGATTGCTTGCTCCAAAGTATTCCACTGGTCCTTGAAGGGTTGGATTGCCTCTTCACCAGCTCCACCACAAACAACAGTTCTTGACACCCAAAAGATGCTTCTCTATCTTCAGCAAACTACTTGTAAAAGAAGAGTTGAATCAAGTAAGTGATTCAGCTTTCAGCAACTTGATCAGGATGAATTGATCAGTAGCTTGAGGTCTTCAAGTGTGTATACTTGATGTAACTTGATAGCAGGTTACACTTGAAGTGTTAGGAACATTTTATTTTGTTTTGATGATGGCCATACTAGCTGTTATAGCAGGCCTGAAAATAAGTTAGAATTCTTTGTATACGTCTTTACTTAGAGTCTGACATGTTGTATAAGTTGAGTTAGGCAAGTATTGTACTAGTTGGTAGGATGGCAAAGTAAAAACAGATTTTCGCCAGAGTGAAGCCAGCCAAGTACTAGCAGAGAAGCAATGAAGACATTATGGTCTGACTTATAACCAAGGAAGTCTGTGATGACCTTGGATAAGTCTAAGTTATATTTCAAGAAATGAAACTTAATGTTTAAATATGGTGTACACTGATCTCACACAAATCAAGGATCAATGAAGTACAAGGATTTCTCCTGAAATGAAAAGAATGAAGGAAATAGTGAATCGGCAAAGTAAACTGATGATCGGCTGAGTAAAAACAAAGCAATGAAAGAAAACATAAGCGGAAAAGTTAGAAGGATCACTTGACCATTCAGAGAAGAGCTAAGTAAACCTTACTTAATCAGATTTTGAAATATGATGAAGATTCAGAGGATCAAGCATTAAATGCACAAATCAACAGAGGATCAATCAATGACGGATTTTCTGATAATCAAATCCGATCACTGAAATCAAGGAGAATATAATTAAGGGGGAATCAAGAATAATATCAATGATTATTCCCCTCATTAATATAGCCAACGGACAAAAATTCAAATCAAGAATTATCAAGACTATAAATAGAAGGCTTTGATAGATAAAGAAGATGAGCAAAAAAAAAACAATAAGAAGAAACTCTGTCAAATCAAAATGGCCTTCATATGTGCTTAAAAATAAATATCTAGTGATCAACTCGAAACTGAGAGCTACAATATCAATATCAAGCATTGAGATTGGTCAACAAGTTTTGTGAATCCAATTCACTTCAATCAAGCCACTGAATCAGAGTAATCTGAGAAGGAGTTGTGTTTGTGATAGCTGCTGAAGGATTTGATCCTAAGGAGCAGTGAAAGAGACTGAGTCACTGAAGCTGTTGCAGTCAGGGAGTGATAGTCTTGAATATTGTGAAGCTTGTGTAGTCAAGGACAATCAGGCTATTGTATCTGTGAAAACAAAAGTGAATTCCTCCAATCATCATATGAGAAGAGTGGATTAAGGGATTACACCACACTGAACCAGTATAAGCCTTGTGTCAATTTACTTTCAGCAATTTACCTTACTGCATTTACTTAATTGCCAAAATTATATCATAGATATGTGATTGCATAAACTATTTTGTAACAACATATTAAGAAGGGACTTGTCCACTGCCCAAAAGCTTTTAAATACAAGAAAAGTTTTTGAAACTCCACTATAGTCATTCACCCCCTCTCTGACTATAGTTTTACCCTTCTCTGGTACCAACAATTAGTATCGGAGCAGTGTTCCTAGTATCAGAACCTGTTCAGATCTAATTTCTGGTATCAAGGAGATCACATATTTTCAAAGTTGCTTTCAAATTTGTGCTTTCTATATATACACATATATATCTCTTATTTGTACTTATGGATTCCTCAAAATTTATGTCAAAAGTACTTGTTTTCAATATTAACAATTTTTATGAATATAAAACAAGAATGTTGTCTCATCTTGCAGCAACTCATGAGGAGATGGTGGATGTGATTAATGATGGCCCAATCGAGATTACAACTGTGGTAGCTACAGGAGTAGATCAAGGAAAAGTAATAGACAAACTCAAGAAAGATTGGACCAAGGATGACAGGAGAAGAGCAAATCTTGACTTTGTTGCAAAAGACATGATTTTGATGACTCTGGACAGTAACATGTTCATGAGGATCAAAGATTGCAAAACAGCAATGGAGATGTGAGAGAAATTGGCACTGATCAATGAAGGATCAGAAGCAGTCAAAGAAAACAAATTGTCTGTTGCAAAACGGAAATTTGAAAACTTAAAAATTAAGGCTGGTGAAACCATTGATCAAATAGACAACAGATTCATAAGCATTATCAGTGAACTACAACAACTTGGACACACATATCCACAGAAAGAAGTGTGCCTGAAGATCTTGAGAGTCTTACCTGAAAGATGGAAGATCATTACATCAGTAATCAGAGGGACAACAAATCTTGCAAACACTGACACCTTAACTCTGATGTCTCAATTAAAGGCTCATGAATTTGAGTTGAACGGTGAAGACAGTGCACCAGCAGAAGCACATAAGGCCAGTGCACTGGTTGCACCCCAGCAAAGTCAAACAGTTGATGCAAACAGCAAAGAGACACATGAGCTGAAGGAACATGTAGCTTTATTAGTAAAATGCTTTGACGGGTTTAGCAAAAAGAAGATATTCAAAGGAGGATCATCATCCAACAAAAAGTCAAGCACAAGCTAAGACACCAAGAGAAATGATGATGAATACATATGCTTCAACTGTAATAAGAAAGGCCACTTCAAGGCTGATTGCCCTGAAGATAAAGACAAAGCTGAGAAAAGAAGAAGTACAAGACAAGTGAAAAGAGGAAAAGCAAGAAGGCACTCAAAGCTGAATCTAGTAGTGAAAAGAATGAAGAATCATCTCAAATGATTCGATGATGATGATGATGATGAGAAAAAGCCTATCTTTGTCTTATGGCTAAAGAGTCAAATGAAACGAGGTAACATTTAGTTCATACTCATCATCAAGTGCATCCACATCCGACATTCTTCCTCCTTAGATTCTCATAAACGTAATCCAAAATCTCATGAGTAAATTTGAACAAATTGAGATGAATCATGAAATTCTGGAACAGAAGTGTGAGAATCTAAGAAAGGAAAATAAAAGACTAAAGAAAGATCTGGATAAAGTAAAAGCTGAACTAACTAGTAAGAAGACTTACTCAAATGATCAACAAGCAGCAGATGGTTATACATCTGGTGTTGACAGACCGGTTGAGAAAATCTCCCTACCAGTTAAGACCACCACTACACCTTTAAATGCACCAGCTTGCAAACCCTCAAAAAGGTTTGGATTCAGATCTGGTCTTGGTTACAACAGTCAGTATGAGAATAGAAACAATGGACAACACAATTCTGAATCTAGGACCCACAATGGACCAAAGTTCAGAAAAGGACAGACCATAGTTTCAACCACTCATCCTGCACCGGTGAAGTCAAAATCCATAGCAGTGAAGCAGCAGACTAAACCAACAATCCAGTCAACCAAAAGCAAAAGGTTTCTAAAAGGTAAAGGGAGAATTTATCCTTCAGAAGATGATTGGAATGTTGTACCTCGAAAATACAAGAAGAAACCATTTAATGCCATGCATCATGTGTTTAAGAAAAACCAACAAAGGTATGTTCCTAGACATATGAAGCAACATAGGTTTCCCACTGCATATTTGAGAGTGAAAAAGGATGAAATGCACCAAAAAGTAGAGAAAAGTATCAGAATACCTTCCGTAGAAATATTAGAAGCTATTCTGCCATGCCTTATACTTATGAAGTTTATGACTTTAATTATCCAAAAAGAATATAATTTGGATATACACTTGGAGTAGAAGGCATGACTGCTAACAGGTATGGACCCAAACAGCGTTGGGTACCTCAACAAAATTAATCTGTTTTGTAGGTTGTCTGGTACATAGATAGTGGATGTTCCAGACACATGTCTGGAAACAAGGGATGGCTCACTGACTTTACAACTTTTGATGGACCCAAAGTCACCTTTGGAGGCAAAGAAAACCCCAGTAAAATTAAGGGTGAAGGCACAATTCTCAAGAAGAACTTGAAGATTCACAATGTGGCATATGTGATGGGACTAAATTTCAATCTGCTAAGCATCAGTCAATTCTGTGACAAAGGCTACAATGTGCACTTCAACAAGGAAGGATGCAATGTGATTCACAACCAAACCAACACAGTGGTTCGTGCAGAAAGAAGAGAAGACAACATGTATGTGGTAGATTGGAGCACAGCTAAGGTAGAAACATGTTTGCTTGTCAAAAATAAACAATCAACCAGCTGGATTTGGCATAGAAGATTAATTCACCTAAATTTCAAGACCATCAACACATTATCAAAGAACAAGATAGTTGAAGGACTGTCAGAGATCACATTCAAGAAGGAAAGTCTCTGTGATGCATGTCAGAAAGGAAAACAAATCAAATGTTCCTTCAAGTCAAAGCCCTATCAATCAACAACAAGAATTCAACATCTGCTACATATGGACCTGTTTGGACCAGTCACTCTAGTAAGTGTTAGTGCAAATAAATACACTCTAGTAGTGGTGGATGACTTCTCCAAATTCACCTGGACTATAATCATGAACAAGAAGACAGAGACACTCAAGAAGCTACCAGATTTGTTAAGAAGAATCCAAAATGAGAAAGAACTGAAGATCATCAAGATCAGATCAGATAGAGGCACAAAATTTCTAAATGAAGTTATCAGAACCTATTGTGAAGAAAATGGAGTACTACATCAATTATCAGCAGCAGGAACTCCATAACAAAATGGTGTAACAGAAAGAAGAAACAGAACTCTCAAAGAAGCAGTCAGAACAATGATTGCAGAAGCATGCCTACCAAAGAGTTTTTGGGCTGAAGCATCAAACACAGCATGCTATACACAAAACAGATCAATCATCAACAAACATCATGGAACAACTCCATATGAAATATGGAATGGAAGAAAACCTAATATCTCACATTTACATATGTTTGGCTCTAAATGTTTTGTTTTGAACAGGAATCAGTTACACACCTATGATGAAAAATCTGATGAAGCAATCTTTATGGGATACTCAGACACTAGCAAAACATTCAGAGTACTCAACAAAAGAACATTAGTGATTGAAGAATCAATACATGTAGTCTTTGATGAACCAAACACAAATGGTGAAAGTCTTCAAGAACAAGAAGAAGAAGCAGCACAAAGACATGTGTATATGAATACAACAGTACCAGTAACCATTCTGAATCACAATTTTGGAAATCAAGATGAGCCACAAGTCAATACAACAGAAGAAGCACCAGAACTTGAAGCTCATGCACAACTTGAAGTTGGAGAAGCACCAAGTGAAGAACAACTTCAACCTGACCTCAACTGGGTAAGAGATCATCCTGAAGCTCAAGTCATTGGAGACATTCACACCGGAGTTAGAACCAGAAGACAACTGGAGCATATGCTAACATGTTTTCTATCACAAGTGGAACCCAAGACAATAGATGATGCAATTCAAGATCTTGACCGATTACCATGCAAGAAGAACTAAATGAATTTGAAAGAAATGATGTCCAGGAACTTGTTGATGGACTGAAAAAAAACCAACATCATTGGAACAAAATGGGTATTCAGAAACAAGATTGATGAGCAAGGAACAGTTGTCAGAAACAAAGCAAGGCTAGTTGTAAAAGGCTACTCTCAAGCAGAAGGAATAGATTATGATGAGACATTTGCACTAGTAGCAAGATTGGAAGCAATCAGACTCTTTCTAGCTTTTGCTGCACACAAAGACTTCAAAGTCTATCAAATGGATGTCAAGAGTGCATTTCCGAATGGACTTTTGGAAGAAGAAGTATATGTGGAACAAAATCCTGGTTTTCAACTCAAAGGAAAAGAAGATAAACTATACAAGCGCAAGAAGGCTCTTTATGGACTCAAACAAGCACCTAGAGCCTGGTAATTTCTTATCAAGAATGGATTCATCAAGGGAACTATAGATAAGACTCTTTTCAAATTAGAGGAAGGAACAAGTACTTTGCTAGTACAAATCTATGTTGATGACATTATCATTGGATCAGAGGATGAAAAGCTGTGTGAGAAATTTGCAAACATAATGAAGAGCAAATTTCAGATGAGCATGATGGGAGAATTAAATTATTTTCTTGGCCTTCAATTGAAGCAAATGAAGGATGGTATTTTCCTTAGTCAAGACAAGTACACAAAAGACTTAATACACAAGTATGGTATGGACACAAGTGGCACAGCAGATACACCAATGTGTGCAAGATTCATTCTTGGAAAAGATGAAGCTGGAAAAGATGTTGATCAGAAAATATATAGAGGAATCATTGGATCCCTACTGTACCTAACTGCAAGCAGACCTGACATAGAATTTGCAGTAGGAGTATGTGCAAGATAACAACCTCAACCAAAAGATTCACATCTTCTAGCAGCTAAAAGAATAATAAAATACCTGAAGAACACCATCAATGATGGAATTTGGTATCCAAAAGATGGAGGATTCAAGCTGATATCATATTCAGACTCTGACTATGCTGGATGCAAGATAGATAGGAAAAGAACATCTGGAACATGCCAGATGCTAGGCACAAGACTAGTTTCATGGTTTAGCAAAAAGCAAAACTCTATATCTACATCAACAGCTGAAGCAGAATATATAGCAGTAGGTAGTTGTTGTGCACAAGTACTATGGATAAGGCAACAGCTAAGGGATTATGGAATGGAGGAGAAGACAATTCCAATTTGTGTGACAACACAAGTTCCATATCCATTACTAAAAATCCAGTGTTTCACTCAAGAACAAAGCATATTGATGTAAGACATCATCTCATCAGAGATCATGTTGAGAAATGAGATGTTATTCTAAGATACATACCCACTGAAGATCATTTGGATGACATCTTCACTAAACCACTCAGTCAAGAAAGATTTAGCATGTTGAGAACTGAGTTGGGAATGATTGAAATTGACTAAGTACTCAAGAGCGGCTAACTGGAGTAATCAGCTAAGTGACTTCACCAGCTGATTAAACCTTTTCCATTACAGGAGATATAGAAGGTAAGGCATTGGTACTCAGCGAAGTTAACTTCACTGATTGTTAGGAACAGTTAAATACAGTGCTCGGTGAAAAAGGCACTTCACCGGCTAAGTGACCAGCCAAAGGACTCTATGAAATAAAGATTGGAGTAACCAACAAATTAGAGTGGGAACCAAATCAGTTTTTTAATACACGTGGAAAATCAAGAAGTTATGGAGGATTATACTGTGGAAGATTACACACGTGGAGATCATTATGGAGGAAACTATATTACTTTTCTAATTACAACCACCTTGATTCCTAGGATTTATCATTACTTGCCTCAATCCACTCCCCCACTTCACTCGAATATCGGGATTTATATACACAAAATCATGCAATTACATCACAAAATCCTTCCATATTCAACCATGTTCACACAATACAAATAATCCTACATAAACCACACTTGGATATTTTCAGAATTCTTTACGCTCTCACTGCAAAATCAAAGCTTTCTTTCAAATCACAAACAATGGCTTCATCATCCACAATCTCTGCCATAGAACGATTTTATGAAAAATCGATCATCACTGGATCGTTTTTCAAGCCTGAACCCTATCTATCTTTCTGTGATAATGACACACAAGCTCAACGCTTAGTTGATTGTTGTTCAAATCTGGGGTTTGACCTTCTTAAACTCCCCAATAACTGGAATATGCTATGAGAACCTGATTGCATTCTGGAAAAATGCAAAGTTTGTGCTACGCACCAAGAAGAGTGATCACGACTGCATAAAAAGCTCAATATTTGGGAAAGAAGTGGTCATCACGCCTGGTCTACTCAATAGATTCTTACACCTACCCATGATAGGTTCGGCTAATGTAAAATCTGTAAAGATTGACATCAACAACTTCTGGGCTGAAATAGCTAAGAATCCCAAAAAGAACAGCAAAACCTACAATCTCCCAAGATCAGCACTCAAACTTCCATTTGTTGAGTTCACACCTGTTATTACCAAGAATATTGAAGGCAGGAAAGGGTCGATGGAAAAATTGACCGAGTTATGGGTCAAACTAATGGCAATCATCTATCGAGGTATTAACTTTGACTGGGCAACATTTGTCTTCAATAGGTTGAAAGACCAGATTCAAAAGGAAATTGACCTGTCAATTACGGCACCAAGCAAGGGTTTGCAGAAGAAAGGTGATTTCTAGGAGAGGAAATCATATGGGTTCCCTCTTCAACACTTGTTTGACACACTGAAAGTGAAACCCACAAACTGGCAGCCCCCACACAAGTCCAAGGTAATGTTTACCTACATCAAGGCATCTCTGAAACCCAAACCCACTGTCGGGAGAAAAAGAAAACAACCTGAAAACAGCAGATCAGGAATGGGACGAAGAACCAGATCCCAAAAGGCATAAGAGAGCACCCCTGTGATTGGTACCAGCAACTTGAACGAGGATGTGGTAATCAGTGATGATACAACAATGGATAAAGAGAAACAACAAGAGGACATTACCTATCTGGAAGAATGTGAGGAAATATATGTTCTCTCTATATGAAAAAGAAGAGATGGATGAAGAAGAAGCTGAGAAAGAGGATGAACATTCAGAAGGTGACCACCTTGAAGCTGACCCAGAAAAGATGGAGATATCTGATGATGACCTAACTCTTCAAGAAGTACTTTTCAAAAGCCTCAGCAAAGTTGACAAACAGCCAAGTGAGCCAGCTGATCAAACTCACTCTGTTGAACTTGTCAACACCCCCACTATTGATCAAGGGGGAACACCAGCAGAAGAAATCAAGTCTCCAGCACATGGAGAAGAAAACCTGCCATCTTTGGCAGATGGAAAAGCAAGCACCCCCCAGCAACCTCTCAATGATCCTAAAGTTGAAGAGGAAGAAAGAGAAGAAGAGGCAGAAAAAGAAAGTGAAAAAGAAGAAGAGAAAGAGGAAGAGATGAGGTGGATATAGAGAAGGAAGAAGATGAAGATGATGATGATGTTGAAGTAGCACCAGAGGAAATTGATCCATAAAGACTCTTCAATCTGGACATTCAACCCCTGATTGTAGACATGGAAAAGCAGTATCACAGCAGGCAAAATCTGAAAGCTGCTTTAAGGAGTGAAGCAACCTCCTTCAATCACAAAATTGAAGCCCTCATCAGTCACATCAAGATTCAAGATGAGGTCATGGAGAAACAAGGCAACATGCTTTGGAACCTGCAACATATCATTCCCTACCATGTCCAAACCAACCTTGAGTTTCATGCTCACAAGATTGATAACAATCTCAAACCTTTGGTGGAAACTCTAAATGCTCACACTCATCAACTTCAACATCTGGATGAGGTTATGGAATTTTCTGGCCAGCAACTAGACACTCTGATAAATGTCACTACTGCCAACAACAAAATTCTGGAGCAAAGGTATGGTCCTCTCCCTTAGTCTGAAGCAACAAATGCAACTCTTGAATCACGTTTTGGTGCGGCCAAAAAGGGGGAAGGAAGCTCAAAGCCTGAGAGCTCCAGTTGAAAGAAGGCAAGCCCAAAAGACAAGGGCAAGGGCATCAAAGGCAAGGGCAACTGTTTTAAAGATTTGAAGAAGTAGCCCTTTATGTTTGTTTTGTTAAATTGCCTTTGATTTAAATAAAAAGAGATGCAATATCTTATTGCCCTGAAATGGATGAATAAATTCTCTAAGTTTTACTCTATAATTTATTATGAAAACTGTGTATACTTATGTTCAGGCTTATGAGAGTTTTGGCATCATCAAAAAGGGGGAAATTGTTAGGAACATTTTATTATGTTTTGATGATGGCCATACTAGCTGTTATAGCAAGCCTGAAAATAAGTTAGAATTCTCTGTATACGTCTTTACTTAGAGTCTGACATGTTGTAGAAGTTGAGTGAAACAAGTATTGTACTAGTTGGTAGGACGGCAAAGTAAAAACAGATTTTCGGCAGAGTGAAGCCAGCCAAGTATCAGCAGAGAAGCAATGAAGACATTATGGTCAGACTTATAACCAAGGAAGTCTATGACGACCTTGGATAAGTCTAAGTTATATTTCAAGAAATGAAGCTTAATGTTTAAATATGGTGTACACTGATCTCACACAAATCAAGGATCAGTGAAGTACAAGGATTTCTCCTGAACTGAAAAAAATGAAGGAAACAGTGAATCGGCAAAGTAAACTGACGATCGGCTGAGTAAAAACAAAGCAGTGAAAGAAAACCTAAGCAGCAAAGTCAGAAGGATCACTTGACCGTTCAGAGAACAGATAAGTAAACCTTAATCATATTTTGAAATATGACGAAGAATCAGAGGATCAAGCATTAAATGCACAAATCAACAGAGGATCAATCAAGGACGGATTTTCTGATAAACAAATCCGATAAATGAATTGTTGGAAATAAAATTTATGTTTAGATGATAATTCATCATATGTATTCAAAGTATTATCTTAACCCTATTGATGGAGTGCTGAAACTAGCTGTTATAGTGAAAAGCTAAAAGATGTCTAGAACTGAATGTATAGGTTTTACTAGTGTCTGATATTTGTATAGGTTACATCAGACAAGCACTGTAATAGTTATAGTGTCGTGAAACTGAAAACTGGAGATCATTTAGAAAACTGGAAAACATCTAAGAAACTGACCCAGAATACGCCAAAAACTGAAGCTCACTCAGAACTGAAGAAGGTAAGTTCGCTGAGGGACACAGATTCAGTTGGCTTATCGAGAATACAGAAGAACTGAGGGACATTAACTCAGTTATTGAAGATTGAAGAACAGAGGGCTCAAACTCAGTTATGAAGATCACAAGTCAAGACTGTAAAGTTAGATTTCAGGCAAGTTTGTGGTGACCTGAACTGACTTTGTGGATCGTGTATGAAGACCTAAGAATCATAAAGACAATGAATTCTTAGATGATATATGCTTATGGTGTACTCTGATTAAGTCAATTATAATCAAATGAAAAACTGGAGTACTGATATTTGAAGAAGTTAAAAATCTCAGTTAATGCTCCAAGTCGACCAAAAATCGACAATCGATAAACACAAAGATAAAAGCGATCAAGTAACTCGGTTTTATAAGTCAGTCATCCAACAAACTGATAGTACAGTCGAACGTTATAAAGGAAGCAACATTATTGGATGAAATACCGACAAATCAGAACGGTCACAAAATATAGCCGTTAAAAGATAGACATTGATACAATTCGAATTCAAAGCAAGATGAACGTTGGACCTTACACTATAAATAGAGGACTTTGCACCAAGGATCATAACAAAAATAAGAACAAGAAAATTTATCAAGCATTTTGTGCACTAGTCTCATTTATTCGAATTGCTATCATCTATGCGCTATAACAAGATCATATCAAGAATTTCATCAAGTGTTCAAGCTACACAGAATTTATCTTGATTTAGACACATTGAAGAACCACAAACAAGAATCAATTTATTGATTCTCGGCCCAACTTTGATTCTACATCAAAGGTTCAGACTGTGAAGCAAACCGGGAAGGTTTTGCCAAGGACAGTTGTCACAGCAGTCGGGAAGACTGTGTTTGTGGTGGTAGCTGGTGAAGAGGCATACGTAACCCTTCAAGGACCAGTGTTCAAGCAATTGAAGAGCAGCAATTCTACCTGTTCTACAACTGTTTAGATAGTGAAGCTAGGATTAGCCAAGGACTATTTTTTAGGACTTTTTGTAACAGCTCGCCTCAAGAAGTTCTAGTGGAATTTTCCTCCTACACCACAGGGGAAGAGAGGACCGACAGGATTACGCCACCTGGAACCTGATATGATTCCGAAACGAGATTTTCCCTAGGATCTTCTAAAGGAAACCAATGACGAGCTCAAAACAACGATCTTAGATAATCCAATCTAAGAACGTTGGCAAGAACGCCACAATGCTTTCTCAAGGCGCTGATAAGTTCTCTAAGGGGTGGAACTCTACAACGAAGAGATCCTCACTCGCAAGTGATAAACAAGTCAATAGACTTAATCAAATTTTCACTCCAAAATTGAACTGTTTGTAGAAGAACAACCTAGGTGCCTTATATAGGCTATAGACTCCAAGTCCAATTGCTTTAGCAATGTGGGACAAAATACAATAAATAAAAATGATAATAAAAAATAAAATACTATCTATCCGATGTGGGATAAATAATAAAAAGATAAATAAATAAATAAATATTTGCCCTCTTTTGCATCACCATGGATTTCTATTTTCCTTCCTTTTGACACCCACCATGGATCACATCAGAACCTCTATAATATTTACCTCATTTACTTTACGCATTTATTTACTTACTCAGTATTTATTTACAGCATTCTGTGAATTGATTGTTATGCACCTCACAACTCACAAACTGACTTTCACTAGAATTCAGTTTAGCACACTCAGCTTTCGCATAGAATAACAAGATCAAGAAAAAAACTAGAATTATATCCGATGCCGGTTGACTCAGTTTTGTATAAGTCAGTTTGACTTAAACACAACTTTGTCAGCTTAACTCCACACAATTTATAACTGAACCTGAATTTGTTTAAAATCCAGTTTTTAGGGACAAGTTTATTCACCCCCCACCCCTCTAAACTTGTGTTAGCCTTTCCAAGGGACCAACAATTAGTATCGGAGCAGAGTTTTCTGTTTCGACTTAGAACAAGTAACTGGTAGTTGTTCTAAAACTCCTCTAGTTGTTCTCATTAGAAATGTCAGTTTCTAGTTTTCACTCACTCACAATGGATAGCAATCAGTGTGCAAAACAGATTCTTATATGTAACATGGATAGGTTTGACGAATACAAACGTCGTATGCAAGCTTTTCTAGCTGCTACTCATGATGAGATGATGGACGTACTTACTGATGGACCAATCCAGATCACTCACATGCAGACTGTTGGTGAAAATCAAGTTCGAGTTCCTAAACCTAAAGTTGAATGGACCAGTGATGATCACAAGCAAAACAATCTCAACAATGTCGCTATGGATTATATCCTCAGAACTCTTGATAGCAACATGTACTTGAAGGTGAAAGACTGCACAACTGCTAAGGAAATATGGGACAAACTTCAGTTAGTTTGTGAAGGAACTGACTTAATCAAGGAGAACAAGATCTCAGTTGCAAAGCAGAAGTTTGAAAATTTCAAGATGAAATCTGGAGTGACCATTGACCAAGTGGAGACAAGATTCAGTGCTATCATGGATGAATTAGACCTATTCAAGATTGAATGCACAAAGAAAGTAATCAATACTAGAATCTTGAAGGCATTGCCAATGTGTTGGAAGATGAAGGTCACTGCAATGGAAGAATCTAGAAGACTTGACATAGAGGACTCCTTCAAAATCTTCTTAGATTTGAAAGCTTATGAATTCAGTGAAGATTTTACAAGTACAGCTGCAATAATCAAAGCTCTAGAAGAACCAAAAACCACAGCACTTGCAGCAACATCCAATGACTCTCAAGAAACATCCACAAATAATCTTCAATAGTTGGATGAAATGGAAGAACAACAAATGGCACTTATGATGAGTAGAATCAGAAGGATGAAGAATGGTCAACCTGTAACCCAGAAGTTCATTAAGAAGACTCTTGAGAAAAGAAAAGATGATGAGTATCTTTTTTTCAACTACAAGAAACCTAGACATTATAAAGTTGAATGCCCATAACTGAATGCAAAGAAGAACTGGTAGAAGAGCATTGTTAGCTGGAGATGAGTCTGACTATGAAGCTGGCACAGAAAGGTTATCCGACGATACAGATTTAATGGCACACATGGAAAATCCTAATGAGGTATGTGAATCAAATTCTAAATATAGATCAGCTCAGATTTCCATGAAAAATGCATGTTCTTCAACAGCCGATTCCAATCCAAAGAACTCAGAATTAGAAGAAACTCTTGATGAATTGATGAGTCAACTTGTTACCATACAAGCTGGTTATGAATTAATCAAGGTTGAGAAAGAATCTCTAATTCTAGAGGTCAAAAGATTGAATGATGAACTGAACACGTTAAAACTAAGAATAACTAATAAAGGTAAGAATCAGTGTCAGTCTACTGCTTTGCAGCAGCATCTGAATCTTTTGCTCAATCTAGTTCAGCAACTGGATTCAAATCAGGCAAGCCATATGGAGATAAAACCGGCTTACGATTTGATCCATAGAAAAATTCGAAGGGAGGAACGAGTAAGGCAACTGAACCTAATACCAGAACTGGCATTAAGTTCATAGCTGAACAATATCCTCAAACTAATAAGCAGGCTGAACCTATAAAACAAGTTCAACATGAATCATGTCAGTCACAGCGTCAATTTTCAAAGAAGTCAGCTGTAAACAATCACAGGTTCAACCAAAAAGGTAAAATAGCTGTACATCTTGAAAATCGAAAGAGTAGATCAACTACTGAATCTACTAAAGCTAATCAGGCTAAGAACCAGAAAAACTTCAGTCAAAGTAAATCCAAGAATATTAATTATTTAAAGATTCACATAGTCAGGGGGAAAGGTAGACTATTTCCAACTGATGATGACTGGAATATCTTTGAATGTAATATTCAAGCTGATGAAAACAATCATTTCAGACAGAAAACTTATTATAAGTTTCAGTCCAAAGATCAGCAAAAGACTCATGTCAGTCCCCAGCATAAACCTCAGGACCAAGGTCAGCGTAGACCTCAGTACAAAAGAAATGATGGTTATTATTCAAGTTTCAATAATAGAAAACATCATGGAAATCAGTTTCAGTCAAAGGATCTGAGAGATCATATAAATAAGACACAGTCCAAGCATAGATACTATGGGAGTGTGGCTTATATATATGAAAACAAGTGCAACAATATCCGAAGAATACCTATATGATATATTCATAAGGTTTTGTACTGACAACTGACCCCCATGGACCCAAACAGAGTTAGGTACCTAAAAATGTTTTATTTCTTTTGCAGAATATATGGTAATTTGACAGTGGTTGCTCAAGGCACATGACAAAGAGCAAGGACTGTCTAAGTAATTTTATTGCCAAGGATGGACCAAAGGTTAATTTTGGAAGCAAAGACAAACTTGGATACATCAAAGGTTATGGTACATTGATCAGAAATTGACTCACAATCAAGAATGTATCTTATGTAGAAGGATTGCATTACAATCTACTCAGCACTAGTCAATTTTGTGATATGGGATAAAAGTTACTTTTGAAAAAGATTTTTGTGTTGTCGTCAGCAAAACAGCATTTCAAGTTGTTCTAGCTAGAAGAAGAAAAGATAATATGTATGTTGTAGATTGGACTACAGCAGTAACATAAACCTGTTTGCTTGTGCATACCAAATCAGAAATCAGCTGGTTATGGCACAAGAAACTGAGTCATCTAAACTTTGATGACATCAACACCCTTGTCAAGAAATAGCTGGTTATTGGACTACCAGAAATATCATATAAGAAGGATAGCTTATGTGATGCTTGTCAGCAAGGAAAGCAAACAAAAGCAAGTTTCAAGACCAAATCTTAGCATTCAACAACCAGAGTCCTGGAGCTACTACACATGGACTTATTTGGACCTATTACACCAATCAGTATCAGTGGAAAGAAGTATACATTGGTGGTAGTAGATGATTTTTCAAGATACACTTATCTTCTTAACCAAGAAAAGTGAAACCAAGCAAAAACTTACAGAACTACTCAAAAGACTTCAGAATCAGAAAAGTGTATCAGTTGTGAAGATAAGGTCGGATAAAGGAACTGAATTTCTAAACAAAGTAATTATTGAATATTGTGAATAAAATGGTGTTTTACACCAACTTACTGCCACAGCAACACCTCAACAGAATGATGTAGCTGAAAGAAGAGATAGAACATGATATCGGGTCAAGTAAAATAAAAATGCTCGATACCTAAATAACACACTAGCAAGAGAACTAGGTTCAATCGTAGTATACTTAGATAGAGTCGAGGTCGATCCCACAGAGACTCGGCTTAAACAAAATATGACTTATTAAACTAAAAAGCAAATTAAAGGTGGTCTACGACCAACAAATAACGTAGAATTAAAATTGACACAATAGAAACACAAAACCAACAAAGGACACAACGACACAAGGACACTTATTTTTATAGTTTTTATAAATGATTGACAAACGGTATTGATAACGCTAGTAGTAATTACTCCCTCATGCTATGTAGATTGACGACGAGATAAATCAAGACATTTAAGATTAATTATTCTGACTACGGGAGTCATCCCCTAAAATAGATCTAGCTCCGGTTAGGCCATCTAGATCATAGTGTTTCCATTATGTGACTTCACATTTTTAGTCTCCATCACATATGACTTCTGACACAATTACGAAACTAGGGATGCCGGTATAAACCGTAACCTCATCTAAGCAACATTCCTATGATTAGGCGTACTTCTTAGACACCGATTCAATCTCTGTCCTAAATAACAATCACTTTTTGGGTCTCATGTTAAATTACGATGACAAATAATTAAGTTGATCAAGTTTAATTACGCGTTTAAATTACAAAGCAGAGAACCTGACGTAGTAAATTCCCACTCCTCATACGATATCTAACCGGAGATTCTAACGACTCCGTAATGAATGAACATAAAATAAAGAAAACGAATATTGAAAATAAAACAAATGTTGTGAATTGTATTCTTCTAAGGTGTACTCTGGTGTAAATGGCGTGTAATGCACCCCTTTATTTATAGGGGTTCAAGCTAATTAAGAGATATACTTCAAAATATCAAAATAAATAAGAGATAACTCCCGGCCGATCTCAAAATAATAAGGTGCGCCCCCCCTAAATGCGTCCTCCAAGTTGGCGCCACTCTTTCATTGGTTTGCCGGCTTTTGTCATGCTTTACTCCTCTTTTCGTGCTTATCCGATCTTTATCTTCAATGCATCTTGGATTTATCTTGTAATTTAATTCTTCCATTTATATTTATCCTCAAAAAATTATCTTTATCTGCAAAATAAATAATTATCCCAAAATAAATCATATTTAAATAAAAACGGATAAATACCAAAATATATAATATAAACGGATAAATATAATGAAAACGGATAAATACCAAATTATATCTTATTAATCCCATAATATTAAATAATAAATATAAACAGGTGATTTATCATAAAATACATATTATTAATCCCGATTTAAGGGCAATGTTGATGACTTTTACGGGTATAATTTGACCGTCATCAACTACCCCCCACTTAGACTTTGATCGTCCCGAACAAAGCATCAATAAGTCACTCCCCAAGACAACAATTTCCGTAGTCAAATCATACTTATACAAGAAACTCGAGTCAACTCATACCACTTATGCTCATAAGGTATCCATTATTCACTACTCGTCATGAATCGAAGTGACGTGAATTTAGTTTTATATATTCGTGGCAAGATTAAAGTTTATGCTAACTTCGAAGTCTTAACCTACCAACATCAGCATTCCTACTGCTTAAGCCTCGCAATGGGTAAAGACATGGTGCAATAAGCAAGAGCGTCATCCATAAGGTTTTTGGACTTGGAGACCGAGAAAAATACTCAAGCCTCTTAAAATTTTGAATTTTTTCGCATTTCCGTAGTTTCAAACTTTAACACCTCTCAAGAAAGAAACTTTCTTTAAAAGTAAAGTATGCAATGCAAGAATCCCTCTCTCACGGATTAGTGGAAGCATTGAATATTACCACAAGCGCGGGGCTACTTTGGTAATGTTACTACAAGCCCAGTGTTTAACATTTCGTTAAAACACAGATAATTCTCAAGCTTATTACTCCGCTTAGATGGCTAGAAGATAAGATTACATCAGCAGATAAATATCGACTCTAAGTCTACATAACCAATCATCTATGCAATGTACACATGATTCTTCTCAGTTATTATTATTTGTGCGGAATTCGTCGATTCAAATTGAGTAAGCAAATAATAAATAACTACTTGCACTAGTTGGCATGAATATCCTTAAATCTACATTCACATAAGTATAAAATGATCACGCATTCATGCAACTTGGTTCATTTCCTATTAATTCTATATACAAGAACTCACAATTCTAAGGGTACGAGATAATAAATTTGGCATTTGTTCAAAAATTTTCATTTTTCACATTTTTTTCACCGTTTCATTTAATTTTCAATTATAACACATTATAGCATAGCTAAGTCTCCTACCCCCCACTTAAACTTGGCATTGTCCCCAATGACAAAGAAAAACGAGATTTTAAGAAAAAGACTTAGCTCTGGAAACGGCTCTCAAGCAGATGCAGAATGTAGTTGTAGACCAAGCACGTCGTGGAGAAGCAAACGAAAACCCGTTTAAGCAAACCAAACAGAAACTCCACGAAACCGTTAATGACATATCAATGGAAGTTATAAAATAATGTGGCAGTAATTAGATATATAATATCCAAAAACAATTTAAACATACAACCAACAACACGGAAAACCAAAGAGTTAAAACTACAAAACTCACATGGCGGCTATCAAGGAAAAAACCTCGTTTATTCCGAACTTAGAATCGGAACATGGCGAGATGAAAAAAACCTTAACAGTCTCATGCTACTTTATTCAAACAAAACAAAAACAAAAGATAGTTTTTAAGAAATAGTTCTGTGTTTATAGTCGTCAGCTTGACTCAGCTCAAAGATGGTTTAGGTATAGGTGGGATCTTCAAGAGTGAAGACTTCCTCCTCCTTACCTTGACCAAGACCAACATAATGTTTCACACGGTGTCCATTAACCACAAAAGTGGATTGATCTTTCAGGTTCAATAATTCAATAGCTCCAGAAGGGAAAACCTTACTCACTCTATAAGGGCCATACCATCGTGATTTTAACTTGCCCGGGAAGAGTCTCAAGCGTGAATTGTAAAGAAGAACCAGATCGCCTTCTTTAAAAGTGCGGTCCAATATCTTCTTGTCATGAAATTTCTTTGTGCGCTCCTTAAATATTTTAGCATTCTCATAAGCTTCCAGACGAAACTCTTCTAGGCGAGTCAACTCTAACAACCTTCTTTCTCCAGCCAAACTCTCATCAAAATTCAGCATACGCGTAGCCCACATGGCACGGTGTTCAAGTTCAACCGGCAGATGACATGCTTTTCCAAAAACAATCTTATAAGGGGACATACCAATAGTCGTCTTATAAGCAGTTCTATAAGCCCATAAAGCATCATCTAATCGCAACGACCAATCCTTTCTAGTCGTATTCACAGTTTTCTCCAAAATGCGCTTTATTTCACGATTTGTAACCTCAACTTTTCCACTTGTTTGAGGGTGATAAGCAGTAGCTAACTTGTGTCTAACCCCATACTTAATCATCAACTTTTCAAACGGCCTATTACAGAAATGGCTTCCATTATCACTAATAATGGCACGAGGGGTTCCAAACCGTGCAAAAATATTATTCTTTAAGAACTTCAGTACAACATTCACATCGTTAGTAGGCGAAGCAATGGCCTCAACCCATTTGGACACGTAGTCGACTGCCACTAAAATATAGCGGTTGGACAAAGACGAAGTAAAGGGTCCCACAAAATCAATACCCAAAACATCAAAGAGTTCCACCTCTAGGATGTTCTTCAGTGGCATTTCATTCCTTCTCAAGATATTTCTTGTCATTTGGCAAGAATTACAAGATTTAGCATATTGATGCGCATCTTTGAACAAAGTAGGCCAGTAAAAACCACATTGGAGAACTTTCGCAGCAGTCTTGTCTCCTCCATAATGTCCTCCGGCCTCATAAGCATGGAAATGTCTAAGGATATCATACATTTCTTCTTCCGGCACACATCTCCTAAAGACATTGTCGGATCCTAGCTTAAAAAGATAGGGCTCTTCCCAATAATAATGCTAAGATCCTTAAAGAATTTCTTTCTTTCTTGGGGGTTGAGATTTGGTGGCAAGTATTTCGCGGATAGATAATTCACAAAGTCTTTAAACCATGGTTGTTTATTCTCCTTCACAACCTCAAGACGCGAAGATACTACAGCGCAATCATCCTTTCCATGTATGGCCGTGATGGAGAATAGTTGTTCATCAGGAAATGTTTCTCCAATCTCGGTCATTGGCTCATTATCCTCTAATTGTAAACGGGAAAGATGATCCGCAACCAAATTCTCAGATCCTTTCTTATCACGGATTTCTACATCAAACTCTTGCAACAGTAGAATCCATCTCAACAACCTTGGTTTGGAATCTTGTTTGGCTAAAAGATACTTCAGAGCTATATGGTCAGTCCAAACAGAGATCCTACTAGATAAGATCTAAACTTGTCAAATGCAAAGATAACAGCTAGAAGTTCTTTCTCAGTAGTTGCATAGTTCCTTTGAGCAGTATTTAGAGTTCGACTAGCATAGTAGATGGGCCTAAATATCTTGTCTTTTCTTTGTCCTAAGGCAGCACCTACAGCAGTATCGCTTGCATCGCACATCAACTCAAAAGGTAGATTCCAATCAGGCGCAATCAGAATGGGTGCAGTAATAAGTATGCTCTTTAACTTATTGAAAGCTTTCGTGCACTCATTAGTAAACACAAACGGCACATCCTTGGCCAATAATTCGGTAAGAGGTCTAGAGATTAAGGAAAAGTCCTTCACAAACCGACGGTAGAATCCTGCGTGGCCAAGAAAACCTCGCAAAGTATTAAGATTGGTTGGTGGAGGCAGTTTTTCAATCACCTCAACTTTTGCTCTATCCACCTCTATACCGTTCTTAGAAATACGGTGGCCAAGTACTATGCCTTCAGTAACCATAAGATGACATTTCTCCCAGTTAAGCACCAGATTCGTCTCCTCGCATCTCTTTAACACACTTGCCAGATGCGAGAGACATGAATCGAAATCATCTCCAAATACGGAGAAATCATCCATAAAGATCTCTAGGAAATCTTCAACCATATCAGCAAACAGAGAAATCATGCATCTTTGAAACGTTGTTGGTGTGTTGCACAAACCAAAGGGCATTCTATTGTAAGCAAATGTTCCATATGGTCATGTAAAAGTGGTCTTTTCACGATCCTCGGGTGAGATGTGAATTTGATAATATCCAGAGTAACCGTCAAGGAAACAATAAAATGCATGTCCGCTCAGTCTCTCGAGCATTTGATCAATGAAGGGAAGAGGGAAGTGATCCTTACGAGTAGCATCATTCAGTTTCCTAAAGTCAATGCATACTCTATGACCAGTAATGAGTCTAACAGGAATTAACTCGTTTAACTCATTGGCTTGTACAGTCAGACCTCCCTTCTTTGGAACTACGTAGATCGGGCTAACCCATTCACTATCAGAGATAGGGAAGATGATCCCCATTTCTAACATCTTAATAATTTCGTCCCTAACCACGTCCTTCAATTGTGGAGTGAACCTTCTTTGAGATTTTATGCATGCAGACGCTTGGACTAATGCCTTTGATGTCGGCTATAGTCCATCCAAATGCTCCGCGATACTCTCTCAATACTCTCATCAGCTTTTCTTCTTGTAATTCAGTCAAGGCAGAAGAAATAATAAGCGGCAAGGTTTCATCTTGAAGGAATACATACTTCAAATGTGCAGGCAGAGGCTTTAGTGTCTGATTGGTAGGAGGTTCTTCTAGCGAGGTCTTTAACTTTTGTCCAGTTAGCTTAAGTTCAAAGAACTTATGCCATGTTGGTCTATGGTAGAATTTCTCAACCTCGGTAGACTTCATCTCCTCAATGTTTCCAGGTGCTCCTCTACTACATCCAGGCCATATCACTTTTTCTTCCTCGCTCTTTTCATATTGCACTTCATCCTCTAACTCTAGAGTAGCTTTGAGGAAATCCTTAATATCCTCATATTGTTGGAAATCACTGACAAGCTTGTCAACAGAATCCAACATGAAACATGCATCCTCTTCATCATCAGGTGTCTTCATAGTGTCAAGCACATTGAATGCTATTTCATCTCCATTAACTCTTAACACTAACTCTCCTTTGTAAACATCGATAAGCGTCCTACTAGTGGCCATAAAAGGTCTTCCGAAGATTAGGGGCACTTCGTAGTTAGCTTCTATATCTAGCACAACAAAGTCGACAGGAAACACAAACTTCTCAACTCTTACTAGCACATCTTCAACCACTCCACAAGGTTCCTTAACCGAACGATCAGCTAATTGTAAAGTAATTGAAGTATTTTTAAGGCCTTTCATGCCTAGCTTTTGGAAAATGGATAGAGGCATCAAATTTACGCTCGCTCCTAGATCACACAAGGCTTTGTTCAAACATACGTTACCTATGGTGCAGGGAATGTGAAAGCTTCCTGGATCCTTGCATTTAGCGGGTAACTTATGTTGAAGAATGGCTGAGCACTCCTCATTTAGGCAAATGGTCTCTAAATCTAGGAGTTTCCTCTTAGTAGAGACAGCTTCTTTTAAGAACTTGGTGTACTCAGGCATCTCAGCAAGTGCTTCAACTAAAGGTATATTGATGTGTAACTTTCTAAAGATATCAATGAATTTCTTATACCTCTTGTCATCAACCTTAGGCTTAGGTTTGCGTGGAGGATAAGGTAAGGTTGAAGGATCGACATCAGTGAAAATAGGATACTTATTATTATAAAGCTCAACTCTAGGGCCAGCAGGTTCCTTATAGGTCTCTTGCTCAGGTGAAGTTCCAGAGGTATTTCTTTCCTTGCTGGGCTCACCATCCTTACTCTCCTCTACGTTCTCTTTCTCTTTCAAGGACGGTGGAGTTACTTCTTTCCCACTTCTAGTCATGATCGCGTTCAAATCCTTAGGATTTTTATCAGTATTGCTTGGCAATCCTCCAAGAGGTCTAGTTGAGACTTGCTCAGCTAACTATCCTATTTGGTGAGTGAGATTCTGGACTATGGCTTCTTGATTGGTCACCTTAGCATCGGTCTTCTGACAATATTGACTAAAGTTAGTGGCTAAATCAGCCATCGATTTTGAAATTTGTCCCATATTGTCAGTAACGACATTACTCAATTTTTCTATTGCTGCTTCCAAACCAAATGTTTTAGTTTGATGTGGCACATAAGTAGTAGGCGGTTTAGGCCCTTCTCCTGCATTAGGGTCACTATATCGGAATCCAGGATGGTTATGGTTAGGTTTATACCCTCCCCATTGATTTCCTTGTTTCCCAATATAGTTGGCTTCTTCAGTACCAGCATTCTCCCCTTGAGGGGTCACTTCAATTCCAGTCCCTTTCTCTACTCTTGCCATCCTCTCTTGCATTCCATCTACCTTATTGTTGATAATGAGCATGAGTTGTTCTAAGATTTTGGTAGATGCACTATCCTCAAATATATCAATGCCATCTTCACAATGAGCTATGTCATTGCCTCCCCATTGACTATTCATCGCTATTTGCTCCATCTTTCCTTGTGCCTCCTCAGGAGATAAAAGAACAAATGCTCCATTGCTAGAGGCGTCTACTCTAATTTTCTCACTCTCTCTCAATCCATGGTAAAAAGTTTGCATTAAAAGCCAAAGAGAGATATCATGATGTGGACATTTTCTCATAGCTTCCTTAAAACGCTCCCAAGCTTGATCAAAACTCTCCCCAGGTTGTTGCTTAAATCCTAAGATGTCTTGGCGTAACTTAAAAGTTTTTCCTAAAGGAAAATACTTATTCATGAATTTTTGCAACAATTGTTCCCAAGTAGTGATAGATCCAACCTCTATAGAGAGAAGCCATTGCTTAGATTTATCTTTCAAAGTGAAAGGGAAAAGCTTAAGATGAATGTTCCCCTCCGGGATTAATTCTGGTTTCATAGTGCTAACGATTTCCAAGAAATTTGTCACGTGAACGCCAGGATCCTCGTTTTGGACTCCATGAAAAGTGGAATAGTTGGTCACCATTTGAATTACATTAGGCCTAGGGTGATAGACTTCCGCAGCATTTTGTGGTGCTACGATAGCGGGAATTAATTGCTCAATAGTAGGTGTTGCATAACTTTGCAAAGTGCGCCTCGCAGCTTGGTTTCCATTATTCGCATTAAGATTATTCGCATTATTAACATTATTGGCATTATTAATAACTTCAGGATTGAGTACCTGGTTCGGATTGACCGGAATGCCTTCCATTTCTGTTTCAGATTCCGAATGCTCAGAATGATCGGTTGTATGTCTTTCTTCCAATTTGTGCTCGCTTTCCTCAAGATTTGGATCCTCTTCTCCTTGCTTAGCCAGTTCTTTAGCTAACTTCCTATTTTGCCTTGCAAATTTCTCTATTTCAGGATTATATGGCTCAAGCGGTTCCTTCGATTTCCGAGTAGCGTACTATAAAATAGCAAAAAACTATAAAACAATTAAAAACTTAAAAGGCTAGGCCTTTAACTAGACTAAGTGATAAAAATGAAACTAAACAGACTCTGTTCACAATATTTACGAATTTACTTTTAATAAAATAAGCTATATTTGATTTAATGACACGAGTCCCCAGCAACGGCGCCAAAAACTTGATGTCGGATCAAGTAAAATAAAAATACTCGATACCTAAATAACACACTAGCAAGAGAACTAGGTTCAATCGTAGTATAGTTAGATAGAGTCGAGGTCGATCCCATAGAGACTCGGCTTAAACAAAATATGACTTATTAAACTAAAAAGCAAATTAAAGGTGGTCTACGACCAACAAATAACGTAGAATTAAAATTGACACAATAGAAACACAAAACCAACAAAGGACACAACGACACTAGGACACTTATTTTTATAGTTTTTATAAATGATTGACAAACGGTATTGATAACGCTAATAGTAATTAATCCCTCATGCTATGTAGATTGACGACGAGATAAAACAAGACATTTAAGATTAATTATTCTGACTACGGGAGTCATCCACTAAAATAGATCTAGCTCCGGTTAGGCCATCTAGATCATAGTGTCTCCATTACGTGACTTCACATTTTTAGTCTCCATCTCATATGACTTCTGACACAATTACGAAACTAGGGATACCGGTATAAACCGTAACCTCATCTAAGAAACATTCCTATGATTAGGCGTACTTCTTAGACACCGATTCAATCTCTGTCCTAAATAACAATCACTTTTTGGGTCTCATGTTAAATTACGATGACAAATAATTAAGTTGATCAAGTTTAATTAATCGTTTAAATTACAAAGCAGAGAACCTGACGTAGTCAAAGCCGTTCACAGACAAATCAAGAACATCACAGATCTTCCTACCAACGAGACATAGGCTCGCTGCCAACAAGCTCAGATCTGAACCATATTTGCTCGTGAAACGTCTTTTACGTCTCAGATCTACATAAACATGGGTTCGTAAATTAACTACATAACAAAATCAATACACAAAATGACTACTCCATAACGAAATAAATTAGATCAACGAATAAAGATTGCATAATTGAGTAGACATTACCCTCGAAGACGAGCGTGATTCCCACTCCTCGATACGATCTCTAGCCGGAGATTCTAACGACTCCGTAATGAAAGAACATAAAATAAAGAAAACATATATTGAAAAAAAAAAAATGTTGTGAATTGTATTCTTCTAAGGTGTACTCTGGTGTAAATGGCGTGTAATGCACCCCTTTATTTATAGGGGTTCAAGCTAATTAAGAGATATACTTCAATATATCAAAATAAATAAGAGATAACCGCCGGCCGATCTCAAAATAATAAGGTGCGCCCCCCCTAAATGCGTCCTACAAGTTGGCGCCACTCTTTGATTGGTTTGCCGGCTTTTGTCATGCTTTACTCCTCTTTTCATGCTTATCCTATCTTTATTTTCAATGCATCTTGGATTTATCTTGTAATTTAATTCTTCCATTTATATTTATCCTCCAAAAATTATCTTTATCTACAAAATAAATATTTATCCCAAAATAAATCATATATAAATAAAAACGGATAAATACCAAAATATATAATATAAACGGATAAATATAATGAAAACGGATAAATACCAAATTATATCTTATTAATCCTATAATATTAAATAATAAATATAAACAGGTGATTTTTCATAAAATACATATTATTAATCCCGATTTAAGGGCAATGTTGATGACTTTTACGGGTATAATTTGACCGTCATCAGAACACTCAAAGAAGCAGGAAGGACTATGATCTGTGAAGCAAAACTGCCTGAAAGATATTGGGCAGAAGCAGTTAACATAGCTTGTTATACACAGAACAGAGATCTCATGAATAAAAGGCATGAGAAGACTCCTTATGAAATTTGGAATGGAAGAAAGCCAAATGTTTCTTACTTTCATGCTTTTGGAAGCAAATGTTTCATACACAAAGATCAACTTCATGTTTTTCAACCCAAAGCTAATGAAGGAATTTTTCTGGGATATTCAAGTGTCAGCAAAGTATTTAGAGTACTAAATAAAAGGACACTCAAGCATGAGTAATCAATACATGTGGTATTTGATGAACCAAATTTCCTGGTGAAACAACTGAAGATAGACCAGAACCAGTTTCTCAGTCTAAGTTACCAATTTTACCAGAGTCAGTTTTTGTTGACATTGGAAGACAGAGGATTCCAGAATCTTTAGATCAAGATCAGTCTCAGTTTTCAACTACTCAGCAACCTACACCTGAACAACATTATTCTGACTCAGTTGAAGAAAATCAAGAACCAGTTCCTAAAGAACCAGTTCAACAGAATGTAGATCCCTTAATACAAGCCCAGTTTATCAATGGATGAGAGATCACCCTGTAGAACAAGTGATTGTTGATACTCAAGCTGGTGTTCGAACAAGACATCAACTAGTGTTAAGGGTGATTTTATGCGATTTATAACGTTATATTTTATAATGATTTCCTCCATATTCGTATTATTTGCATAGAAATTAAGGGTTTAATCGAATTATTGAGCAAATGAGTTTTAAAAGTCTTTAAGTGTAAACTTGAGCTAATTTCGTGATTTTATTGGTAATTATATATGGTTTTACACTTTGCGTGTTTTTGTGGTTTTGAAGGTGCATAAACATGTCATAAAAGGAGTTTGAAGGGAAAAGGAAGATGCAAGTTGAGGATTGGAATGAAGAATTGCATGCAAGACTCACTGGCTGAACGAGCGTTTGCCATCCGTCCGGCTGGGATCAAGTCCGTAAGCTTGAATCAAGGCGTCCGAGTGGACGCGCGTCTAAAGATATGGACGAGCGTCCAGGAGAGGGAAGTTGATTCAGAGTTGTGAAGATTTTAGTGAACGAGCGTCTGATTTAAAGAAGGACGGGCGTCTGACGAAGACTCGGCCCGATTCGAAGATTTCAAGCAGAGTGGACGGGCGTCCAACACTCTGACGGCGCGTCCAACGTCGGGCGCCCCGCGGCCGACATCTTTGGAACCGACTTAAAATTCTATATATAGCCGCATTATCTCAACCCTAATCATATCATATCAATTCGACTGCAGCCGCAGAAAACCATAAATTCTGAAGCCGAGTTGTGCTCGGTCGGCCAAGCCTTGGTGCTTGGTCGACCGAGGGTTAGATTAGTTTTTTTTATTTTATTTCTTTCTTCTTGTTCGATCTTGATGATGGCTTGAAGCTATGCAACCTTGAGCAAGCATGAGAAACTTTTCAGCAGCGTTTTATTTCTCCCTTTGGATGATTTTGTGAGTTTTAATTAAAGTTGTTTCTTTTCTATGATTATGTGTTATGCAAATTTATATCGAGAGATGTTTTGCTATTGATGTTTGCCATATGATGAGAATCGGTGTAAACACTAGATCACCATAGGAAAGATTGGATCTTTAACCTATAAGTAACGAGAGTTGATTAGGTTGAATATCTAGATTGTTAGATTGAGAAATCTTGCACCTTGGTTTGGAAGCGTTAATCTTTAAGATCGAGAGATAAAAGATTGATAGGCGAACTTTCCTAAGAGATTAAGAGTTCATACCTTTGATAAGTGAATCACGATTTTAGTTAAATCATCATAAGATAATCTAGAGAGGAAATTAAGGGTTGCGGGATGGTGGATCATTGCTTGTTCTATGTTTAATCGCTATAGTCATTATCATGCTTTTATGAGTTTTATTGTTTTCTCGTTTATAGTATAGTTATGTTCACAACGATCTTTCCTGGCTTTGGACTGACAATCCTCTGTCCAGTTTATCTTTTCGTTTTGTTATTTTAGTTTTAATAATAATGGTAACAAACTTTGGAAAATTAATAAACTAGATACCCCGATTCCATGAGATCGACTCCGGTATTAATCGCTATGCTACGATCCCTGCACTTGGGGAATACCGGATTTATAAATATTTATTACTTGTTTATTTTCATTAGATAAAATCCGTGACAACTAGATGCAATGATTGCATGTTTTCTATCTCAATCTGAACCAAAAGAGATAGAAGAAGCTTTGAAAGATCCAGATTGGATATTATCCATGCAAGAATAACTGAATGAATTTGAAATAAATCAAGTATGGGAACTAGTAGACAGACCAGATCATGTAAAAATCATTGGAACCAAATGGGTTTACAGAAACAAACTTGATGAAGATGGGAATATCATCAGAAACAAAGCTAGACTTGTAGCTAAAGGATATTCTCAAGCAGAAGCCATAGACTTTGATGAAACTTATGTACCAGTTGCAAGATTTGAAGCAATCAGACTATTTCTTGCCTTTGCAGCTCATAAAAAGTTCAAAGTATACCAGATACACGTTAAAAGTGCATTTTTGAATGGAATACTTGAAGAAGAAGTTTACGTTTAACAACCACCTGTATTTGAGATACAAGATCAAGCTAATAAAGTTTTTAAACTAAAGAAAGCTCTATATGGACTTAAACAAGCACCAAGAGCTTGGTATGAAACTCTATCTTAGTTTCAAGTGGATAATGGATTTATCAAAGGAACTATTGACAAGACTTTATTCAGAATGAAAAATGAAGAAAGTACTCTCCTTGTTCAGATCTATGTTGATGATATTATTTTTGGCTCAGAAAATGAACAACTATGTGAGAAATTTGCAAGTTTAATGAAGAGCAAATTTCAGATGAGTATGATGGGGGGGACTTAATTACTTTCTCGTTTTACAAGTTAAACAACCGGATAATGGAATATTCATTCACCAAACCAAATATACAAGGGAATTGATCAAGAAGTTTGGGATGGAGAAATCAGCTGGCATTTCAACACCAATTGGGACCAATATCAGATTAGATGTAGACAAAGAAGGCAAAGATGTGGATCAAACTCTCTACAGAAGAATGATTGGAAGTCTACTTTATCTTACTGCAAGTAGCCCAGATATATCTTTTGCTGTTGGTGTTTATGCTAGATTTCAGACTAGACCTAAGGAAAGACATCTCACAGTTGTAAAAAGAACCTTGAAGTATTTGAAAGATACAGAAGGTGTTGGAATATAGTATTCAAGAGAAGGAGAATTCAAACTGATATCCTATTCAGACTCAGATTATGCAGAATTCAAAGTGGACAGAAAAAGCACCTCAGGCACTTGTCAGTTGCTAGGAAATAGACTTGTGTCTTGGTTTAGCAAGAAGCAAAACTCTATTTCAACTTCAACAGCTGAAGCTGAATACATCGCAGCTGGAAGTTGTTGTGCTCAAGTTTTACGGATTAGAGAGCAATTAAGAGATTATATGATAGAAGAAGGAACAATTCCCATAATGTGTGATAATACAAGTTCAATTGCAATTACTGACAATCCAGTTTTGCACTCAAGGACAAAACATATTGATGTGCGACATCATTTTATAAGAGATCATGCAGAGAAAAAGGATATTACAGTTCTTTATGTACCAACTGAAGATCAGTTGGCTGACATCTTTACAAAGCCATTGGAAAAAGAAAGATTTGCCAAACTAAGAACTGAGTTGGGTATAATAAAAGTCAGTTAAGTCAGTTTAAGCCAGAGATTCGTCAAGGGGATTGATCTTTGTTATGCTGGGTGCGCTCACTTAACAGATTAGTCATTGACATCAACAATCTTAAACTGACCAACTGAAACTGAAAGATTTGATGGAACTAAATGTTTACTCTAAAACTGACCTCAGCATTAGTTTTTATATCAGTCAATTTAAGTCAAAGGCTGATAAAATAAAACCGACAGCGGTTATATCGCATTTAATTACCACAATTTTTGTCAGAATATGTTGCGTGTACACCCCATTACTGTCATAATAGTACATGCATCGGTTACACAAACAATCATGGAATTTGAAAAGTTGTAACAATCAACCACCAGTACATTATCCCTATATATCCAACCCCTTTTCCTCAAAACCAAAAAATAGATTTTTCATAATTATTTTTCCTCTCTAAATTCAATCTTTTTCACACTAAACCCAGAAATGGCCACCTCAAAGAAATCTCAAGAAGAAAGATTGATCACAGATTTAGATGTGTATACATTTTAAATTTATGAAGCTATGTGCAACAACACTTTACTAGCAAGTTATACCTGCGAGAAGATCCAGAAACAACCAAGATTAAGAAGCATTCTGGAAGTCACTTTCAACGAAAAACGTGATGTGGAAGGGATTTTGCAGTTCTGGGAGAACATGCATTTGGTAAGAGACTCCCTCATCACTAAGGTTCGTGGAGTCGAATCATTGTCAATGAACGAGTCATGAGGTCACTATTTGGTTTCATAAATCCACCTGTGACATCAATAGACTTGGCTTGTCTACCATTGAAAAATGATGCCTTTCTTAGGCAGATTTCCTTATCTAAGGCACCAACAGAAGTTGGTATTCATGTTGATAAACTCAAGCCAGAAATTGGACTCCTCAACAGATGGCTCAGCAGACATGTTATTGGAAAATCCAAAGGAATCAACATATTATCCGATGACAGTGCTTATCTGATGAACATAATTTGGGACGAACTAGAATTCAATTGGGCCGGTTATGTCGTCAATCAGATAAAGAAACAACATTTAGCTGAATTGGAAAGTGTGCAGAAAGCTCAAGCTGAAGGACAAGTAACTATTGGCAGATTCCGACTGAAGAAAACACTCAGTGGTGTCATTCAATACTATTTGGAGAACCTCAAGGCATGAAAGGAAGCAAGACAAACTGCAGCTGCAACTACTAATATAGAAGAAATTGCAGCAGTTGCAAGTTCAAGAAGAAAACTTCTGAACCTGAAGCCAGGTAGAAAACTGTGTCTCAGCAAGAAGCTGAACACAAATGAGTCAAGCGGAAAGCTGATTCAACAAAAGAAAAATCGTTGTCAAATGTTTGTACCCTGGTACTTCGAGTCAGCAAGCACCAACTGAGGGGGAACTACAACAACTGACAGCTAAAACTACACGGAAAGATATTCTTGCTGATGATACTGATTCTCAGTTACAACATCAGCACCCAGCCCCAGTTTTCGAAGCTCATAGAATCATCAAGCTGATGAAGATGAAGCTCAAACCATAAGACTCTCGTGATGCTATCTTACAAACTGAAGAAAAGTTACTCTTGGAGAAACTTGAAATTAGAGATCCATATACTATATTTCCTATTTCGAGTTTCTTGCAAATTGCTTCAGTAGATTCACTGAAATAGCCAATGAAGAGAATCAACCACATCATCAACACCCAAGGATTTTTTAAAGAAGAAGGATGATGATGAAGATGATAATTCATGGAAAGAAGCTGATATAACTATAGATTTGTAGCCAGATACTCAACCTCAACTCCAAGCTACGCAAACTGTAACTCAGCATGAATAATTGCCAGTTGGAAATCAGACAACTGACAATCGGCAGGCAGCTGATGACTTGATAATCAACAACTCATGGTAATTGAAGATATCACTCAATCTAAAGATCAAACAGAAGACACATATGATCTTTATGATATTTTGACAAAGGAGGAATTGGGAAAAGTTCATGAGAACTTGAAGATTGTTCTCAGCCAAAAGGATGCATTTAATGGCTTTCTGGCAAACATCTCTGGATATCTAGAATATAGACAGAGAACAGATGTCTCAGTTCATGCAAGATTAGAGATGATTCACAAGTCAAGTTCAAGTTCTGCTTCAGAAATTTTGACACTCAAGGAGAAACTTGAAAACTCAACCGCAGTAGATAGGGAAACACATGCTCAGGCTCACTGGCATTTGAATCAGCACATCTACGGGTTAGAGAATCAGCTCAATGAAGTACTTGCTTCTCAACAACGTATCTCAGCCGATCAAAAGGCAACCCATGCTTTGGTAGATCAATTGTATGATTCCAAAAGGTGGGAAGCTGAAAAAGAAAAGCTCAGGCTAGTCAAAGAAAAGAAGCAACTTGAAGAAGAATTGGAGAAATATAAATCAGCAACAGATCCAAAGTTTTTAAAGATAGAATTAATTGATGATCAGCTCATTGAGAAATATAGTCAACCTGAAGACATGAGAGCTACTCTAACATAGGATCTATGGTTAAAGTTTGTCAAAGATCACAATCCTATCAAAGCAAGTACAAGGACAAGACTGTTGAAGAATCCTTGAACTACTTCTTATCTGATGTATATCACAATCAGAAGATGGCACACTATAAGAAGACCAAGAGGATTGAAGACAAACTGAAGATAAGAGACAAAGTTGAACAAATGAAAGCTGATATAGCTGAATTTGAAAATTACTACAAGAATGAATCAACTTTACCAAAGTTAGTTTTATGGAAAAAATGGAAAGAGGGAAGTCAAGTGGACTATAATAAGACTTTTACAAAGGAAGACTCTAAGCTAGAATATGATTATCGTCTTCATGACAAAGAAAAGAAGTTTATCTTAGTTACACAAAAAGCACAGAAAAGAGCTTAGCCTCTGTAAATTTACTTGAACAAAGTGTAACTATTCCAGTTTTTGCATATTCTAATGAAATCCAGTTTTCCAGGTTTACCTTATTTTACATTGTTTTGATCTTTAAGCTTTTCTTTTAGGGAGAGTCTTGGCATCATCAAAAAGGGGGAAATTGTTGGAAATAAAATTTATGTTTTGATGATAATGCATCATATGTATTCAAAGTGTTATCTTAACCCCATTGATGGAGTGCTGAAGCTAGCTGTTATAGTGAAAAGCTAAAAGATGTCTAGAACTGAATGTATAGGTTTTATTAGAGTCTGATATTTGTATAGGTTACATCAGACAAGCACTGTAATAGTTATAGTGTCGTGAAACTGAAAACTGGAGATCATTTAGAAAAATGGAAAACATCTAAGAAACTGAAAAGACAATGTCATCGAAACTGACTCAGAATACGCCAAGAACTGAAGCTCACTCAGAACTGAAGAAGGAAAGTTTGCTGAGGAACACAGACTCAGTTGGCTTATCTAGAAGACAGAAGAACTGAGGGACACTGACTCAGTTATTGAAGATTGAAGAACTGAGGGCTAAAACTCAGTTATGAAGATCATAAGTCGAGACTGTAAAGTTAGATTTCAGGCAAGTTTGTGGTGACCTGAACTGACTTTATGGATCTTGTATGAACACCTAAGAATCATAAGGACAATGAATTCTTAGATGATATATGCTTATGGTTTACTCTGATTAAGCCAATTATAATCAGATGAAAAACTGGAGTACTGATATTTGAAGAAGAGTGAAATCTCAGTTAATGCTCCAAGTCAGTCAAGAAACTGACAACTGATAAACAAAGTATAAAACTGATCAGGTAACTCAGTTTTATAAGTCAGTCATCCAACAAACTGATAGTACAGTCGAACGTTATAAAGGAAGCAATATTATTGGATGAAACATTGACATATCAGAACGGTCACAAAATATAGCCGTTACAAGATAGACGTTGATACAATTCAAATTCAAAGCAAGATGAACGTTGGACCTTACA
Organism: Gentiana macrophylla; assembly: GCA_026214975.1. NCBI lineage: Eukaryota > Viridiplantae > Streptophyta > Magnoliopsida > Gentianales > Gentianaceae > Gentiana > Gentiana macrophylla. The sequence goes on along the minus strand of CM047813.1, from coordinate 58,779,618 downwards.
CTCTAAATAGAGGACTTTGCACCAAAGATCATAACAACAATAAGAACAAGAAGATTTATCAAGAATTTTGTGCACTAGTCTTATTTATTCGAATTGCTATCATCTCTGCGCTATAACAAGATCATATCAAGAATTTCTTCAAGTGTTCAAGCTACACAGAATTTATCTAGATTCAGACACATTGAAGAACCACAAACAAGAATCAATTTATTGATTCTCAGCCCCACTTTGATTCTACATCAAAGGTTCAGACTGTGAAGCAAACCGGGAAGGTTTTGCCAAGGACAGTTGTCACAGCAGTCGAGTAGACTGTGTTTGTGGTGGTAGCTGGTGAAGAGGCATATGTAACCCTTCAAGGACCAGTGTTCAAGCAATTGAAGAGTAGCAATTCTACATGTTCTATAACTGTTTATATAGTGAAGATAGGATTAGCCAAGGACTATTGTTTAGGACTTTTTGTAACAGCTCACCTCAAGAAGTTCTAGTGGAATTTTCCTCCTACACCATAGGGGAAGAGAGGACTGACAGGATTACGCCACCTAGAACCTCTATAATATTTTCCTCATTAACTTTACGCATTTATTTACTTACTCAGTATTTATTTACAGCATTCTGTGAATTGATTGTTATACACCTCACAAATTTCTCAAACCGACATTCTCCGCACTGCATTTAGCACACTCAGCTTTCGCATAGAATAACAAGATCAAGAAAAAGGCTAGAATTATATCCGTTGCCGGTTGAATCAGTTTTGTATAAGTCAGTTTGACTTAAACTCAACTTTGTCAGCTTAACTCCACACAAGTTATAACTGAACCTTAATTTGTTTAAAATCTAGTTTTTAGGGACAATATTATTAACCCCCCCCCCCCCCTCTAAACTTGTGTTAGCTTTTCCAAGGGACCAACATAAATCAATGAGAATATAATTAAGGGGGAATCAAGAATAATATCAAGGATTATTCCCCTCATTAATATAGAAAACGGACGGAAATTCAAATCAAGAATTATCAAGGCTATAGATAACGAAGATGAGCAAGAAATATAAACAATAAGTAGAAACTCTATCAAATCAAAAAGGCCTTCATCAGTGCTTAAAATGAAATATCTAGTGATCAACTCAAAACTGAGAGCTACAATATCAATATCAAGCATTGAGATTGGTCAACAAGTTTTGTGAATCCAATTCACTTCAATCAAGCCACTAAATCAGATTCATCTGAGAAGGAGTTGTGTTTGTGATAGCTGCTGAAGGATTTGATCGCAAGGAGCAGTGAAAGAGACTGAGTCACTGAAGCTGTTGCAGTCAGGGAATGATAGTCTTGAAGATTGTGAAGCTTGTGTAGTCAAGGACAATCAGGCTATTGTATCTGTGAAAACAATAGTGAAATCATCCAATCATCACAACAGAAGAGTGGATTAAGGGATTACACCACCCTAAACCACAACAAGCCTTGTCTCAATTTACTTTCAGCAATTTAACTTACTGCATTTTCTTAATTGCCTAAATTATATCATAGATCTGTGATTGCATAAACTATTTTGAAACAACATATTAAGAAGGGACTTATCCGCCGCCCAAAAGCTTTTAAATACAAGAAAAGTTTTTGAAACTCCACTATAATCATTCACCCCCCCTGACTATAGTTTTACCCTTCTCTGGGACCAACATGAAGACAAATCTTGATCAGTCAATATAAGCTCAGTGAATGTCAGCAGGGTGTTTTTCTTGATTAAAACTTGATAGCTTCGTATAGATTATTTGTTGTTCATTAATTTTCATCATCTTGAATTTGAGTCAGGAGTCTCCTATTTATAGGTGTGAATCCTTTGACTTGTGTTGGAATTTCAAATGTATCCGTTTCAGACTTGTCTCCATCTTGACTTACTTTTTGTCTCTGTTCATAGTACTGACACTGTCAGTCAACTTTTTTGTCAGTTTTCAGACGGTTCCCCTGTTGACTTATAACCATTGGATGATTCTCTGAATCTTTCCAACGTTCCCTTGACCATTGATTTTTTGACAAAATCAAGGCCTGTAATCCATCCTTATCCATTTAATCTTCCAATGTAATTTTGATTAAATTGAGATTTACATTCAAAGAGATATAAGAGTATATCATCTGTACATTGCTGTGAATATTTGTCACCGGCTTAAGTCTCATTGTGTTTTAATAACACTTCAGCCAACTGCTTCTCATCTAAATTTTCATTTGAAGTTAGAGTACACCACTTTGATCATAACTAACTTCCAATCACCACTTAACATATAGAACTTAGACCTTGTACACAAGGTATATGTAATCAGTTTAGGTCATCACAGACTTCCCTAAATTCTGATTCCATATCCTTGACGTTAAATACTAAGTTTGATTCCTTAGCCTTCAATAACTGAGTTTGAACCCTCAGCCTTCAGTCTTCAACAGGTTCCTTGTTTGTCTACTGACCTAGACAGGTCTGCTGATAAGTCAGCTGACATATTTACAGTGCTTGTTTGATCAAACCTATACAACGATCAAACTCTAGTAAACCTACACATTTTATCTAGACAGCTTTTTGCCTTTGCTCTATAACAGCTAGTCTGTCACTCATCATTAAAACATAAAATATGTCCAACAGGGCCCATAGGTGGGTTGGGAACCCCATAATACTCATTGATCCACTCAATAGAAAAGTCAACTCTAACACCATGGACCATCGCAAAAGTAGAGTCGGGATTATGCGAAACATAAGCATAAAATTCCCTTACCATCGGGCGTTGAACCATGACGGTGCCTCGGCCATGTCCAAAATGTCTTGTTCTTGCAAGGTTCGTGGCAAGATATCTCCGCAATTGTCCAATTCCATGCCATGTTCTCGAGAAACAGGTCTTACGTTCCAATGCCCTAAGAACGATTTGTAGATTTTCAAGGAATGGAATTGCTCAACCCCATCTATCAAGGGGTTACCATCTCCGTATATGCTCTGATAACCACTAGGACGAAGAATAGATCGGCTATGCTTAGGACCCATCCTGAATGATAACAGGACTTATGCTGATGCTGATTCTGGATAAAAAAAAGTAACCTCTGTAAACCGGGCACGGTTTACCGGCCTGATTTTTCTGGATTTCTTTCTGGGACTGTGCTTCTGTCAATGAAAGAAGAAGAACTGCAGCAGCTCACTAGCACAGCAGCACTAGACAGCAACATGGTCAAGAAAAAGGTTTTGTTGGGTGAGATGGAAAAGGGTTTGGGTTTGATGGAGGTTTGGTGGTGAGTGTGGTGGTGATGTTGGCCGACTGGTTTTAAGAAGAAGAAGAAATAGGAGAATTATGACGATTTAAGGAGAATATAGTAGATGGAATGCTGATAATTATGGTGAATGGGTGGTTTAAATAAGAAAATTGAGTGAAGGTGGAAGGATTTAGTGGGATAGTGGGTAGAGGAGTAATTAGGGTGAGGGATTTCAGGGGGTGATTGATGGGATTGAGGTGGAGTTATGGTGGAGTGTGGGAAAGGATGAAGGATTTGAAAAAAGGGGAAAATAGGACGGTTTCTGCTGACTAGTAATGCCTGGTGCAACGTGTGTCCTCCACGTGTCTCTAAAATTTGAAAATTCGGGCTCGGTAAACCGCAGGTAACCTAGGGTTTACCGGGGCTTCTTTTCCCAAGATTTCTCAGTACTTCTCTTCTGCACTCTTTACTCAACCTCTCTACTCAATTCTGACCTCAAATTGATTAGTCTCTTACTACTTTTATAGTGTGAACATCTAAGCCTTGTCCCATGTAGATTTGTTTGAATTCTTCCAGTGAATCCCTTGATGTCTGACTTCACATTCTTTGACCTCTTCCACCTCTGCCACCTCTACTAGAAGATGTCAATGATTTGACCCTTACTTCCTAAAATTTGAGTCCCAAAAAGGAATTCAGTCCTTCCTGAAATCCCATGTCATGATAGGGTCTCTGCTTTCTATAGTACAACTTCTTGTACTCTTTGAGAAGGTCATCAGTCATCTGAATCCTGCCAGGTGCAGGTTTTCTGAACTCATTTATGTCAGCCTCCCATTTCTTTTTAGCAAAAATCCTGGCAGCCTCATTTGCTTCTACTGTAAGGCCCTCTTCCCCCTTATTGACATCATCAATAAACCGGTTCAGTAGGCCATGAACACTTTCTTGTGTGATCACTGTTTAGGGTGATTTTATACGATTTCTAATGTTATATTTTATAACAATTTCCTCCATATTCGTATAATTTGCATAGAAATCAAGGGTTTAATCGAATTATTGAGCAAATGAGTTTTAAAAGTGGTTAAGTGCAAATTTGTGTTAATTATGTGGTTTCATTGATAAAAATCTTTGAATATGAGATGTTACATTTTGCACGATGTTATCATGAATGTAGATGCGCTTGCATGTTAAATGAGGAGCTTAAACGAAGATCAGATGAAGATTAAGAAGAAAGCTCGATTCGAATAAAGAAAGCTCGATTCGATTCGGCCCAAACTTGGTGATCAAGTATTTCAAAATATGCCACGTAACATTATATTTTGAGGCCTAAAAGATGGATTTTGAGGAAAGAAGAAGATGCCACGAGTTTACGAGATCAACGGATCAATATTTTCCAACGTGCTTCTACCGTAACCTGTTTTTCGATGGAAATTTTACCCGACTTAGAGGCATTTTCAGGGAAGAGTTCTTGACGAAAGTTGTAGATGCTAAAATGAGCTTTCCAACGCATTTTGAATCACGTCAATCGGAGGTCTACAACTCAAGTTATGATTTTTTACCGAACTGCTGGAATTACGGACGAACCGGAGATATTTTGGCCAAGTTTGATGCATGTTACTCCATGTGCTCCTTAATGATGATGATGATGAGTCATAACAAACTCCACATGCTATTTTAGTGACTCCTCACCTTCACATGCAAAGTCATTATCACCTCCCACATGCTTATAACAAACTTGAGAATATTCCTTAGCATATTCTCCCAAAAATATCTCCTCAACTACAACCTCTCCCTTATACACCTCCCTCAACTCTCCCTATAAGAACTCCCTCATTTCCATCCATAAAGGCGCCCCTCCTTGGTCACTTTTGGCCAAGCTTTTACTTTTCCGTCTTTTATGTAAATACTCTGTAGGCGTTATGCGAGAATAAATTAGAATAGTAATCTTCGTTGTAATCTTGAGCTACGACCCCGATTCTCAAATCATAATCGAGGATGATTGGCTAAGGTCTCTAAGCTAGAACCATCGTTGTGAAGCCACCATCACCGGAATAAACAAGGATTTCGTTTTCATTTGTTCTAGTGAGTTTCTTGTTCTTCCCTCATCTTTGAATTGTTTATTGGCAATTTGTATGATCTATACTTATGTTGCATGCTAATCGAATTTAGATACGATAGTTGATAAATTCGTAGATTACCGTGAAGGAGAATGATAATATTCTTCCAACATACGTAAGTTGAGGGTGAATGTTGTCGATTAGGATTTATATCCATATCTTTGATCCGTAAATGCTTTAGTTGTACCGAGAGTGGTGAACTAATTAAAAGGCGATGAACCGAAAGGAAAATGCCTCTTTAGCGAATAATAATCCAAGAACTTACGAATGAATATGTGTCTTTCTTGTTATTTTCGGTGGGGTGGTGGATCATCGGTGCGTTCTAGTTGTTTTAAATTATAAATTTTATTATCGTAGTTTTATTTATTTTCACGTTTGCTACCTTAGTTTGTTAATTGAAAATCCGAGACCATAATCATCAACTTTATAAAAGAAATCGAAGGCAAAAACTCTTTTCGTTATAAGTCCTGCGGATACGATCCGGTTTCACCACTATAGTGCGAGCCTTCGCACTTAGAGTGACATCGGTTTTATTTTATTACTTGTTATCTTTTGCTTTGCATAAAACCGCGAACAAGTTTTTGGCGCCGTTGCCGGGGACTTGCACGGAAAGTTTTAGTTTTTGGGTTTTGTTGTCAACTAAGTTATCTGTTTTCGTTTTAAAAATTAAAAAAAAAATAAAAAATAAAAAAAAATCTTTCGGTAATTACCGAGAGAGAGAAAAAAAATATTTTCTTTTCGTTTTGTTTCGCTTACGTATTAGTTTTATAGTATTCGCTTTACATTCTGCTGTTTAGACTGCTTTGAGCCTGTTTTAGTATAGTTTTTTTTAATTCTAAAAAAATTAAAAAAAAATTTAAAAAATTCTCGATAAATACCGAGTGGATTCGGTAATTACGAGAAGAGAGAAAAGAAACACGGAACACGCTTTCAATCATTGAGGTTGGGTGATGGATTCTCGGTGAATCCCACTCTGCTGGAAGCATAAGGATAAAATCCGAAACCTCGTGATTTAGGTGTTGGTGCCCAAACGTAGTTTATGCAAACTCGAACTCACGGGGGACCACTTTTGTATAATCCGGAGATAGAGCGAACCATCGCTCGACCAAACAGACGTTTGGCCCGGCTCACCGGACCAACGGACGAGGGAACCACGGAAGGAAACAATCCTGAAGGATACGTTGAGGGAGAAGCTCAAGTAGGAGCCCAAAGTTGAAGAAATGGCGAGCAACGGACATTGGCGGACTTTGCCATGCCATCTATCATGAAAGTTAATCCTGCGGTCGTGATTCCTGAAATCACGGCTGATAATTTCGAACTCAAAACTTCTTTAATCAATTTGGTAAGAGGTTCCACATTTCATGGATTTTCCACTGAGGACCCGCACGATCACATTCACTCATTTCTAGAATCGTGCGGGACTATTTTAATCAAAGGGGTCACTGAGGACGCCCTAAAGATGAAACTTTTTCCCTTCTCACTGAAGGGAGAAGCGAAAGAATGGTATAAATCCTTACCAGTCGAATCCATTACTTCGTGGGAGGAGTTGGAGAAAGAATTTCTGAGCCAGTACTTTCCACCTGCAAAGACGGCTCATCTTCTGAATCAGATATTCACTTTTGTGCAATCTGAGAAGGAATCTTTTTACGATGCGTGGAGACGATTTAAGACTCTCTTGAGAAAGTGCCCCCACCATGGGCTGGATAAACAAAGATTGGTCAACACTTTCTCTGATGGTTTGACTGAATTGACTAAGGGAATGGTGAATAGTTCTGCTGGAGGTGCATTTCTGAGAAAGACACCTGATGAGGGATGGATGTTGTTTGAAGATATTGCAAAGTATAATTATGCCCCTACCTATGCAGGTGCGTCCAATCAGAAAAGCTCGACTGCAGGGAAGTATGAGGTAGATGAGACCACGTCTCTAAAAGCTCAGTTGGCCGCACTACAGAAGCAAGTGACGGCAATGAATGTTCAAAGTCTTGTGTGTGACAATTGCCATGGCCAAGGCCATCGTAGTAATCAATGCCAGCTTGACCCGATCTCACAGGTCAAAGCTGTTCAAAACAATGTCGTTTGCCAAAATTGCGATACCGTTGGGCACGCATTCCATCAGTGTCATCTATTGTTGCATTCAGAAGAAGTGAATACATTCACTTCTCAAAATTATCGACCTTCGGGTCAGAATCAAAACACTCAAGGATTCAATTATAACCGGAACCACCCTGGTTTCCGATGGAGTGACCCTTCTGGGGCAGCAAACCCCCATCATTTTCAGGCCCCTAGGCCTAATCAAAGCAATTTTCAATCCAACTATCGACCAAAGATGGAACACCAATCCACCGCAAAATCAAAATCAATCATTTGAGATCTTAGAACAAAAGTTGAGCGAGCAAATCACGGCCAACACTCAATTGGCAAATGCTTTAAGTACTCGACCAAGATGGTGAGAAATTTGGAGGTGCAATTGGGACAAATTTCGGGCGACAAGCAAGTCGACCTCAAGGTCACCGCCGAGTTTCTTGAGAAGAACCCCGAGGGGTTAATCAGTCCAAAATGACCGAGAATTCTTGCACCGATCTCATTTGCACCATGGAACTATGGTCAAGATGAAATGAATGCTATAAAGCGAGGAGTGGGAAAGCGGTTGGCGGTCAGGCCAACCAGGAAAGCAGTAGCCCCTCCTGTGAGCGAGAGACGCAGAGGGGAAGATCTTTGTTCTCCTCGTAAGGATGTTGGGACTACTATTGATCCAAGTGAAAGAAAAATTCAAGAAAATGTGGAAGTTGAGAATCTGATGATAAAGAGAAGAATCTTTGAGAAGAAGTCGAGAATCTTAGTTGTGTTACAGGAAGCATGTGAGGTGGAAGGATAGGGAAGACAAAGCAATCAATGATAAGGCGGCAAAGAAGCACTTTCTTGAGGAAGACTTTGCTGATCTCCTTACCCACCTAGCAAAAACAAAATTTGTCATTAACAGTCGATAAAGAATATAAGAAGGTTATCGACTTGCTCAAGAATCTTGAGGCAAACATTCCATTAGTTGATCTTTTGATAGGAATGCCAAAGTATACAAAGTTTATAAAGGGCGCAGTGAGTTCGAAAAGAAGCTCCAAGAGCTCGAGCACATAGTATTGAATGGAGAATGCTCGGCAATCAGCCGGACTAAACTTCCCGTGAAGTGCCACGACCCTGGTAGATTTACGATTTCGTGTACTATTGGGAGCAGGGGACTTCCACAATGTTTTGTGTGATTCGGGAGCATCAATCAATCGATGTCTCACGTCAATCTTCCAATCTCTTGGATTGGATCAATCTATTACGCTTAAACCTATTTCTCTTCAACTTGCGGATAGAAGTGTGAAATATGCAAGGGAATTGTAGAAGATGTGTTGGTCAAGGTTAAGAACTTCATATACCCAGCTGATTGGGTAATCATGGATATGACCAACGATAAGAAAACCCCCTTGATCCTTGGAAGACCTTTTCTTGCAACCGCCCGTGCCTTACTAGATTCCCACAAAGGGCGAAGTGACCTTACATTTGGAGGATGAGAGTATAAAGTTCAATGTGGGTAATGCAATTGAAGCACCCGTCCAGTGACACTTGTTTAGCTATTGAGGACGATTTCAGCATGAGTATGATAAACAAGTGTTCATGGGTAGTTGGGATGAGGAAGAATTCAATAAACTATCTGCAACTTGGACTAATGAGGAGTGGATAAAATTTTTAGAAGAGATTGACAAGGAAAGTTCTGATTACCACGAGGTGGTAGGAAAGAAGATGAGGGAGAGGCATGGTGATATGCCCAGATTTGCAAAAGGAGATGAGGCCCCTGTCTGTCTGGGGAGGCCATGATGTGAGCCCTTATAATAAGCTTGGAGATCTAGAGCTTAAGGAGATAAATTGAGACCAAGTGTGGAGAAGCCACCGTCGATTTAGTGTTGAAACCCTTGCCTCAACACTTGAAATACATTTTTCGAGGGACGGTGATAAGCTCCTTTGATCATTTCATCTAAGTTAGAACCGAAGGAGGAAGAAAAGCTTATCAAAGTGTCTGCAAGATAATATCCTCGCCTTTGGTTGGCAAGTGGGAGATATTAAGGGATAAGCCCGATATCTCAGTATGCATAAGATCGGACTGTTGAGGATCGAAGAAGGTGCGACAACCTCGAGAGAAGGCTAAACCCTCACATGCGGGAAATCGTTAAGAAGGAAATCATCAAATTGCTTGACATGGGTATCATCTACCCAATAGCCGATAGTGAATGGGTGAGCCCCACTCAGGTGGTGCCAAAGAAAGGAGGGATTACTATTGAAACGAATGAAAAGGGGGAAGAGATTGCCTTACGACAAGTCACTGGTTATAGAGTTTGCATCGACTACAGAAGACTAAATGAGGTAACTCTAAAAGACCACTTTCCCTTGCCATTCATTGACCAGCTCCTTGAGAGGCTTAGTGGCAAGCAATTTTATTGTTTTTGGATGGCTATTCGGATACTTTCAGATAGCTATCGACCCCACAACGATCAAGAAAGACTACCTTCACTGTCCCTCCGGTACCTTCGCCACCGAAGGATGCCATTTGGTCTCAGTAATGCACCAGCTACATTTCAAAGATGTATCTTGGCTATCTTCAATGGTTTAGTGGAGAAGGTGATGGAAATTTTTATGGATGACTTCTCTGTATTCGGGGACAGTTTAGACCACTTTGCTTACACAATCTTGATAAAGTTCTCGTCCCGTGCATAGAGAAGGACTTAGTCTTAAATTGGGAGAAGTGCCACCTAATGGTGGAAGAAGGAATTGTTCAGGACACAAGGTGTCCAAAGAAGGTATAGAGGTTGACAAAGCGAAGGTAAAAGCTATTGAAAAAATGACATACCCCAAAACTGTAAGAGAAGTAAGAGGATTCTTGGGTCATGTTGGATTCTATAGGCGGTTCATTAAAGACTTTTCTAAGATAGCCAAGCCTTTGTCAACTCTCTTAAGAGAGGATGTGAAATTTGTTTTCACCCCTGAGTGTGAAAGAGCTTTTAAAGAATTAAAAGACAAGTTGATTACCTCGCCAATTCTTATAGCACCCATTTGAAAGCTCCTTCGAGCTTATGTGTGATGCTTCTAATTATGCGATCGGTGCGGTGTTAGGTCGAGAGAGTGACGGAAGGTTCCAACCCATCTACTACGCTAGTCACACTTTAAACCCAACGCAGTAAATTATGCAACAAGCCGAGAAGGAGTTGTTGGCGATGAGTTTTGCCATGGATAAATTTAGAAGCTATTTGCTTGGGTCGGAAGTCACAACCTGCAGACGAGACCATTCTCGCATTGAAGTATCTGTTGAGCAAGGCGATGCCAAGCCTCGTTTGATGAGATGGATCTTGATTTTACAAGAGTTTGATGTTCATATCCGGGACAAGAAGGGTAGCAAGAATGTGGTAGTTGATCACATGTCTCGGTGACCGATGATCATCAAATAGAGTCGGATGAGATTGGAATTGATTTTCCAAGCCGAGCAACTCATGACTATTGATGTGTGCGAGGTTATTCTGCCCGTCTTGGAAAAGGTTCTCCTTGGTTTGCACCTTTGCAAACTTCTTGAGCGCGCGAATATCTGGACTCCTCGACGACATATCGGCCAAAAGAAGAAATTCTTTTGATTTGAACTATTATGTGTGGGGCGACCCTATTCTCTTCAAGCGTTGTAAGGATGGATTACTCCGTAGGTGTGTCCTCGAGTTCGGCGAGAGGGACATTATAGAGCAATGCCATGACGGACTGTGGGAGGTCATTATGGAGCCTGGGAAGATCTAACTGCGAAGATTTTTCATCCGGTTTCTACCGGCCGACAATTTTTAAGGATACAGAGAGTTTTGTAAAAGGTTGTGACCGGTGCCAGCGCACCGGTAAACTTTCTCGGCGAATGGACATGCCCCTACACCCCATTCAACAATGTGAAGTTTTCGGCGTATGGGGTATTGACTTCATGGGACCGTTTCCATCCTCGTATGGGAACAAGTACATTCTGTGCGCGTGACTACGTGTCAAAATGGGTAGAGGCAATAGCAACACAAGGAACGACCACAAGGTGGTCAAGAGCTTCTGAGGAAAAACATTTTTACACGGTTTGGTTGTCCATGAGCTCTCATCGGTGATTTGGGAACTCACTTACGCAATACTCCATTAGAAAAGATTTTAGAACGATATGGGGTGAAACACAAAGCTACTACCCTTATCACCCTCGAGACGAGTGGACAAGTTGAAGTAAGTAACCGAAGCACTGAAAAGCATTCTTGAGAAGACGGTGAATTCTCATAGGGCGGATCGGAGCCGTAAACTGGATGATGTACTCTGGGCCTACAGATGTTTTTTCAAAACTCCTATTGGCACGTCTCCGTTTGGATGGTTTATGGTAAGGCTGCCGCCACCGCCAATCGAGCTTGAGCACGAGCATTACAGGCTATTAAATTCTTGAACTTTGACACCCGCTTATGCGAGAAAAGCGATTGTTGCGATTCAAGAGAGCTTGAAGAGTTCGAGACTCCAGGCTCACGAGAGCTCAAGAATCGGTATGAGAGGACTAAACTTCTTCACGACAAGAAAATCAAGCATAGAGAATTCAAAGAGGCGAATGGGTTTTACTATATAATACCAGGTTACATCTGCTTTCTGGTAAGCTACGCACCCGTTGGTCCGCCCCTTTGAAATTTCTCGTGTTTTCCCTAGTGGAGCCGTCGAATTGAAAAATAAGCGAGGAGAGTTGTTCAGAGTGAATGGTCATCGGTTGAAACACTATATTGGTCAACAAAAGGAACGACCGGTGGTTTTCCATCTAAACGCGCCCCTAGTCAAGACAAATCGATCTTTGGAACCCGATGATTTACGTCTCTGTGAATTCTTTGATGATATTGTGATTATCGATGATACACCTCGGCTTGTGGAATCAAACCTAAAAAGAAGAAGAGAAGAATCATAGGAACTAAGTGGATATCTGAAGTTTACTAATATGGCCAATACGTTGGCGAGACTTTGTTTTTGTGGGATCCATACTATTGACCCCGAGGAAATCAAGAATGATTCCGAAAGAGGCCTCACCGGCCCGACCGGGTTGAAAATTATTGGGTTGTCGAGCAAACGACATTAACCAAAAGCGCTACCGGGAGGCAACCCGTTTAAAAAAAAAAAAAAAAAAAAAAAAAAAAAAAAAAAAAAAAAAAAAAAAAAAACAAAAACTCTACATTTTGCATTATACTTTACTCATACTTTGGATAATAGTTTTCCAATACTTCGAATTGATTTTCATTTTGTTTCACCAAGTCTCAGGATGAATGTTTGAATGTCATTTAAAGGGAACGATTAGGAGGTTATCCGAAAATCCCGAGGGAGTACAAAGAAAAAATTCAAATGCATCATTTCTTAGATTTAGGTTGTTAGAACAATTTGAAATAACCCTTGAGGATCTGGGTATAAAAGACTCATAGTTAATACTTTGTCACATATTTCATATCATGACCTAGTCTGCTTTTAAATTTTCAAATAATGTGTGACATGTATTAGTTTAACTACTATGCAACTAAGGAATAGGAAATTCAAAGCTAACCCGAGTTGAAATTTTATTGTCTAGTCGAGCTCCCGACTATAATTAAGCCCTACTAGGGCGGTAACCTAGATATCTTTTCCTTTTTGTCCAGTAGTTTATTTCATGCTTTATTCCATGATATTGCTTTGTCTATCATCTTTTGCAAATTTAAGTGCAAATTTGTGTTAATTATGTGGTTTCATTGATAAAAATCTTTGAATATGAGATGTTACATTTTGCGATGTTTATCATGAATGTAGATGCGCTTGCATGTTAAATGAGGAGCTTAAACGAAGATTGAAGATTAAGAAGAAAGCTCGATTCGAATAAAGAAAGCTTCGATTCGATTCGGCCCAAACTTGGTGATCAAGTATTTCAAAATATGCCACGTAACATTATATTTTGAGGCCTAAAAGATGGATTTTGAGGAAAAGAAGAAGATGCTTTACGAGATCAACGGATCAATATTTTCCAACGTACTTCTACAGTAACCTGTTTTTCGATGGAAATTTTACCCGACGTAGAGAGCATTTTCATGGGAAGAGTTCTTGACGAAAGTTGTAGATGCTAAAATGAGCTTTCCAACGCATTTTGAATCACGTCAATCGGAGGTCTACAACTCAAGTTATGATTTTTTTACGAACTGCTGGAATTCACGGACGAACCGAGATATTTTTGGCCAAGTTTGATGCATGTTACTCCATGTGCTCCTTAATGATGATGATGATGAGTCATAACAAACTCCACATGCTATTTTAATCCTCACATGCAAAGTCATTATCAACTTATAACAAACTTGAGAATATTCCTTAGCATATTCTCCCAAAAATATCTCTCCTCAACTACAACCTCTCCCTTATACACCTCCCTCAACTCTCCCTATAAGAACTCCCTCATTTCCATCCATAAAGCGCGCCTCCTTGGTCACTTTTGGCCAAGCTTTACTTTTCCCGTCTTTTATGTAAATACTCTGTAGGCGTTATGCAAACAAGGATTTCGTTTTCATTTGTTCTAAGTTTCTTGTTCTTCCTCATGTTTGAATTGTTTATGTGCAATTTGTATGATCTATACTTATGTTGCATGCTAATCGAATTTAGATACGATAGTTGATAAATTCTTTGAGGGTGAATGTTGTCGATTAGGATTTATATCCATATCTTTGATCCGTAAATGCTTTAGTTGTACCGAGAGTGGTGAACTAATTAAAAGGCGATGAACCGAAAGGAAAATGCCTCTTTAGCGAATAATAATCCAAGAACTTCACGAATGAATATGTGTCTTTCTTGTTATTTTAGGTGGGGTGGTGGATCATCGGTGCGTTCTAGTTGTTTTAAATTATAAATTTTTATTATCGTAGTTTTATTTATTTTCCGTTTGCTACCTTAGTTTGTTAATTGAAAATCCGAGACCATAATCATCAACTTTATAAAAGAAATCGAAGGCAAAAACTCTTTTTTCGTACAAGTCCCTGATCCTTCCTTCAACAGTCTGTTCTATCAGATTAATCCTCTCAGTAAACTTAGGATCTAGTACAGTAGGTTGAGGTGCCTCAGCAGGTTGAGGTGCCACAGCAAGTTTAGGTGCCTCAGGAAGCTTGTCAAGCTTCTTGTGAAATGAGGCAATATGCTCATGTAAATCCTTGTCTCTGTGTGCAGTACTTTGCTTTACACCTCTTACATCCTTGAGCAGGTCATTGATAGCAAATTGAGCAGAGGTAATGTTGGAAGCAACTGTTTCAGTGGTCCTTCCTCTGTTTTCCACCAGATTCACCAGGTCTTCAAACCTCAGTTCACTTCTTGTGAGTTGAGTCCTTAGTTGTGTAATATCATTTCTTACAGCTCTCAACTCATCCAAAATATGTGTCTTTGTCTCGCACCACACCACACCTCCAGCCATTTGTCCAGCAAAATCATCAGCAGGCTCTTCAACATGATAATTTGCCCTTGGTATCCTGACAACTATGGCTCTTGTCCTGTCCCATTCAGCAGGTTTAGGACCCTTTTCAATCACATTTTCAACTGGTACCTCCTCAAAAATAGGTACATGTGCCTGTTGGGACTCATCTGCCACTTCTTCATCCTCAGGCATTTGGAACTCCTCATCACTGAAGTCATAGTCAACAAGCTGTTCTTCAACATCTTTAGTAGCTTGATGTCTATCTTTGTCATCAGCAACCTTCTCCTCAGCAGCCTTTTCTTCAGTAGCCTTTGCTACAACAATCTGTTACACAGTAGCCTATTCTACAACAGCCTCCACATAGTGCACAATGGATTCCTCCAATCCCATCAAAAGTTCCAACCTTTGTCCCAACACTATTTGATCCTCAGTGATTAGGACCTCATGTTCTGACCTTTGTTCAATTGCTGTTTTTTCCTCAGCAGACTAAACCTCCACATCCTCAACTGTATCTTGAGGAAATACAGCTATATTTTCCTCAAGCACACCTCCAGCATTTGTAATCTCTCTAAGAGTTTCATCGGCTTGTGCCAAAACTTCATTAATGTCAATACTCTCTTGATATTGAGCTGATTCTTCTGATAGAATTTATTGTAGTTCAACCATCACAGCATCAGTAGTGGCCTTCAACATAGCATCTTCAATGAGTGTTGTTGTTGTCAATTATTCTTTCAAATCTTTTGTAACAGTAACAAACAGTTCCTGATCCAAATCATCAGGATCTACTGTCTTTTGCTCAGTAGATCCTTGTCCAGTTTCTTCAGTAGGTCTTTGCATTACGGTACCACTGGACTGTCCTGGAAACATAGGATGATCATCATCACTATCAGGGGTAAACTTGGGATCTTTGAACATAATATTCTTCTTCTTCTTGCCAACTTCTATAAGTGCCATCATTCTCATCTCTAACTCAGTATTGTAAATCAATCCCAAAAGATTTTCCACTCCAAGATTTTCAAATGCCCATTCCTCAAAACCAGACATTGGTTCTGCTGCTGGTTTCTGTCTCTTGTAGAAACCAAACTTCCATTCAAAATATCTTTGGACCCTCTTGAAATTAGGATCCACTCTCTTTTCTTTGATTTCTTTTCTTTCCTCTCATAGGGATAGTAGGCTTTCTTGGAACAAGTTGTTCAACTTTTTGTCCTCCAAAGGTTTTAACAAGATGACTTAATGTATCATCAGCAGATACAAATAGGTCAGTAGGTCAGGTTGTAAATTTGTACCTACCACCTCCATATGTTCAACACTTGGTTCCCCCTGACATATATGCTCACCAATAGGGTCTACAACAGTTTGTTCTTCCCCCTGAGTTGTAGCATCCACAACAGGGTCTTGAACAAGTACAATGACTTCCATAGCAGGTTCAGGTTCAGCAGTGTACTGTGGTTCTTTAGTTTGTTGCTCAACAGCAACCCCAACAGCCTCCGTAGGCTCACTAACTTGTGTTGTTTCCACAACATCTTCTTCTATTTCTGCTTCCTTTTGGGCCTCCAGATTCCTCAATTCTTTGCCATTTCCATGGCCTTTCTTTTTCACTACCTATTTTTGTCTTTTTGTAGGTTGTTGCTCAGCCTCAAAGAGTTCTTTTCTAGATGCTCTTTGCTAGCAGCTTTCCTCTTTCTTCTATTTTCTTTCATCTGTTCTTTTAAAATTTCAGCAACAGTCTTCTTTGCAACTCCAGCAGGCTCAGTAGCCTCAATTTCAACTTGAGCCTCACTAGACTCAGCAGTGTCTACTGGTTGCTGCCTTGTCCTTTTAGGCATTAACATCTCAGTTATCTTCCTTGTTTCACCAGCCTTTCTTTTCTGTACAGGCTTTTTAGGTGTAGCAGGTTGCACATCATTTTTGGCCTTGGGCCTCTGTTCCTGCCCACCATCACTGTCATCACCATCATTATCACTCTCATTCTCCTCATCATATTCTTCCTCATCATCCAAACCAGGGATAGGATAATTGATTTCTGGTTTGTACCTTGACTTGTTGATTTTTGCAGGAGCAACATCAGCAATCTGCAAACGATTCAGCAGGGCCAGAATCATCAAACACAAAGGTTTTGTCTCAGACTTCCTTGTACCATCACTATCTTCTAACACAACCTTCTTCATGTATTGAACAAAGAATCAGGCCCAATCAAACTTCAGGCTCCTGAAAATCATTATTAGCCGGTCTATCTTTGATCCAGAGAGTATCAAAGACTTGCACTAAATCCAAGAATATTTTTGGCAATAATCTTGCTCAGCAGGTTATATTCCAATCTAGTATTCTTCATATTAATACTCAAGACTGTTGGTACAGACTTGTTTGTCTTTATTGATTCAACAAATTCCAATCTTGATAACTCCATCAATTCAGGATTTGTAGGGGCACCATTTCCAGGCCCAAATCCGAACACCTCTCTCAGCAGATCTGATGTGATTTCAATCTGCTGGGCATTAACTGTTGTAGTGAATGCCTCTCTATCATCTTTTATCTCCATATACTTCCAGAACTTAACAACATTTGTGTATGAAATACTTTCCAATCATAGATTTAGAACATCTTCCAATCCTTCGCATCTTCTGATTCTTCTTCCAATAGTGATAGCTAACTCAGACTTGTTAGCATCAACAACAAAGCCTCTAACACTTTGGCTTGTACCAATATGAACATCTCATTTTGTCCGCCATTGTAGAAATTTGAAAAAGATGAAGAAGAAAACTTTGCAAAACTGTGTTCACACTTGTATGTTTTTAGAGAAAATTTATCTGAGTTCTGTATGTATCTTCTGTGTATATGTCTGTATATATAAGGAAAGAAAGTGGGTGATAACTGTCAGGCAAGTACTGTGCACGTACCGTAGCATTTAACCATGATTAATCTTGGAATAAATGTGATGTTGCCACGTGTCCCACTAACTTGTCCCATTAAGAGTTGTAACCGTTGGATATTGTAACCGCAGTTGTAATGGATAAGAATAATATATGTTTCTTTTGACATTCATTAAAGTTTGTCTGTCTTTTAACGTATACTTCAACAGACTTGGTCTTCAGTAGAGTTAATCTTCAGCAGGGCTACTTCGAATTTACTCTGCTGATCGAAAGATGACTCAGCAGCCTGCTGACAGGAATACTCTGCTGATCTTCATACAGTCTAGTTTTGTGCAACTGATAATACAAGGTGAAGTTTAATACCAATGACTGATCTGTCAAGTGAGCTCACCCAACAGGAAAAAGACCAATCCCCTTGGCAACTTCATTTGTTCAATTGTCCAAACTATTTAGGTACATGGAATTGTTGATACCAATGACTAATCTGCCAAGTGAGCGTACCCAGCAGGGCAAACACTAATCCCCTTGGTGAATTCCAGTACTCTACTGACCATTAACATATCAGTAGACTTTTATGATGCCAAGTTCATTTCTCAACTTAGCAAATCTTTCACTATCCAATGGTTTTGTGAAGATGTCAGCAAGTTGATCTTCAGTAGGGATGTAAAGAACCACCACATCTTTCTTTTCCACATGATCTCTTATAAAGTGATGTCTCACATCAATGTGCTTGGTTCTTGAGTGCAAAACAGGATTTTCTGTGATTGCAATTGCACTTGTGTTGTCACACATTATGTGAATTTCTTTTTCCTCAATCCCTTAATTGTTGTCTCAACCATAGTATTTGTGCACAGCAACTTCCAGCGCAATGTATTCAGCTTCAGTAGTGGAAGTGGATATTGAATTCTGTTTCTTGCTGAACCAGGAAACAAGTCTATTTCCCATTAACTGACAAGTTCTTGTGGTGCTTTTTCTATCAATCTTGCATCCGGCATAGTCAGAATCTGAGTAGGATATAACTTTGAAGCATCCATCTTTTGAGTACCATATACCTACTCCCAAAGACTCTTTTAGATACTTCAGAATTCTCTTGGCTGCAGCTAAGTGAATTTCCTTATGTTTAGATTAAAATCTTGCACAAACAACTACAGCAAAGGATATATCAGGTCTGCTGGCAGTGAGGTATAGCAGACTGCCTATCATCCTTCTGTATAAAGTCTGATAAACATCTTTGCCTTTATTATCTTCATCCAATCTGATGCTTGTACACATAGGAGTTGATACTTTGGTGTTGTTTTCCATACCAAACTTCTTTAGCAGCTCCTTAGTATATTTAGTTTGATGAATGAAGATTCCATTTTTCATCTATTTGACTTGTAATCCCAAAAAGTAATTCATTTCTCCTATCATACTCATTTGGAACTTGCATTTCATGAGATTAGCAAACTTTTCACACAGCAATTCATTTTCAGAACCAAAAATTATGTCATCCACATAAATCTGTACCAGTAGGGTGCTGTCTCTTCATTGATTCTGAAAAGAGTTTTGTCAATGGTACCTTTGGTAAAACCATTGTTCACCAAGAATTGAGATATGGTGTTCATACCATCCTCTTGGTGCTTGTTTCAAACCATAAAGTGCCTTGTTGAGTCTATACACTTTATCTTCTTGATCTTTAACTTCAAAACCATGAGGTTGCTGAACATAAACCTCTTCCTCCAGAATGCCATTCAAGAATGCACTTTTGACACTCATCTGGTATACTTTCAAGTTTTTGTAAGCAGCATATACCAAAAATAATCTTATAGATTTCAATCTTGCAACAGGGGCATATGACTCATCCAAATCTATTCCTTCTGCTTGAGAATAGCCTTTTGCCACTAGTCTGGCCTTGTTCCTAACAATGGTACCAGATTCATATCCAATTTGTTTCTGTATACCCATTTTGTTCCAATTATGTCTGCATGACTAGGCCTCTCCACTAGTGTCCAAACTTGATTTCTTTCAAACTCATTTAATTCTTCTTGCATAGCAATTATCCATTCTGGGTCAAATATTGCTTCTTCAACAACTTTAGGCTCCATTTGAGATAGAAAACAAGTAAACATTACTTCTAATTGTCTTCTAGTCCTTACACCTTGCTGTATGTCACCAATTATTTGTCCAGTAGGGTGATCCTTGTACCATTGTAAATCTTGATTTGATTGATTTACAGGAACCTCATCTTCAGTAGGGTCTACTGTTGCTTCAGTAGGGGGATTAGCATATCCTTGAACTGCATCTGTTGTTGTATCAGTAGTGTTACCAGCAGGTTCTTCAGCAGGGGCAGAGTCAGAAACTTTTAAGTCATTAATCTTTTTCAAAACATCAACATATTCTAGATCAGTAATATCCTGATTCATAACAGGTTCTGAAACTTCATCTTCCATTCTAGTGAACTTAGGTTCATAAAAAATGTATTGATTCTTCATGTTTTAGTGCCCTTTTGTTCAGTACCCTGAATGCCTTGCTGACTGAAGAATATCCCAAAAAGATTCCTTCATCTGATTTTGGTTGGAATGTCTTTAGTTGTTCCTTATGATTCAAGATAAAACATTTGCTTCCAAAAGGATGGAAATAAGATATATTAGGTTTTCTTCCATTCCAAATTTCATAAGGTGTCTTCAGCAGCTTTTTGTTTTCTAAGGTCCTATTTTGTGTGTAGCATGCTATATTGATTACTTCAGCCCAATATCTTTCAGGTAGTAATGCTTCACAAATCATTGTCCTCCCTGCTTCTTTCAAAGTTTTGTTTCTTCTTTCAGCAACCCCATTTTGCTGAGATGTTCCAGCAGCTGCTAATTGATGCAGTACACCATTTTGTTCACAATATTCTCTTATGACCTTATTGAGAAACTCAGTACCCTTGTCTGATCTGATCTCCACTACTGTCAAACTTTTCTCATTTTGCAATCTCATTTTGAAGTGTTTCACTTTTCTTGTTCATAAATATTACTCAAGTGTATCTTGAATAATCATCCACAACTACCAGAGTGTACTTCTTTCCTGTTACACTTGTTGGTATTACAGGTCCAAATAAATCCATATGCATCAACTCCAAAACTCTTTTTGTTGATTGTTTAGTCTTTGACTTGAAGCTTTACTTTGTTTGTTTACCTTGCTGACATGCATCACATATACCATCCTTTTTGAATGTGATTTCAGGTAAACCAATCACCAACTTCTTTTTCACCAACTGATTGATATCATCAAAATTGAGATGATTCAACTTTTTATGCCACAACCAATTCAGTTCTGACTTGATATGCACAATAAGACATGTTTCTGGAACAGCAGTAGACCAATCCACAACATACATGTTTTGTTGTCTTTTTCCAGCCAACACAACTTGTTCACCTCTTTCACTAATGACAATACAGTAGCCTTTGTCAAAAGTGACCTTGTAACCCATGTCACAGAATTGTCCAGTGCTCAGTAGGTTGTAGTCCAGTCCTTCCACATATGCAACATTTCTAATAGTTAAACCATTCCTCACCAGTGTTCCATATCCTCTTGTATATCCTGGTGTGTTCTTGTTGCCAAAATTTACTCTTGGTCCATCTTTTGCCACATAGTTTGTTAAACAGTGCTTATTCTTTGTCATATGTCTGGAACATCCACTGTCAAAGTACCAGACACCCTACAAAAAAAAGTTAATGTGTTTTAGGTACCCAAAACTGTTTGGGTCCATAGCGGTCATTGGTAAGCATGACCCTTGGCAAATTTCCATAAGGTCTTCTTTGAAAAGCATTGCACTTTTGTTCATATACGTACCCTACATTTCCATAAAATCTTACATTTGGTTGTGTAGGATTCACATATGGTTTTTGGACTTTTGGTACATAGTGCTGTTTGAAGTGATTTATATTGTTAGAAGCATTTGCATGGCCATGAGGTTGCTGTCTGTTAGGAACAACCCTGTAATATGGAGTCTGCTGATGTCCCTGCTGAGGTCTTAAATAAGTCCTCTTCTGAGTCCTCTGCTGATTCCATTGCTGAGGTTTCAACCTACAATTATGGTTATGTCTATTGTTTCTAGTAGTATGGGTAGGAATATTCCAATCTTCATCAGTAGGGAACAATCTACCTTTCCCCTCGAGATAAGTATCCCTTGAATGATTAACATTTTTGGGTTTAGAATTATGATCTTTGGAAAATATTTCTGATGGTACTTCCTTATGTGCAGCAGCCAATGCAGTAGTGTTTGGTTCTTCCTTTTCAGTATCATGAACAAGTTTCTTACTAAATTCATAGGCCTTGAGATCTAAAAATAATTTGAATATGTCTTCTTCATGTAGTCTCCTGGACTATTCTATGGCAGTAACCTTCATTTCCCAAACTTTCTTTGCAGGTAGGGCTTCTAAGATTCTTGTGTTGATCTCTTCTTTTGTATACACTACTTTCAGTAGGGTGAGTTCATCCTTGATAGCATTGAATCTTGACTCCATTTGTTCAACGTTTTCATTTGATTTCATTTTGAAATCTTGGAACTTTCTTTTGGCTACACTGACTTTTTTTTCTTGATAGCATTAGTGCCTTCAAAGATTGGTTGTAGTTTTTCCCAAAGTTCCTTCGCAGTCCTGAAATCTTTCACTTTCATATACATATTGTTGTCTAAGGTTCTGTAAATGATATCAATAGCAATATTGTTAAGGTTTGCTCTTTTTCTATCTTCAGCACCCCACTCTCCTTTTGTCTTTGGAACAATATGAGTTTGATTATCCACAGTTATAGCTTTTGTGATATCCAGTGGTCCATCAATCAACACATCCATCATTTCATCATGTGTTGCAGCTAAATAAGCCTACATATGATGTTTATACTCATCAAAATGATCTAAAGAGCACATCAACATAGTCCTAGCATACTGGTTGTTATCCATGATGCAAAGCTTTGAAAATCAGAGACTTCAAAAAGTTTTCAAAGAATTTTCACAAGCACAACAAGTAGGATTACATCAGAACAGAAGCACTGCTCTGATATCAATTTTTGGTCCCTTGAAAAGGCTTTGGTTAAGTTTAGAGGGGGGAAAAATAAACTTAACACTTAAAACTTTTTGGAGTTGACAAACTCAGCAAGGTCAGTAGTCTGCTGACTATCAGTAGTCTGTTGACCACTCAGTAGTCTGCTGACTATTAATGTTACTGAATTTGTTGCAACGGAATATATTTAAATTAAGCCTTATTACTTGTTGTTAAAAAGATGATACTAAGTATTGGATACTCAGTAGTGTAAGTGTGATTCAGTTGCTAGTTTCAGTAGGTTGATGTGATCAGTATGCTAATTGCAGAAAGTAAATGCAGAAAGTAAAGTAGGCAAGATTTATAGTGGTTCCAGGTGGTGTAATCCTATCAGTCCACTCTTCTCCTGTGATGTTGGAGCAAATTCACTAGTGATCCTTGAGGTTGAAGTTACAAAAATCCCTAAGCTGTTTGTCCTTCACCAATGACTATGGCTTAACAAACTGACCACTTGAAACAGGTAGGATTGCTGCTCCAAAGTATTTCACTGGTCCTTGAGGGGTAGGATTGCCTCTTCACCAGCTACACCACAAACAACAGTTCTTGACACCCAAAAGATGCTTCTCTATCTTCAGCAAACTTCTTGTAAAAGAGAGTTGAATCAAGTAAGTGATTCAGCTTTTAGAAAGTTGATCAGGATGAAATGATCAGCCGCTTGAGGTCTTCAAGTGTGTATACTTGATGTAACTTGATAGCAGGTTACACTTGAAGACAAATCTTGATCAGTTAGTTTAAGCTCAGTGAATGTCAGCAGGTTGTTTTTCTTGATTAAAACTTGATAACTTCGTAAAGATTATTTGTTGTTCATCAATTTTCATCATCTTAAATTTGAGTCAGGAGTCTCCTATTTACAGGTGTGAATCCTTTGACTTGTGTTTGAATTTCAAATGTATCCTTTTCAGACTTGTCTCCATCTTGACTTGCTTTTTGTCTCTGTTAATAGTCTCGACACTCGCCGATCGACTTTTGTCGATTTTTCAAGTTTGTCCCTAGTTGACTTATAACTATTGGATGATTCTCTGAATCTTTCCAACATTCATTTTATCTTGACCATTGATTTGTTGATAAAATCAAGGCTTGTAATCCATATTTATCCATTTAATCTTCCAATGTAATTTTGATTAAATCGATATTTATATTCAGCAGATATAAGAAGTATATCAGTCTACTGATGCAGATATTTGTCAGCTAGCTTAAGTCTGTTGTGTTTTAATAACACTTCAGCCAACTGCTTCTCATCTAACTTTTCATTTTGAAGTTAGAGTACACCATTTTGATCATAACTAAGTTTCAATCACCACTTAACATATGGAACTTAGACCTTGTACACTAGGTATATGTAATCAGTTTAGGTCATCACAGACTTCCCTAAATTCTGATTCCATATCCTTGACTTTAAATACTAAGTTTGATCCCTTAGCCTTCAATAACTGAGTTTGAACCCTCAGCCTTCAGTCTTCAGCAGGTTCTTAGTTAGGCTACTGACCTAGACACTCTACTGACCAAGACAGGTCTGCTGATAAAGTCAGCTGACCTATTTACAGTGCTTGTTTGATCAAACCTATACAAAGATCAAACTATAATAAACCTATACATTTTATCTAGACATCTTTTTGCCTTTGCTCTATAACAGCTAGTCTGGCACTCATCATTAAAACTTAAAATATGTCCAACAGGGCCCACAGGTGGTTTGTGAACCCCATAATTCTCATTGATCCACTCAATAGAAAAGTCAACTCTAACACCATGGACCATCGCAAAAGTAGATCCGGGGTTATATGAAACATAAGCATAAAATTCCCTTACCACCAGGCGTTGAACCGTGACGGTGCCTCGGCCATTTCCAAAATGTCTTTTCTTGCAAGGCTTATGACAAGATATCTCTGCAATCTTCCAATTCCATGCCCCGTTCTTGAGCAACAGGTCATACGTTCCAATGCCCTCAGAACGATTCATAGATTTTCAATGAATAGAATTGCTCAACCCCATCTAACAAGGGGTTAGCATCTCCGTATATGCTCTGATAACCATTAGGATGAAGAACAAATCGGCTATGCTTAGGATCCATCCTGAATGATAACAGGACTGATGTTGATGCTGTAAACCGGGGCTAGGTCAGGGCTTACCGGCCTGATTTTTCTGGATTTCTTTATGGGAAAGTGCTTCTATCAATGGAAGAAGAAGAACTGCAGCACCTCACTAGCACAGCAGCACTAGACAGCAACAGGGTGAAGAAAATGGTTTTTTGTTGGGTGAGATGGAAAAGGGTTTGGGTTTGGTGGAGGTTTGGTGGTGAGAGTGGTGGTGATGGTGGCCGACTAGTTTTAAGAAGAAGAAGAAATGGGAGAATTGTGACGATTTAAGGAGAATATTGTAGATGGAATGCTGATAATGGTGGTGAATGGGTGGTTTAAATAAGAAAAATGAGTGAAGGTGGAAGGATTTAGTGGGATAGTGGGTAGAGGAGTAATTAGGGTGACGGATTTGAGGGAGTGATTCATGGGATTGAGGTGGAGTTATGGTGGAGTGTGGGAAAGGATGAAGGATTTGAACAGAGGGGAAAATAGGACGGTTTCTGCTGACTAGTAATGCATGATGCAACGTGTGTCCTCCATGTGTCTCTAAAAATTCAGCTTTATAAACTGACACTCAGAAATTTGAAAATTCAGGCTCGGTAAACCGTAGGTAACCTTGGGTTTACCGGGGCTTCTTTTCCCCAGATTTCTCTGTACTTCTCTTCTGCACTCTTTACTCAACCTCTCTGCTCAATTCTGACCTCAAATTGACTTGTCTCTTACTCCTTTTGTTGCTTTTTCCGACTCGATCCTAACCTACTTCACTAGAATCCGCAACGAGTAAAAAAACCTGTTCACAACCATCGGTTTCAAGCCTAAGAGTGCGGTCGGATGAACAAAAGCTCGTCCCTTCATCTAGCTACTTTTATTCATTCCTAATCTACCTAAGGGTTGAAAAGAATTGTTCTGAGTTTATAGTCGCCAGCTCGACGTTCTTCAGATCCTCGATCATTCAGGGGTTGGAGCTTTAGCTCGCCAAACTTTTGTTCCATAGGTTTGCACCTTTATAGAACCTTTTTGAGCTCTCTTCCTAGAACTCCTCTCTCTCTCTTAGCTTGCATACTAGGTCTGCCTCTGTGTCGAGATTTAGACTTTAGACCCAAGGACTCTTCATTTCCCTCTTTAGGCTCAAATCGTTCACTACGCAACATGGAAGGACTAGCTTCCGTAAGCATCTTGTTGTGGTCCTTCACTTCTCTCTCTCTCTCTGCATTAGTCTCATAAATTCCTGCTCAACGGTTTCTACTGCAACCTCTCAATGCTTATGCCTCTCTATCTCCACAATTTCCACCTTTCATGAATCATATGTCATCTTGCAACTTTCTGGCCTATTTTCTAGGGGCTCTAAGATTTTAAAAGATACTACATCATTATTCAACCTCAAAGTAATCTCCCTATTATCGAAATCCATGACTGCTCTGCTTGTTGCTAAGAAAGGTCTTCCTAACCAAACTGGGGCACTTAGGTCTTCTGGTACATCTATAACCGTGAAATCAATTGGAAAAGTGACCCTCATGCCTTAATCATGCACTTCCTAAGCAGACCGGCAAGCATATCTCTAGTTCTATCAACGAAAGTCATGGTTCGAGTTTGATTCATAACGACCGGAAGCTTAATCTTTTGGAAGAGGGAAAAAGGTAGAATGTTGCAACTTGAGCCAGAGTTGCAGAGACCTAATCCTACTGATATACCATTAACAGAAATTGGGAGTCGGAATGTGCCAGGGTCTCCTAACTATACCACGGTGTCTGAGTCTGGGTAATCCTCAGGCTCAGAAAACATCTTGTCAGGATCCTCTTCATGATCATCAGATCAAAATCCAAAGAAGATATTTCAATTAACTCAAAAGGGAAGTCACCTGGACGATACGTGCTATACTCCTCTAAGTTCTCTTCAGGCTCTTGCTTGATTGATTCTTTCTCTTTTTCCAACCACTTTTTAATGGCTTCATAATGCTCTCTGGCTTCAGATCCAGGGTACATGGAAATTGGTGTGACGTTCAATATTGTCCGAGGCATATTGCTTGACTTTGTTGCTCTTTTTCAACTCCGGTTTGATCAAATCTCTGAAGTGTTCTGATCTTCCGGCAAAAGAGTAAAAATAAAACAAAGAAAAGGTTAGCAACTTCCTCTTCAGTTGGGTATGATCCCAAATGTTGTGGACCTACAAACTAAAATCAATAGAGAATAACTCAGAATAACAAAGACTATTCAGAATTCAATTTTCCAGGCCTCAGTAACATGGGAGTAAACCAAACCGGCCCTGAAATTTCTCCTTCCGGCAGTTTAACAAGTGCAGATTTGATCCAGAACGACTCAAGACTCAAAATAAAATAAAAACGACTTCTTAATCAGAATTAAAAAGTTTTTATTTCAAATTGGCCATTATCCCCGGCAACGGCGCCAAAAATCTTGATCGCGTGTAAGTCACTAACGTCGAAATTACTAGCATGAATACTAGGTACATCATAGTATAGTAAATGTGAGTCAAGGTCGGTGATACAACTTTAATTATAAACGATTCTAACCTAATTAAGAAGCAACACATAGGCGGTCATTGACCAACAAAGAACATAAAGAAAACGTGGTATTTCTCCCCCACTTCTCACCAATCTACTAACTTGGATTAGTTAATCATTATGTTTACTTCCCCACCTAATTTCCTTAAATTAATCAAGCGAGCTTTTGATTTAATTATCAGCTATGGGTGCAACTCCTACTCTTATCTACTCCTATCTATCCCTCCTTAATTGGTCTGTAATAGCCCATACGCATAAAGAACTAGAATTGCCAATATCGAGCGCTAACTCATACCGCTAACCCGCCTAGGCAGCTATCGACACTGATCAACACGTTCCTAGGGTCCATTCAAGACTATGTCCAAACTTAGCATTTCACTATTCATATTTCATGCCAATTTACAATTACAATAAGCAGATTGGCCAGATCTAACCTACTGTTAATTAAACATGTCGATCAATGTAGCTGTAGTGAATCCCAGTTTTAGGTTTTCTAAATAATGCCTCGGTAAACCGGTATAGACCGCCGGGTTACCGGGGTCAGCTTTTCCTATTCCAGGATCTACATTGCTCACATACGATTAAAATAAGTAAATTATGGTGTCTTTAAAAATGCAAATTAACTAAAACACTTAAATACGAACAGATCTACCATATTGAAGACAAAAAGGAACATTCAAAGCTTTATACCTTCAACAATGGAGATCTAGCTCGATCTACTCAAGCTAGAGGTGGTAGAGAAAGGGAGAAAACCAGAAATAACCCCTCAAAAGCTTGGAATAACTTTATTCATCAAAATTGTATATTGTAATGGAAAACTATTCAAGAACTATGTAATAATCTGTAGATGCGGCCTCATATAGATATAGTGACCGATTTATGACTCTCTAAAACCCTAACCGACCTAGTAGAGGCGGCAAAATCAATTTCGTGTCCAACAAGTCCTCGTTTTACCGGCCCTAGACCACGGTAAACCAGGCCGACTTTTCTTCTTTTTCTTCAGCCGCCTTCTTCTTGGACTTTAATCACTCGGCCCAATTTACTCTTTTTGGTCCAAATCCATTCTTCAATACTCCAGATTCGGTACACCCTATAAAACATGCAAAACGAGACAAAACAGTACCAAAATCTCAGTAAAATAATATCGATGCAGAATTACGATCCTAGAAACATAAACATAGCATTTCACACATATTACACACACTAACGAGCCAATCTATCCTCTCTTGAGCAGAATTCGGGGTGAATAAGGGTATAATTATTGGTACCATTTAGGGCGTTATCAATGAGTTGCTACAAGATTTGACAACATCCTTACTTTATATTCATCAAAATTATTAACGTTGAATACATGTACTTTAGACATGAAATTTGAAGAATCCATAAGTACAAATAAGATATATATTTAGAAAGCACAAATTTGAAAACTACTTTGAAAATATGTGATCTCCTTGTTACCAGAAATCATATCTGAACTGGTTCTGATACTAGGAATACTACTCCGATACTAATTGTTGGTCACAGAGAAGGGTAAAAGTATAGTCAGAGAGGGGGTGAATGACTATGCTGGAGTTTCAAAAACTTTTCTCAATATAAAAGCTTTTGGGCAGCGAATAAGTCTCTTCTTAAAATGTTAGTTCAAAGTAGGATATGCAATCACAGATATAATATGCAATAAAGTAAGTGCAGTAAAGTAAATTGTTGAATGTAAATAGACACAAATGTTTATAGGGGTTTAGGGTGGTGTAATCCCTTAATCCACTCTACTCATGTGATGATTGGAGGAATTCACTATTGTTTTTACTGATACAATAGTTAGATTGTCCTTGACTACACAACTTTCACAATCTTCAAGACTATCACTCCCTGGCTTCAAAAGCTTCAGTGACTCAGTCTTCAACACTGCTCCTTGGGAACAAATCTTTCAGCAGCTATCACAAACACAACTCCTTCTCAAATGGCTCTGATTCAGTTGCTTGACTGGTGTGAATTTGATTCATAGATTCTGTTGATCAATCTCAGTGCTTGGTGTGGAATTTTAGTTCTGATTGCTGAGTTGATCTCTAGATGTGTCCTTTAAGTTCAGATAGACGGCTTTTTAAATTGACAGAGTTTCTACTTGTTCTTATCAGATTCAATCGTTATTTTTCTTGTCTGTCAATACCTTCTATTTATAGCCTTGATAACAGGTATTCCACTCGTTCACTACGGTACTTTACTCGTTCCACTCACTCGCTTTGCTATCGCTACACTCGATTCGCACCTCTAAAAAACGAAATGCCGTGCCCTATAGAAACTGTCTACCTGAGACTATCCCTTGACCCGTAGGTCTGGACATAATGTTAGAATTCTAGCTCTTCCAGACTGGTGTCTCATTGATGGCTCGGGCCCCCCGGGAAGGAAGCCTTCTTCGCCTTCCTTTTTCCAATCGGAAATTTTCATAATTGGATCGGAGATTGACTGTACATACTTACTATCTATGTCTTTTCGATTCGTAAAACAGGAGACGAGCCTTTACCTTGTCTATTATTTTTTTAAAAATATAGGGCATTCCTATTTAGAACGGGCTGTTCAAAAGGATTCCCCGTCCTTCCATCAAATATTTTGCTTTTTACTGGATACTCTGGTTTATGATGTTGATGGCCCCAGGTAGAACACTCAATGGGCTAGGGTGGCCCCATTTCGGCTTACCAACCTTAGGAAACACCGAAACAGGTCGTCATCTTTTTGGGTGCTAATATCCAAATTCAAGAGGGAAACAGCCCAGATCATATGCTAAGGAGATTCAATGAAGAGAAATGACCATGGATATACTACTAATTCAGAATAGTTTAAATCCGTGCTACTCATACACTATCTGAGTTCCCGCTCTTGGTGCAATAAAATGTGTTCGGGCTATTTCACTCCTAAATTAAGGTAGTGAGCTTGCCTTGCCAAAAGAAAGCAAATATCTTAACCTGTGCACTCAAAAGGCATATAAGATCTTCTATGAGGGCCATCGTCTAGTGGTGCTTATGGTACGTAGTGATCGGTTTCATTTTTTGGCGATTTCTGAAGTGAATTCGGCGCAGCGTCCCCTCGTATTATTAATTATTTATCTCACTCTTCAGTGTGGTAGAGTTTGCCTGCCATGCTAATGTGCCTTGGATGATCCACATCTCAGGGTCGGCCGCCGATGAGCACATAGCGGCGAGCGAAATGGGAGTCGCCTAAACCGTGGAAACGGGGGTCTATGTATTGGAAATACCATTTCATTACGGAACAACAAACAGTAATAGCCGGTGCTAGAACCCTGTTCAGAGATTTTTTTTGCTGGTATTGATCCGGATTTGGGTGCTCAAGTCGAATTTGGAGCATTCCAAAAAGGGTCCACGGTACCCGAAGCACTGGAGTAATCCAATAGCCGGGAAGGGACCTAGAATTGCTTACTATAGGCTTTATTTAAAAATCTAGTTTCGAGTTCAAACACCATACACATTATATGTCTGAGCCCCATCTATCTCTCTTTCAGTTCTCCCACCAGTCAACCGCGTAGAGACTTTTTACACTTGATATTTGGAACTTCGTAGATTGAATACAGTAATAAAAAATTTACAGGTTTGTCAACGATTAGGTATCAGTGGCAACATAAAAATAAAAGAATAACTAATTATCATATTGACCCTTTCTTAGCAATCATGAAATCTGATAAATGATTGTTCTGGTGTATCGTGGAAATCCTTTGAAGGGGGATAATCCTCCGATACGAAAATAATTATACATCATTTGCATACCTGTAGCAGCCTCGAATAGATCATAAATCAATTCTCTTTCTTTGAAAATATAGCAGAAAGGGGTTTGTGCGCCAATATCTTCCATAAAAGGTCCGAGCCTCTTAGTATGTGAAAGGAAAGAGGTAACTGGAAAAGTTCACTCTACTTGCCGAGCTTTTGTTGGCATCACAGAGACAGAGATGTGAATAAATAACAATAATGGAATTTTGTTGACAACTATAGCAGTTTTGTGTAGAATTTGAATTGGATGAGATCAAAATATTCTACAGGTGGAAACACTGCTTCATTCAATAGAAAATTCCTACAATGCAAGAGATTTACTCAACGGCTGATCTTAATAGGAACTAAACGCTGGACAAGAGCACATTCAATAGCAGCCTACTCTGGGCATGAATATGAGGAGTCTTTCAAATGGCAGGAAGTCAGAAGTTAGGAAGATTGAAAGCTAGCCTTCCCCGAATGATCGGTGCAGCGGTTAGGCATCCTTAGACGAAAGCGTGGTCTCTCAGGATCCTTTTTCAACTCCTGAATATGCCGTTTGAGAGCCGTTCTTGTAGTAGAGGCACCGACTCAAGAATGGCTAAAATCAATTAGTTTGGCTTTTTGACCCCATATTGTACTGATCTCATCTTTTATGGAATCGATCCCCCTTGATTGTACAAGAATATGTGGATTTCAGCATGTCTGGAAGCACAGGAGAATGCTCGTTTGCATCGCCCTATCAAGGCCCCATCACCATAGGCAACTTACGATCTCCACCAAACAATAGAATTGGGTGATCAAATCCTTCGACGGATCGGTCACCCAAGAGTATTTATCCTTGCAAGGTGGTCCTTGCTGATTCACACGGGATTCCACGTGCCCCATGCTACTCGGGTCAGAGCGAAAGAAGCCTGCTTGCCCTCTCTCATTTCCCCCATTTGGGATGCCCTAGTCCTGACATGTCGCTTGGGGGAGTAACATGAAATTCAGTGGAGTCACTATTCCAATATATATAATAAAAAAAGGGCGGATCGGTTAAATCGTCTGCAGGTACATAAACTGCTTGAATATAAGTTATGGATCCTTAATTATAGATGATTGTTTTCTCATAAAAGGGGCTTTGCATCTGACATTCATTGGGCTTCCCTCTTTGGGAGCCTGCATCCCGGTTTTCTTAGAAAGGGCATGCAAAGCCCGAAGGCTGCTATCCTAATAGGCCAGTGAACATGTACTTGGGTGTATGCACAACTCATTTCGATCATAAAATGAGCCGGTACAAAAACAATAAAACAAGGTGCCAATATCAATGATGAGTACAGGTAAGGTTGTCTTGGGAGTGTTGAAGCTTGCTTCTTCTCTAGAGTTAAACGGTCCAAAATGCTTGGAGCTCCACTTGGGTTTTTTCCCGGATGAACCCTGCGATATATTGATGACGAGTACTATGTTGTTCTACGGCCAGGGTCCTATGTGAATCAGCAAGGACCACCTTGCAAGGCATAGTGGTTCGCTCAAACGAGTTTACAATACTTCAAAGTGTTCCGGTAGCTCTGTGCGCGCTGAGTTATCGGCAGGAGGAAAAGAACAATCAGTGGGAGTGCGAGCAATGGAAAGAACTTTGTTCACTAGCTTTATTAATACAATGGGCCTGATGAGTTGACCCATTACTCTACCCCACACGTCAGAAGCCCATGCATTTCTAGTGATAAAGGCATCTAGTTTTTTCTGCTCTAAAGGAGGATTTAATGCTCGTCAAGAGGGTATGCATTGTTGTTAAGTGAGCGGGAAAGCTAGGTGGGTCTTGCAGTCAAGCTCCCTGCTGCCTTTGCACTCAAGGGCCAATCTCCGTCCAGCCCAAGGAAAGCTTTGCACACCTCCGTTACCTTTTAGGAGGCCTACACCCCATAGAAACTGCCTGGCTGAGGAAGATTTATGGAGCCTAAACCAAAAATACGTGAGCGCGAAGTGTGAGCGGCCGCAGAGAAGGAAAGGCCAAACACTTTGGCCTAACGGGAATGAGCAACGACGAAATGACAAGATGAGGTGTCCCGGGCACCATCCTTTAGTTTTAGAAGGTTTTGGGCAAGTAGCTTTCCCCTTGCCATTCGTTGGTTATTAGCGGCATCCCAAAAATGTCCGGGTCGAAATATGGCTTTCAAATTGACGTTATAGTCTTATGCCCGTTCGTACCTATACTATTTGTGAAGAAGAAGGACGGTACATTGAGACTATGCATCGACTACTTTGAAGTCCATACCAAAGAGCAACAAGGACCAATTTAGTCACATTTTCATGTTCCAATTGAACACTTTCCATTTTGGATTATTAGTAGATGCCTAACCTGATGTGCCCCAATGACTAAGAAGGGGGCAGCTACATGGACCCTTTCCTCCTTTTAATCTTCATCCATGGACCTTTTTACTTATTAAATTCAAAATATTAGTTTAATTCAAAACTATGTTTCGTAATTTCATGATGTGAATTCAAAAGCGTGACTCGTTTCTTTTATAATATTAAATATTATCATGTTAGAGGGAGCAAAATTAATACCTTAATTGTTATTTGAACAAGTCAAAGTTTTGTCTTGGTCCGATTGAGGATAGCATTTCTCTTCTACATGTCCATGGAGTTTTGAAAGAAGTACCGTGCATGCTTGCCTCTGACGAGCATTATATCCTCTCCCTTCTTTTCTTTCTATCGGTCCCATCCAGCAAGATAAAGATAGGGAAGCAGCTATTTTGATTGGCGACTCGGAAGTAAGGTAGAGTTGGTGAAGTCGTGCAGAAGAACTAAAGTATGTAGCAAATGTCAGGAAAACGAAAAACAATGTTTACTTTATCCAGTATCAAACGGGAGCTACGAGCAAATAAAACACCCCTCAGTAGTATCAATACCTTCACATGAATCGTAAATGCATGAATGTGATGGACCAAAAAATCTGCAGTTCTTAAGTTGGGTACCTTGATCTATACCCATAGTAAGTAGATATAGCACTAGCAGTAGCTTCCTAACCATTACCACCCTATTCATCTTTTATCTCCTTACACATGAAACTCCTCATTTTAATTCTCTTGAGATCGGGAAGCACATCCTTGCTAAAGGATAGCGCGGTTCTTGAATCTTCTTAAGACTGGGATAATCTAATCCACGCACATGGTTCATCTGCTTATGTGTCAGCGGATGGGGGATGTTGTTCTATATCTTGATTCTGTTCTAGAGGAAAGAAAAGTCATATGCTTGTAAATTCTTGGTGTAATACTCACTCATAAATTCTTGGTGTCATAATTTTTCACTGATCAGTATCATCCGCGTCCGATCGTGGCCGCTCTTTCAAATAGACGGGAATGTAAATAGAAAACATCCCCTGGGAAAGCCTCTGGTTTGATGGTTGTACGTGCTAAAAATTCGGTCTCATAACTCATACCATTTCGACTTTTTCTCATGCTGGTCAACAACCAAACAGACTTGGAATAGATTCTAATAGAATCTAAAGTCCATATCCTTTTCTTTTTTTTTAATCAAGATGTGAGGTGGATCAAGAAAAAGGGAGGTTCTAGTTATAATCCAGAAACGATTCATGTCTCACTGTCAGAACAAAAATATCGGATACATAATTTTTGGTACGTGAATCCATGATGATTAGGATGGTTTCAAACGGTCTTAAAAAATGATGATTCGGTAAGCAATACCAGTCTTATATGTCGCAAATCAGCTGTTGAATCGGACTTATCCATGGTTAGTCAACATAATTGCATAGCCCCAGAAGCCCAGGTAGCTCGGCATGGGAGAGGCAACGCTGTTTATCAACGTAGAAATATGTTAATATCGATCCTATTGATAGTATAGAGTGTGGCTCTGTCATCTTCATAGAGATGAAAGGGCGCATCCGGTTCTGTCGGTGCTTGAAACAAATTTGTCTTCTCCCTTACAAATTAGAATAGTAAATCAGTGCTTCATCCTATTGGATTCTTGAAGCTTGTAACATCGAAGATCAAAAAAATTAAAATTCTGCACTTGGAACTTGTGGCATCTCTGAAGAAAATGGATGCAATCCTTCTCGATCGGGCAGATCGTGAAGACATCTTGGAAGGGGTGGTCAAATGAAAGGCATTCCTATATCAAACATCTGATCTCCTGTCTTATCTCAATTCAGAGGAGTCATGGAAAGAACAGGTTAAAAATCACGATCAATTCTTTTTCAAATCCTGCTGCAGCTGCACGAGCTCTTCCCACGGGCCATTTCTCAAGAACAATAGCTAAAGGACTACACCACACTACACCTGGCTCTACACATTTACAGAGTAACCCCCCTGTCTAGTGCTTGGTAGAGCTAAGGGGCTTTAATCCTTATTCTTTATGCCATCTAAGTTATTGGCCGCCTTGCTTGAGGAATAGTTTCACGAAAATGGAGACGAACCGGAATAACGTCCGATCTTGTTTCTGGATTGAGTAGAAAAGGGATATATGAAGTTCATTTTGTTCCTTTGTGCATCTCTGTGATTGGTAAATCTCCATGAAAAGGGACAACTCGGACATTAAGGCAGTCTTACTGAAAGTTGGGGATTCCTTCCCCATCAAAGGCTGGATCTTTTTCATGTGCATCTATTTACTAAGGCAAATTTTCTTCATTCTGACCTATAAAAGGGGTAATTATTCTGGTTATACACTTGCCAGGCAACTAACTCATAGTGGCTCGAACCACCAGGATCCGGATCGGCTAGGTTCTTCCATGCGATGATGTATGCGTATCAGTACCTTCTTCAGGACCGGTTGCTTTTTGGGTGGTTAGACTCTTGCTATAGGTTAGGGCTCCTATCACGCTATTCTATAAAATGAAGTTATAATTCACAGCGCTAGCAGATCAGAAGTACGGAAGTTGGCCCTCACCTTTCTATAGAAAGAATACTAGGCAAGGAAGAAGGATATCTCTAGTATGGAGTTGTTTTCTAGTCTTCCCTTAACACGTATTGATGATAATTTGACTCCAAGAGAAATTGAACAAAAATCTACCGAAGTGGCCTATTTCTTGTGTGTACCAATTGAAATAGTTTGATAACTGGTAGATTCCCGCTTTATCAAGAGATAAAAACATAAAAATCTCACGACAACATCCAAAGGATTCTTAAGGAAGGGGGCAAGGAGGATTTAATGCTCTTTTTCATTTGCTTCTAAAAATATCCCATAGCCCATTTCTCATGTTGATGTATTAACCATCTTACTTTCTCACTCGCTTCTAAGCAAGCACAGTGCAGGCGGACTACCTACCCGGGAATCATACTATACAAAGATACAAAAAATTAAATCAGAATACGAATATGAATGAGCACAGGGCAAAGGGCAAGCATGTATGAAACAATTCTCCACCCGCCCCCGTACCTCTGTAATAGTCGTAGTCAATCCCGTACTGCTGTGAGAAAGCATGAGCGACCAGTCGTGCCCGTTCTACTGATCCATCACTTCGTCTCTTCACCTTGTATACCCTCTTGCAAGAATGACTCCTGGCAATGGAACAAGGTCCTGAAATTAGCAGATAAGATATGATTAAGGAGAGAAAGAAAGATTGATAGAACCGGTACGCTTTCGAACGGTCGTATAAAATTTTTTCCTTCTTGATCGAAGTTGTGTTTGTTCGCAAGAATGGATTCCTCATCAATTTTAATTTTGGGGGGTGTAGACACACTTGCGATTCCTACATTCAATCAATTGATTCGTCATGGTAGATAGAAAAAATGCCGCACGGACCGTACTCGAGCTTTGGATCAATGTCCCCAGAAGCTAGAAGCGAAATCGAGTGGATAGATTTTGCATCTATATGAGATGAAGTTCTTCATGAAGTTCAAAACAAAGGAATAAAAAATACTTTCAAAAAACCTGACTGCAAAGAAGTCCAGGCAAAGAAAATTGTAACCAATCCACAGTGGAGAGGAGCCGTATGAACTTGTTGGGTCGTCTCTGATCCGTTGGATGTCCGAAGTAATTCGCGCAATCGTGCACCTTTATTTTATTTCCTAGTTAGAACGAAAAGGGTACAACTGGTTATATCCCGCCAATTCTTGAAATAAACAACTCACACACACTCCCTTCCCAAAAAATATCAATACACCAAGAAAAATCTATCTACTCGATTTGCTTCTACGACGACCAGTAGTTTATATTCGTTAGTAGAAGGTACATAGTCGCTCGACCATAGGGAAGAGGAACAAAGTTGCTTTGAGAAATGGGAAATTAAAAATGCTAGTTGATGGAAATGAGGGAGGCTATGGATTTGATTGAGGATTTAATCCTCGAACGCATGTGAGAGGAAAAAATGGAGTTGAACTCCAGAGCAGGCGGGTTACACGTTCCACTGTGCCGAGATGTGAGGTGCAGGTTGTGATGACATCACACTTGATGTTTTTTTAGGTACGATAACATAATTGAAGAAGGATCGAAGTTTAGACCGCTCACATTCTACCTATAGAAAGGATCAGCTTTATATAAAAGAAAAGGGCAACTGGCTGAGCACGAGGTCCCACATTGTCTCTCACAAGTAAGTAGCATCCAGAACATAGTCCAGAGCAGCTAAGATAATCGGGTAGCTTGCGGGCTGGCTGACCGCCCAACGATTATCGACCACCTACCTCCGCCCTCTTACGAGCAATAAAACTGGAGTTATAACATTTAAATTTCTCTTACATTCGACGTTCCCGAACTGACAATAAGAGGATTTAAATGCTTGTGAGTGGTTCGACGGGATTTTAATGCATGTGCGAGGTTCGGTCCAATTCACACTAATGTATAGATTGACCTCAATATCTAGGTTTAGCTGAAATTTTCCATTTTTTTATTTTTTATTTACAATATTTTTGACACCTCTAAAAAAATAAAATGTCTTTCTTATTTCGCATTACTCGATATGGAGATAAAAAAGAATCAAAATTTATGGTAGACCGCCTATTTATTTCCTGTGATTGTAGTTCAATTGATCTTTTATCCTGGTCGGGAGGAAATTACCAAACGTCTAGCATTCCCTCATGCTTGGCGCCAATGAGATTTTTTTTTTAAAAAGGTAGTTGCTCAGAAAACTCTCGGGCAGTAACTGGTACGCGCTGTTGTCAAGAGATACTCAAGAGAGTGACTTACGTAGTTTCTCAAAAATATTATATATTGAATACTCTTCATTGAAATAGGCCAGCCATGGTTCCGTTTTCGGGTTCTTCTCCTTGGTATAGGTACATGGCTTCGAATCATTGCTATTTGACTCGGACCTGTTCTAAAAAAGTCGAGGTATTTCGAATTGTTTTTTGTTTCGATCCAATCCATTTTTGAAGTCAAATAAAGATCAGTAGTCTCTCAATACACTTAAAAAAGAATTTAGAGTTGGTCAACATCTTCCCCAAGAGTTCACATCGACGGGAAGGTTTGGCACCTCGATGTCGGCTCTTCGCCATGAGGGGGAGCTCAAAGAGGCCTTGGTGCAATAATTTATACTTCTAAAGATGGAACGGGACTTGGTAAAATGGTCTGCGGCTTGTGGTAAGGTCTTTTCCCACCTCCTCAACTCTATTTATGTGGAAAACTAAATAACCAATCAACAGCTGATTTGTCGATTATCTACCCGAAGAGTGTCCCACATACAAAAAATGGTCAGATTGTTTTCATTTACTCTTCACCCTGGGCAAGACTAACCAGTAGGGTGAAAGAAAGAATTTATCTTCAATCGAGATCTTCGGTGGAGCGGTGAAATGCGTAGAGATTGGAAAGAACACCAACGGTGAAAGCACTCTGCTCCAGCTAAAGCGATTTTCCTTGATAGCTGGAAGTTCTCCAAAAGTATGAAAAGCCTCAAGATTACTTGAAAAAAAAAGCTTTTTAGGTTTGTCTTTGTGGAAATATTACTCAGAAATATTACTCAAGAGACTCACCTGTGAGGCGTCACAGGTGCTCAATGATTCTTGCCGAGCCTTAGGATTTCGTGCATAATATTTTGTACACCTTATTTAATTGTAAATTAATTGTAAAAGACATATTAATTGTGAGTCATATAAACAATTAATATGTCAAACTCTAGTTTACTTTATGTCATAGACATAACTTTTACTTTTTACTTTTGCATGCTTGCCGCCACATCTACATACTCAGTGGCGCCCAAGCTAGCTAGCTAGTCTCTCTATCTCAATTGTATCTATTTATACATCTTTTTACTCAATGAATAAACTAAGTTGAAGTTTACTCTTGTGTTTATCACATTCTCAAACTCTCTTCAGTCTTTAAAGTGAAGCTTTACGACCCCCAAAAACTAAGAATCAATGGAATGTTTGTCTACCCATGAACATCTATTCAATCCGAACTACATAGAGAAAGAAGACCTCAAGGGGGGTGCCGAAGGTAGGGCTAGTGACTGAAAATTTTACCATTTTCTGCATCGGTGGATGAAAAATCGCGAACATAATAATTTCTGGTTGACCATAATGGAACCCGTACCTTCCGATTTCGGCAAGCTCTGATCGCGTGGAAGTCTCAAGGAAGTTCAAATCTCTTATTAAGATTCGCTAAAAGAGAATGTTTTATATGATCATATCCGAATGATGTTGTACATGAGCAGGCTCCGTAAGATCCATTATAATAGAAATAACATAAATAATATTTTTATTATATTTTACTATTTTCAATTTAACTTCTCATTTTTTCTAATTCCATTGAGTATCACTGTGGAATCAAGGGCTCGATCTAATTGAATGTATATCTAACACAGAATGAAAATGTGAAAAATTGTGGCATGTGTTACTTCTGCGCCGTAGCGCCTGGTACTCGAACATTGGCTTGAGGCAATTTATCTACCCCTTCTTACCCCGAAAAAGCAGGGGCACCTTACGTTCTTGAACCGATAACCATCTTTCGGCTAACCTTGCCTCCTCCGTCCCTCGGGCTCCAGCCTTCCTCTCCTTTCAGGGCCTATCCGAAAGAGAATCCAGTACTTCTTGGTCGTTAATATCTGCTCTCTGAATTGTAAGTTCAGACTTCCCTTCATCTCCTAAATGTTCCGGGCCCCGATGAATAAAATACCCCACCCCAGGCAGAGTTAGTGAGCCATGTAATAGGCGACCATTTCACGCGGTTCTCCTGGCACTTGAGTCAGCCGCCTGCGCCTGACAGTGTCTTGACCCCATCAAATTTTTGGGCCAATTCCCCCCTTATTACCCGCTCGGGAGGAAGCATCCCACCTCCCGTGATTTCCGTTGGTCAACAACCAATAACTCGTTTAGTTCTTGAAGAGTCTTTTTTTTGGGAGTAGAGCAGTCAAAGAATGAACCAAAGGAGTGTATGAAGAAAAGGAAGATTTTAGAAAGGAAGATTGCCGCCTTCCCCTGTTGGGCTCGGGATTCAAAGAATGGTTGGGACACCAAATATCCATCTCATTGTCCTTTGGATACGCGTATAACCCGATTTGAATTTTTGTCCATTGGCTATTTAATATGGGGAATAATCCTTGATTTAATTCTTGATTCCCCCTTAATTATATTCTCCTTGATTTTAGTGATCTAGATTTTTCTTCAAACATCTATAAAAAAAACATCTGTCCTTAATTTATTCTTGACTGATTGTGCATTTAATGCTTGATCCTCAGAATCTTCCTTATTATCTCAAGTTCTGAATAAGTATAAATGATATACCGTACTTAGATGTTCCTTTACTTGACTGCTTCTTGAACGGTTGAGTGTTTCTGCTGATTTAGCTATTTAGTTCTTCCTTCACAGCTTTGTCTTTACTCAGCCGATAGTCAGTTCACTTTGCCGGTTCACTGCTTTCTTGATTTCTTTGAGTTTACAAGATTCCTTATACTTCATTGATCCTTGATTTGGGTGAGATCAGGTACACCATATTTAACAATGAATTTCATCACTAGAAATATATCTTAGACTTATCCAGGGTCATCACAGACTTCCCTGGTTATAAGTCAGACCATATGTCTTCATGCTTCTCTGCTGGTACTTGGCTGCTTTTATTGTGCCAGATTTCTGTTTTACTTAGACATTCTACCAACTAGTACAATACTTGTCTGACTCAACTTATACAACATGTCAGACTCTAAGTAAAGACTTATACAGAGATTTCTAACTTATTTCAGGCTTGCTATAACAGCTAGTATAGCCATCATCAAAACATAATAAAATGTTTCTAACAGTTTGGAACAACGGCTAGAGAAGAAAATGTCTACACCTACACCACCATAGTCTTTCAAAAGCAAATTAAGGTCATTGATAACCTTATAGCAGAAATCTTTAGGCTCAACATTTCTGGATATTCATCTTCCATCAAGTTAAATAAAGATCAAAAAGAAAAGCTATGGAAAGTAATTGCAAGTGACGCCAACTAAAATGTGTCTTTAAATGGAAAGCTTGGTTATCTTAAACCTACTTTTGGTTATTTGACTCAAATGTTAGCCAAATGTGTCATTGGAAGTGCTGGAAAATTAGGCAATCTATCTAGCACAAAGATAGATCTACTTTATGTGATTTGGTTTGAAGAGAACTTCAATTGGCAGAGGTACATTCTTGATCAACTGGTAAGACAAGTCACTTCAGAGAAACCAAAGAAAAAAATAGATGTGAAGATAGGGATATTCTATCACAAGAAGACTCTTGCCTTGATAGTACAAAGGATTCTCAATCATTTTGGAATTGCCAAAAGAGAAACAACTAGTGGGTCCCAGAGAAGGGTAAAAGTATAGTCGGAAGGGGGTGAATGACAATACTGGAGTTTCAAAAACATTTCTTGTTTTGTAAAAGCTTTTGGGCAGCGGAGAAATCCCTTCTTAAAAGTTGTTTCAAAGTAGATTATACACACACGGTATATGAATAAAATGCAATAAAGAAATGCTGTAAAGTAAAGTGCAGTAAGTAAATGAACGCAAAGGTTTATAGTGGTTCAGAGTGGTGTAATCCCTTAATCCACTATTCTCTTGTGATGATTGGAGGAATTCACTATTGACTTTCACTAATACAATAGTGTGATTGTCCTTGGCTACACAAGTTTCAAAATCTTCAAGACTATCACTCTCTGGATACAAAAGCTTAAGTGACTCAGTCTTCAACACTACTTCTTGGGAACAAATCCTTCAGCAGCTATCACAAATGGTGCAATTCCTTCTCAGAAGATCTGATTCAATTGCTGCAACTGGTGTGAATGAGATTCACAAAGTGTGTTGATCAATCTCAGTTCTTGATGTAGTTTTATGCTCTGAATGCTGAGTTGATCTGCTAGATATGTTCTTTAAAGATCAATAAGAAGGCTTTTGAAATTGACAGAGTTTTTGCTCTTTTTCTTTTTAAGTCTTGTTGTTTTTCTTATCTGTCAATGCCTTCTATTTATAGCCTTGATTTTCCTTGAATTTGAAATTCCGTCCGCTGGGTATTTAATGTGTAGAATAATCTTTGATTTAATTCTTGATTCCTCCAAGATTATATTCTCCTTGATTTTAGTGATCCAGATATTATTCAAACGTTTTTCATAAAATCCGTCATTGATTGATTCTGCATTAATTGCTTGATTTGCTTATTTTCCACGTTCTGAATAAGATGCAGATGGCATACTAGACTTTTCTATTTTAAGCTATTGCTTGACCGGCTTAGTGAATCTTTTTCCTTTGTTGTTGAGATCTCATTTTCTATTTTTCTTTAGTCAGCCGGTAGAGCCTTTCACTGTGCTGTTTTGCTGTTTCTTTTCTTTCTTTGATTTTCCAAGTATGCTTGTACTTCACTAATCCTTTATTTGTGTGAGATCAGTGTACACCATATTA
The DNA here is from genome assembly GCA_026214975.1 of Gentiana macrophylla. NCBI lineage: Eukaryota > Viridiplantae > Streptophyta > Magnoliopsida > Gentianales > Gentianaceae > Gentiana > Gentiana macrophylla. Next base: position 58,736,764 of record CM047813.1, on the reverse strand, counting down.
AAACAATAGTTTTCATCACTTGAAATATATCTTATACTAACCCAAGGTCATCACAGACTTCCCTGGTCATAAGTCAGCCCATGTGTCTTCACTTTACTCTGCTGGTGCCTGGCTGCCTTTACTCTACTGATCTTCTGTCTATCACTTAGCCATCCTACCAGTCTAATACAATACTTGTCTGACTGAACTTATACAATATGTCAGACTCTAGTAAAGACTTATACAAATATTTCTAACTTCTTTCAGGCTTGCTATAACAGCCAATATGGCTATCATCAAAACAAATAAAATGTTCCTAACAATTTCCCCCTTTATAATGATTCCAAAACCCTCATAATCTTGAACATAAGTAAACATTATTCATAGAATATAACTTAACAGTTTTATTTATCCATAAAAGGCATAAACTTATTTAAGGCAAAATAGAGAAAATTTATTACAATCTACTTATTCGCTTGAAACCTGATGCCTTTACTTGTGCTTTCTTTGCCCTTGCCTTTAGAGCTTCCTGGCTTATTCCTACCTTCCCCCTTTTTGGTAGAATCAAACTTTTCTTCTAGAATTTGATTTGTGGCTTCAGACTCTTGTATGAGTGTGTCAAGCTGCTTGATGGAATCATCTAAGATGCTGTCAATGTTCCGGATTTGGAGATTGTGATCATTTAGAGTGTCAACCATAGGGTTGAGCTTGTCATCAACTGCTCCTGCTAAATGCTATAGATTGTGTGGACATGCTGAGGGATAAGTGAACTCAGCTGGCATATCAAGTCTCATTGCCTTTCCATCACAGCATTTTGAGTCTTAATGTGACTGATCAGGGCCTCAATCTTGTGGTCCATGGAGGTATACCGACTTCTTAGTGTTGTTTTCTCCATAGCATTTAGTAGTTAAGTGACTTGGCTAATCACTAGGCCGGTGTAGTGGCCTCTTTACTGAAATCCATGTGGTTGTTCAACATTTACTTCTTCTTCCAGGAGTCCATTTAGAAATGCACTCTTTAAATCCATCTGATAGACTTTGAAATCTTTGTGAGCTGCAAATGCTTGAAAAAGTCTGATTGCTTCCAATCTTGCTACTGGTGCAAAGGCTTCATCATAACCTATGCCTTCTGCTTGAGATATTGCTTTTGCAACTAGTCTTGCCTTGTTTCTGACAACAGTTCCAAGTTCATCCATCTTGTTTCTGAATACCATTTTAGTTCCAATGATGTTAGCCATGTCTGGTCTATCAACAAGTTCCCAGACCTCATTTCTCTCAACTTCATTGAGTTCTTCTTGCATGGCTGTAATCAATCAGCATCTTGGATTGCATCATCTATTATTTTGGGTTCCACCTATGATAGAAAACCAGCTAGAATGCTACAGTTGTCTACTGGTTCTGACTACTGCATTGACATCTCCAATGACTTGTTCTTCCGGATGATCTCTGAGCCAATTTAAGTCAGGTTGAAATTGTGCGTGTTCTGGTTCTTCTACTATTTCTGCTTGAGCAATAACTTCTTGAGCTTGTATTGGTGGCTATGTTGTTGTAGTAGCAGGTACTTCATCTTGATTATCAAAAGAGTGGTCCAGAATGGAAACTGGTACTGTTGTATTCATGTAGACTTGTCATTGTGCAGCTTCATCTTCAAAAGTTTATAAGCCTTCACCACTGGTGTTTGGTTCATCAAACACCACATGAATTGATTCTTCAATCACCAAGGTTCTTTTGTTGAGCACTCTGAAGGCTTTGTTGGTCTCTGAATGTCCTATGAATATTGCTTCATCACCTTTTCCATCAAAAGTAAGAGGTAATTCTTGTTCAAAACAAAACATTTTGATCCAAACATATGTAAATGAGATATGTTAGGTTTTTTCCAATCCATATATCATATGGTGTTTTTCCAAGATGTTTGTTGATGATAGATCTATTTAGAGTGTAACATGTTGTGTTTGCTGCTTCAGCCCAAAACCTCTTTGGTAAGATTGCTTTTGCTATTATGGTTCTAACAACTTCCTTGAGTGTTCTATTTCTTATTTCTGCTACTCCATTTTGTTGTGGAGTTCCTGCTACTGATAGTTGATGTAGTACACCATTTTATTCACAGTAAGTTCTAATCACTTCATTTAGGAATTCTGTTCCTCTATCTGATCTTATCTTGATGATTCTCAATTCCTTTTCATTATGAATTCTTCTCAGCAAATTTGGTAGCTTCTTGAGTGTTTCTTTCTTCTTGATTATGAATATGGTCCATGTAAACTTGGAAAAGTCATCAACCACTACTAAAGGGTATTTCTTACCACATACACTCACTGGTGTAACTGGTCCAAAAAGATCCATATGTAACAGATCTAGAATCCTTGTTGTTGATTGTTTTGGCTTTGACTTGAAGGAACTCTTGATCTGATTTCCTTTCTGACATGCATCACAAAGACTTTCCTTTTTAAATGTAATGTCAGGTAGGCCTTTTACTAGCTTGTTCTTTGATAGCTTGTTGATGGTCTTGAAATTTAGATGATCCAGTCTTCTGTGCCAAATCCAATTGGTTGATTGTTTGTTCTAGACAAGCAAATAGGTTTTTTCTTTTGTTGTCTTCCAATCTACAACATGCATGTTGTCTTCTCTTCTTCCTGCAAGTACAACTGTGCTGGTTTGATTGTTAATCACTTTGCATCCTTCTTTGCGGAAATGCACATTGTAGCCTTTGTCAGAGAATTGACTAATGCTTAGAAGATTGAAACTCAATCCCTTAATATATGCCACATTCTGAATCTTCAGATTGTTCTTCAGCATGACGCCTACCCCTTAATTTTACCGGGGTTTTATTTGCCTCCAAAGGTCACTTTATGTCCATCAAAAGCTTTAAATTCAGTCAGCCAACCTTTATTTCCTGTCATGTGTCTGGAACATCCACTGTCTATGTACCAGATATCCTATAAAACAAATTAAGCAAGTTTAGGTACCTAACACTATTTGGGTCCATGTCTGTTAGCAATCATGCCTCCTACTCCAAGTGTATATCCAAAGGATTTTATTTTTGGATAGTTGAAATCATCAACTTCATATGTATAAGGCATGGCAGAATAGCTTCTTTTAGATTTACTAAGATTATTCTGATACATTTCTCTACTTTTTTGTGTTCTAGCATCCTGCTTCACTTTCCAAACTACATTAGATGACCTATTTCCATATTGCCTCTTGTATCCAGGACCTTGCCATTTCTGGCTTTTCCCAAATACATTTCACTGCATATGAACTAGTTTTCTCTTGTATTTTGGAGGTGGAACATTCCAATCATCTTCTGAGGGGTAGAGTCTGCCATTACTTTTCAGCATACCTTTTCCTTTAGTGGGCTTGTAAGATGGTTTACTTTGATGTTTAACTGCACTGGGTTTCGACTTCACTAGTGCAGGATGAGTAGTTTAAACTATGGTCTGTCCTATTCTGAATTTAGATCCTGTTTTGGTCATAGTTTCATATTTGTGTTGTCCATGGTTTCTTTTCTCATCTTGAATATTGTAGCCAAGACCCGATCTGGATCCAAACCTTTTTGGGGATTTGTAAGCCGGTGTATCAAGTGGTGCAATGGTGGTCTTAGCTGGTAAGGAGGTTTTCTCAGCCGGTTTGTCAACACCAGATGAGTGATCATTTGTTGCTTGTTGATCAGCTAAGTGTACTTCCTTAGTAGTGTATTCAGCTTGCAACTTGTCCAGTTCTTCATTTAACCTTTTATTTTCTTCTCTCAGATTTTCACATTCTTGTTCTAGAATTTCATGATTTGTTTGAATTTCTTCAAATCTACTCATGAGATTTTGAATCAGACTTGCAGAATCTAATGGAGGAATAGAGATTGTGCAGTGTCAGATGTGGATGCATTTGAGGAGTATGAAATAGATAGTACCTCTGTTTTTTCAATTTCCTTAGCCATTAGACATAGTCATGCTTTGTCATTGTCTGAGCTGGTGTCTTCACCATCATCTGAGTCATTATCAGATGAATCTTTATCACTTTCACGCTAGTTTAAGCTTTTAGTGCTTTCTTGCTCTTCCTTTTATCTGATGACTTGTATTTCTTCTTTTCTTCATCTTTGTCTTTTTCCTCAGGGCAATCAGCTTTGAAGTGTCCTTTCTTTTTGCTACAGAAGCATCTATATACATCACCTTTTTTCTTGATGTCTTTGCTAGAATTTGACTTCTTGTTTGATGAAGAACTTTCTTTGAATTGTTTTTACTTGAACCTGTCAAAGCGTTTAATGAGTAAAGCAATTTTCTCTTTTAGCTCTTGTGTTTCTTTGCTGCTTGTGTCAGCTGCTTTGCTTTGCTGAGGTGCAACCAGTGCATTGGCCTTGTGTGGCTCTGCTGGTGCACTACCTTCGCTATTAAGCTTAAATTCATGAGCTTTTAATTGAGACAACAGTGTCAATGTGTCTGTATTTGCAAGATCTATTGTGCCTTTGATTACTGATGTGATGATCTTCCATCTTTTAGGTAGACTTCTCAAAATCTTCAAGAAGACTTCTTTCTGTGGATATTTGTGGCCATGTTGTTGCAGTTCAGATGGTGCTTGAAAATCTGTTATCCATTTGATCAATTGATTCACCTTTCTTCATTTTTAAATTTTCAAATTTTTTTAGCAACAGATAATTTGTTATCTTTAACTGCCTTTGATCCTTCATTGATATGGGCCAATTTATCCCACATCTTTTTTGATGTTTTGCAGTCTTTGATCCTCATGAACACATTGTTGTCCAGAGTCTTCAAGATCATATCTTTAACAACAAAACCAAGATTTTCTCTTCTTCTATCATCTTTGGTCCAATCCTTCTTGAGTTTTTCTATCTATTTTCCTTGATCAGAACCTGTGGCTATCACAGTCATGAACTTGATTGGGCCATCATTAATAACATCCAGCATCTCCTCATAAGTTGCGGCAAGATGAGATAACATTCTTATTTTATATTCATCAAGATTGTTAACATTGAATACAAGTATTTTAGACATGAAATTTGAAGAATCCATCGTCGGAGATAATATATATATATATATAAAGCACAGAATTGAAATATATAAAGCACAGAATTGAAAACTACTTTGAAGGTATGTGATCTCTTTGTTACCAGAAATCAGATCTGAACAGGTTCTGATACTAGGAACACTGCTCTGATACCAATTGTTTGTCCCGGAGAAGGGTAAAAGTATACTCAGATGGGGGTGAATGACTATACTGGAGTTTCAAAAACTTTTCTTGTTCTTAAAAGCTTTTGGGCAGCGGATAAATCCTTTCTTAAAAGTTGTTTCAAAGTAGATTATGCACACACAGTATATGAATAAAATGGAATAAAGAAATGTTGTAAAGTAAAGTGCGGTAAGTAAATGAACGTAAAGGTTTATAATGGTTCAGGGGGTGTAATCCATTAATCCACTCTTCTCCTGTGATGATTGGAGGAATTTACTGTTGAATTTCACCAATACAATAGTGTGATTGTCCTTGGCTACACAAGCTTCACAATCTTCAAGACTATCACTCACTGGCTACAAAAGTTTCAGTGACCCAATCTTCAACACTGCTCCTTAGGAACAAATCCTTCAACAGCTATCACAAAGGGTGCAATTCCTTCTCAGAAGATTAGATGCAATTGCTGCAACTGGTGTGAATGAGATTCATAAAGTGTGTTGATCAATCTCAGTGCTTGATATAATTTTATGCTCTGAATGTTGAGTTGATCTGCTAGATATGTTCTTTAAAGATCAATAGGAAGGCTTTTGAAATTGACAGTGTTTTTGCTCTTTTTCTTTTTTGGTCTTGTTGTTTTTCTTGTCTATCAATGCCTTCTATTTATAGCCTTGATTTTCATTGAATTTGAAATTCCATCCGTTAGCTATTTAATGTGGAGAATAATCCTTCATTTAATTCTTGATTCCTCCTTGATTATATTCTTCTTGATTTCAGTGATCCGAATTTATTCAAACATTCTTCATAAAATCCGTCCTTGATTGATTCAGCATTAATTGCTTGATTTGCTTATTTTCCATAATCTGAATAAGATGCAGATGGCATACTGGACTTTGTTGTTTTAAGCTGTTGCTTGACCGGCTTAGTGAATCTTTTTCCTTTGCTGTTGAGATCTCCTTCTCTTTAGTCAGCCGGTAGAGCCTTTCACTTCGCTGTTTTGTTGTTTATTTTCTTTATTTAATTTTCCAAGTATGCTTGTACTTCACTGATCCTTTATTTGTGTGAGATCAGTGTACACCATATTAAAACAATAGTTTTCATCACTTGAAATATATCTCAGACTTACCCAAGGTCATCACAGACTTCCCTAGTCATAAGTCAGTCCATGTTTCTTCATTTTACTCTGCTGGTACCTGGCTGCCTTTACTCTACTGATCTTCTATCTTTCACTTAGCCATCCTACTAGTCTAGTACAATACTTTTCTGACTGAACTAAAACAATATATACAATATGTTAGACTCTAAGTAAATACTTATACAAAGTCAAACTTATTTCCGGCTTTCTATAATAGCTAGTATGGCCAACATCAAAACAAAAAAAATGTTCCTAACACAACTGCAATAGTGGAAGGAAAAATTGCATAATTTCTTCAAATCTACTCATGAGATTTTGAATCAGACTTGCAGAATCTAATGGAGAAATAGAAGATTGTACAGTGTCAGATGTGGATGCATTTCAGGAGTATGAACTAGATAGTACCTCTGTTTCATCAATTTCCTTAGCCATTAGACATAGACATGCTTTGTCATTGTCTGAGCTGGTGTCTTCACCATCATCTAAGTATTTATCAGATGAATCTTTATCACTTTCACAGTTAGTTTCAGCTTTTAGTGCTTTTTTGCTCTTCCTTTTATCTGATGACTTGTATTTCTTCTTTTCTTCATCTTTGTCTTTTTCCTCAGGACAATCAGCTTTGAAATGTCCTTTCTTTTTGCAATTGAAGCATCTGTATTCATCACCTTTTTTCTTGATGTCTTTGCTGGAATTTGACTTCTTGTTTGATGAAGAAACACCTTTGAATTGTTTCTTCTTGAACTTGTCAAAGAGTTTAATGAGTAAAGAAATTTTCTCTTTTAGCTCTTGTGTCTCATTGCTGCTTGTGTCCACTGCTTTGCTTTGATGGGGTGCAACCAGTGCACTGGCCTTGTATGGCTCTACTGGTGCACTATCTTCGCTGTTTAGCTCAAATTCACGAGCTTTTAATTGAGACATCAGTGTCAAGGTGTCTGTATTTGCTAGATCTATTGTGCCTTTGAGTACTGATGTGATGATCTTTCATCTTTTAGGTAGATTTCTCAAAATCTTCAAGCAGACTTCTTTCTGTTGGTATTGTGGCCAAGTTGTTGCAGTTCACAGATGATGCTTTAAAATCTTCTATCCATTTGATCAATGGATTCACCATTCATCATTTTGCAAATTTCAAATTTTTGTTTAGCATCAGATAATTTGTTTTCTTTAACTGCCTCTAATCCTTCATTGATAAGGGCCAATTTATCTCACATCTCCTTTGTTGGTTTGCAGACTTTGATCCTCATGAACATATTCATGTCCAGAGTCTTCAAGATCATATTTTTAGCAACAAAATCAAGATTTTCTCTTCTTCTATCATCTTTGGCCCAATCCTTCTTGAGTTTTTCTATCTCTTTTCCTTGATCTACACCTGTGGATATCAGAATCATGATCTTGATTGAGCCATCATTAATAACATCCAGCATCTCCTCTTTAGTTGCTGCAAGATGAGATAACATTATTTTTTTATATTCATCAAAATTATTAACATTGAATACAGGTATTTTAGACATGAAATTTGAAGAATCCATTGACACAGATAAAAGAATATATATATATATATATAAAGCACAGATTTGAAAACTACTTTGAAGGTATGTGATCTCCTTGTTACCAGAAATCAGATCTGAACAGGTTCTAATACTAGGATCACTACTCTGATACCAATTGTTGGTCCTAACGAAGGGTTAAAGTATAGTCGAGAGGGGGTGAATGAATATACTAGAGTTTCAAAAACATTTCTTATTTTTAAAAACTTTGGGGCAGCGGATAAATCCCTTCTTAAAAGTTGTTTCAAAGTAGATTATGCACACACAATATATGAATAAAATTCAGTAAGAAATGTTGTAAAGTAAAGTGCATTAAGTAAATGAACGCAAAGGTTTATAGTGGTTCGGGGTGGTGTAATCCCTTAATCCACTCTTCTTCTGTGATGATTAGAGGAATTCACTATTGACATTCACCAATACAATAGTGTGATTATCCTCGGCTACGCAAGCTTCACAATCATCAAGATTATCACTCCCTGGCTCCAAAAGCTTCAGTGACTCAGTCCTCAACACTGCTCCTTGGGAACAAATCCTTCAGCAGCTATCACAAAGGGTGCAAATTCCTTCTCAGAAGATCTGGTTCAATTGGTGTAACTGGTGTGAATGAGATTCACAAAGTGTGTTGATCAATCTCAGTGCTTGATGTAATTTTATGCTCTGAATGCTGAGTTGATCTGCTAGATATGTTCTTTAAATATCAAAAAGAAGGCTTTGGAAATTGACAGAGTTTTTGCTCCTTTTTTGAAGTATTGTTGTTTTTTTTGTCTGTCAATTGCCTTCCATTTATAGCCTTGATTTTCCTTGAATTTGAAATTCCGACCTTTGGCTATTTAATGTGGAGAATAATCTTTGATTTAATTATTGATTCCTCCTTGATTTCAGTGATCCGGATTTTATTCAAACGTTCTTCATAAAATCCATCCTTGATTGATTTTGCATTAATTGCTTGATTTGCTTATTTTCCACGTTCTGAATAAGATGCAGATGGCATACTTGACTTTGCTGTTTTAAGTTGTTGCTTGACCTGCTTAGTGAATCTTTTTCCTTTCCTGTTGAGATCTCCTTCACTGTTTTTCTTTAGTCAGCCGGTAGAGCCTTTCACTTCGCTGTTTTGTTGTTTCTTTTCTTTCTTTGATTTTCCATGTATGCATGTACTTCACTGATCCTTTATTTGTGTGAGATCAGTGTACACCATATTTAAACAATATTTTTCATCACTTGAAATATATCTTAGACTTACCCAAGGTCATCACAGACTTTCATGGTCATAAGTCAGTCCATATGTCTACACTTTACTCTTTTGGTGCCTACCTGCCTTTACTCTGCTGATCTTCTGTCTTTCACTTAGCCATCCTACCAGTCTAGTATAATACTTGTTTGACTGAACTTATACAATATGTCAGACTCTAAGTAAAGACTTATACAAATATTTCTAACTTATTTCAGGCTTGCTATAATAGCCAGTATTCATCAAAACAAATAAAATATTCCTAACAATTTCCCCCTTTTTGATGATGCCAAAACCCTCATAAGCCTGAACAAAAGTAAACATTTTTCATAGAATAAAACTCAACAATTTTGTTCATCCATAAAGAGCATAAACATATTTAAAGGCAAAAAAGAGAAAATTTATTACAATCTACTTATTTTCTTGAAACCTGATGCCTTTGCTTGTGCTTTCCTTGCCCTTGCCTTTAGAGCTTCTAGGCTTATTTCTACCTTCCCCCTTTTTGGTAGCATCAAACTTTTCTTCCAAAATTTGATTTGTGGCTTATGACACATGTATAAGTGTGTCAAGCTACTTGATGGAATCATCTAAGATGTTATCAATGTTCTAGATTAGGAGAGTGTGATCATTTAGAGTGTCAACCACGGGGTTGAGCTTGTCATCAATTGCTCCAGCTAGATGCTCTAGATTTGTGTGAACATGTTGAGGGATAAGTGAACTCAGCTGGCATATCAAGTCTCCTTGCCTTTCCATCACAGTTGATCACGTGTAAGTCACTAACGTCGATATTACTAGAAAGAATACTAGGTACATCGTAGTATAGTAAGGGCGAATCAAGGTCGATCCCACAGAGAAAATGCAACTTTGAGTATAAACGATCCTAACCTAACTAAGAAGCAACATATATGGTCTTTGACCAACAATAAACATGAAAGAAACTTGGTATTCCTCCCCCTTTTCCCACCGATCTACTAACTTGGATTAGTTAATCTTCATATTTACTTCCCCACATAATTTCCTTAAATTAATCAAACGAGCTTTTAATTTAGTTTTAAGCTACGGGTGCAACTACTAACCCTATCTACTGCGACCATAGTAGTAGACAATCTATACGCAAGCTACCTCCTTATTTGGTCCGTAATAGCCCATACGCATAAAGAACTAGAATTGACGATATCGAGTGCTAACTCATACCGCTTACCCGCCTAGACAGCTATCGACACTGATCAGCACGTTCTTAGGGTCCATCAAGACTATGTCCAAACTAACACTTCACTATCAGTACTTCATGTTAATTTACGAATACAATAAGCAGATTGGCCATATCTAACCTACTGTAAATTAAACCTGTCGATCAACGTAGCTGACGTGAATCCTCTAGATTATGTTTCCTAAATTTTGCTTCGGTAAACCGGTATAGACCGCTAGTTTACCGGAGGCGGCTTTTCTTAATTCTGGATCTACATTGCTCAATTACGATTAATCTAAGTAAATCATGGGGTCGTTAAACATGCAGATTAACTAAACCACAAAAATACGAACAGATCTACCATATTGAAGACAAAAAATAACGTTCAAAGCTTCATACCTTCAACGATGGAGATCTAGCTAGAGATGGTGATGAAGGGAAGAAAACTAGAAATAACTGCTTAAAAGCTTAGAAAAACTTTATTTCATCAAATTGCTTAATGTATATAATATAATATGCAAAACTTGTGTAAACTTCGGCTAATGCGGCTTTATATAGATATAATAGCCGACTTATGACTCATAGAAACCCTAACCGACCTAGTCAGTGCGGCAGATTCATTTTTGTGTCTCACAAGGCTCTCGATTTAACAGACCTAGCCCACGGTAAACCGGGCTAACTTTTCTTCTTTTTCTTCAGCGGATCTCTTCTTGGACTTCTTTTACTTGGCCTAACATGCTTCCTTTCATCCAGATCCGTTCTCCAATGGTCCAGATTCGGTACATCCTATAAAACGCATAAAACGAGGCAATACAGTACCAAACCTTCGGGAAAATAACACAGATGCAGAATTACGAACCTAGAAACATACACATAGCATTGAACACATATTCCATATAATAATGAGCCTTTCTATCTTTTCTTTGAGCAGAATTCAGGGTGAATAAAGGCATAATTAATGGTACTATTCAGGGCGTTATCAATTACCCCCCCCCCCCACTTAGCTTTTGATCGTCCCGAGCAAAATGGCGAAAATATAACAACATCCAGATCAGTTTACAAGTTAATTAAAAAAAGTTATGCCTCACAAAGTCAAGATCTAGATCATGCCACTCATATCCATCAGTAACGCATTAAACACTCTTCATGTCATGAGCCAATGTGTGTGTGCAATAACTTTCACAATCCCTTTAGTAATGCAGACAATCTCATATTACGTCAACCCATAGTCGAACTAACCAGTCTCGATCATGTTTTTATTAATCTAATTAACTGTCAAGGTGGATCGAGAACCGAGTATTACTCTTAGGCTCATGTGTATCGGTCTATGCAAAAGTCATGCATTTTACGCTCCATCGACTCAATTTTTGCCAAAGAGATTATAGATGTATATATTTAAATGCACTTCTCTTTCCTGGCGGGTGAACTCTCATTGATTTATCTATCCTCACGGTCTCACTCTTGATAAACTACCGAATCCGAAATTCCTTTACCCTTATAAGCGTTGGTGGAATATAATTCGGGATAAAACCAGCGTCAACTCTAGTCAAAGCAATATGCTATCGACTACTTACCAAGGAAAGTGAGTTATACGTGCTTAAAATGGTGGCTCACAACAGAATATGCGTTTAATACGCCACTACTTCAGAAGTGGGCACTTACTTTTACTTGTACATCGTGGAAAAATAGTGAAGTCAATTAACTCAAAAAGATTAAAGATATCATATTTTTTTCAAATATCTGTGGAAATGAATCAAAGTCTATATGGTGAATAGTGCATCAAAGAGAACCAAGATAATCACGCAATTAAGGGAATATAATTCTAAGAAGCTATGTGACGTCCCTTATCCCCTACTTAATCGAAACATTGTCCCTAATGTGGAAGATGAAAAAGTTGAAACAAAAATGAACTTATCTTCGTTAAGGGTGGAGCCAAAGAAGAATTGGATCGTAGTATAATTCGATGGGCGTATGTAAATAGTCCTTGAAAAATCTGTGCTAAGTATCGCAAACAAGCCAAGAAGAATGGTGGTGATAAGAAATCGTATGATAATAGTGCAGCAGTAAAAGAGAAAGTAAATAACTCCAAACAATTTAAGCCGACAAAATCATTATATTAATAAATCTGCTACATTACTAGATAGGAAATAAAAATAAAAATAAGAAAATGGAAAATCACAACAATAAAAATAAAGAAATCTAATCCTCCTCATAATAATCCTCCCAGTCATCTCTAGGCTCAAAACTGGGAGGTGGTGCAGAACCTGAGGCAAAAACAGTGGAAGAGGATGCTCTGTGAGGTGGGGCTGTCCTAGGTGGTGGGGTCACGGGAGGAACTCATAGAAAGTCTGTAATCCTATCCATCTTGCGATGCAGACTCGCAATTTCTCTCGAGTGCTCCTCTAGCAAGGCTCTTTGAGTTTGAGGTGCTTCGTGAACCGATGTATGCTCTCTCTCAGCTCTCTGACCGACCCGTCTCAGTACTTTTAAAACTGACTGTGAACTGATCATCGGCTCAGGGTCTTGCCACTCGTCACTAACTAGAACTTTGACCTCGTCCTTTAAAGCGACATATCAATCATAGGCCCATATGGTAACTGCTCACGCTCGGATATGGCGGCAAGCTCGTGAATACGGTTGTGCATCAGGAGACCTATGTTGACTGGAGATCCCTGCTCAAGATAGAACATCAACTCTGCCCTCTTCGGTGTGACAGACACCGTATGCTTGGTCGGCAGAAGGCAAACACAAACAAATCGATTAACCACCTTCCTATCCTAGGATAACTCATTTTCTAGGAAGATGGGGGGCTCTCATAGAATCGCGCTTCCATTGCACCCCAAAGTAATCAGCAATCATCTGCATCCTCTCTAGATCTTCAATATTGGTCGAGGATTTGTACTCATCTTGGCCCACTGGTGGATTGCGAACCCTATAATATCCGTTGATCCACTCAATCGTGAAGTAAACCTTAACTCCATGGACCATAGCAAATATAGCTCCAGGGTTATGCAAAAGATACACATAAAATTCTCTCACCACTATAGCATTGAACCACGTCGGTGCCTCAGCCATACCCTAAATATATTGTACCTTTAGGGCTCTCGGCAAGATCGTACCGTAATCCTCCAATGCTACTCCGCGTTCTTGGGCAACCGGTATTTCATTCCAATGCCCTCAGAACGATTCAAAGATTTCTAAATAATGAAATCGCTCAACCCCATCTATTAAGGGGTTAGGATCTCCATAGACGTACTGGTGACCACTTGGACGATGGGTTGTTCTGCTATGTTTGGGACCCATCCTGATTGATACAGAGACTGATGATGAAGTTCAATCTGAAAATAGACCCTCGGTAAACCGGCCTTATACCCCGATTTACCGGCCTGGATTTTTCTTAGTTCCATCTGGGAAAGTGCTTCTGATACTGGAAGATGAAGAATTGCAGCACTTCACTATTATAGCAGCACTACTAATCAGCAACAAGGATGGAAAATGTGGTGTTTTGGTTGTTGAAATGAAAGAAAAAATGTTTGATTTTGGTGGAGGTATGGTGGTGATAATGGTGGTGATGGGGGCGAAATTTATAGAAGGAGAAGAAATGGAGTAATTATGATGATTTGAGAAGAAGATAGTTGGTGAGGATGATGAATAATGGTGGAGGAAGGGTGTTTAAATAGGAGAAATGATAGAAGGCGGAAGGATTTGGTGGGATAGTGAGTAAAGGAGTAATTAGGGTGAGGGATTTGAGGGGTTTGATTGATAGGATTAAGGTGGAGTTATGGTGGAGTGTGGGAATAGATGAAAAGGTGGAAAATAGGGAAAATGGGGAAGTTTTGCTAACTGGAGGGTTTCTGATGCAACGTGTTTCCTCCACGTGTCTCTAAATATTTTGCTTTTTGATCTGACACTCAGAAACTAGAAAAACCTTTCTCGGTAACCCGGAGGTAAATCCCGGTTTACCGGGGCTTCTTTTCCCCAGATTTCTATGTACTCCTTCTCTACACACCTTATAACAACTTTCTACTCAATCTTGACCTCAAAACGACTAGCTCCTTACTCTTTTTGTTGCTATTTCCGACTCAATCCTGACCTACTTCACTAAGGGTGCGGTAGGATGAAAAAAAAACTCGTCCCTTCATCTGGCTGCTTTTATTCATTCCTATTCTACATAAGTTTTCAAGAGAATAGTTTTGAGTTTAAAGTCGTCAGCTCGACTCACCTTCGGATCTTCACTCAGTCAAAAGTCAAGGCCTTGACTCACCAAACTTGCATCTTCAAGGTTTCAACTATCATGCACTTCCCTTCTCATCGGTCATTATCTTTCGAGAGTACCTTATCCCGGTTTTCCATAGAAACTTTCTGAGCTCTCTTCCTAGCACGCCGCTCTCTCTTTGCTCGTGTGCGAGGTTGTCCTCTTCTTTGAGACTTAAACTTTATGCCCATGGATTCCACATTTTCACTTTGAGCTATAATCTTTCACTACGCAATACGGAAGTCCTTCTCTTCGTGTTCTCTAAGCATTAATCTCATGAATTCTTGCTCACAGGTTTCCACTAAAACCTCTCGTTGCCTATGCCCTTCCTTCTCTATCTCTATTTTTTCCACTTTTCCCGAACCATAAGTCATCTTGCAGCTTTCCGGCCTATTATGTAGGGGTTCTAGGATTTTCATTGATACGGCATCATTGTTCAATCTTAAAGTGATCTCCCTGTTATCAAAGTCCATGATTGCTCTGATGGTCTCTAAGAACGGTCTACCTAATAGAACAGGGGAACTCAGATACTCAGGTACGTCCAAAACCATGAAATTTATTGGAAATAAGAATCCTCCTGCCTTAATCTTACAATCCTTTAGCAGGCCAGAAGGCATATCTCGGGTTCAATCGACAAAGGTCATGGACCGTGTTTGATCCATGACAACCAGAAGCTTAATCTTTTGGCAAATGGCTAGAGGAAGAATGTTACAACTTGCACCGGAATCACAAAGACCTAAACCTACAGATATACCATTGATAGAGATTGGGAGTCGAAATGTTCCAAGGTCTTCAAACTTTTCTGCTGTATCAGAGTCCGGGTAATCTCAGACTCTGAGAACATAGTTTCCGGATCCTCCTCTGGATTATTGATCGGACGAAAGATCAATCAACTCTATAGGAAACGTACCTGGTTGATAAGTCTCATACTCCTTCAGGTTTTCAACGGCTTCGTGTTTAAGCTTTTCAGTCTCATCCTCCACATGTTTTTTATCAGCTTCATATTGCTCTCTGGCTTCTGATCCAGGATACATAGAGATTGCTTAATTTTTAACACAATACGAGGCATTGCGCTTGACTCGTCCAGACTTAATCACTTTTTCTTGACTGAATTTCCGAAGTGTCCTGATACTCCAACAAAAGAGACAAAATAAAACAAAGAAAATATTAGCAACTCCCGCTTCAGTTGGGGATGAACCCAAAAGTTGCAGACCTACTAACTAAAATCAACTGGGAATAACACAAAAAAACAAAGGCTGTTCAGAATTCGATTTTCTGGGCCTCGGTAAACCGGGGGTAAGCCACGGTAAACCGGACCTAGAATCTCTTATTCTGAAAGATTAATAGGTGCAGGTTTGATCTAGGATGACTCAAGACTAAAAAGAAAATAAAATAAAAAAAACAACTTCTTAATCAGAACTAAAACGTTTATCCTTGAAATTGTCCATTGTCCCCGGCAACGGCGCCAAAAATCTTGATCACGCGTAAGCCACTAATGCTGATATTACTAGCAAGAATACTAGGTACATCGTAGTATAGTAAGGGCGAATCAAGGTCTATCCCACAGAGACAATGCAACATTGAGTATAAACCATCCTAACCTAACTAAGAAACGACGTATATGGTCTTTGACCAACAATAAACATGAAATAAAATTGGTATTCCTCCCCCTCTTCCCACCGATCTACTAACTTGGATTAGTTAATCCTTATATTTACTTCCCCACATAATCTCCTAAAATTAATCTAATGAGCTTTTAATTTAGTTTTAAGCAACAGGTGCAACTCCTAACCCTATCTGCTCTGACCATGGTAGTAGACAATCTATACGCAAGCTACCCTCCGTAATTGGTCCGTAATAGCCCATACGCATAAAGAACTAGAATGGCCAATATCGAGCGCTAACTCATACCGCTAACCCGCCTAGATAGTTGTCGACACTACTCAACACGTTCCTAGGGTCCATCAAGACTATGTCAAAACTAACACTTCACTATCAGTACTTTATGTTAATTTATGAATATAATAAGAAGATTGGCCAAATATAACCAACTGTTAATTAAAATTGTCGATCAACGTAGCTGACGTGAATCCTCCAGATTAAGTTTCCTAAATTTTGCCTCGGTAAACCGATATAGACCGCCGGTTTACCGGGGGCGGATTTTCTTAATTCTGGATCTACATTGCTCAATTACGATTAATCTAAGTAAATCATGGGGTTGTTAAACATGCAGATTAACTAAAACATATAAATACGAACAGATCTACCGTATTAAAGTCAAAAAGGAACATTCAAAGCTTCATACCTTCAACGATGGAGATCTAGCTCGATCTACTCAAGCTAAAGATGGTGATGAAGGGAAGGAAACCAGAAATAACTCCTCAAAAGATTAAAAAACTTTATTTCATCAAATTGTATAATGTATATAATATAATATGCAAAATTTGTGTAAACTTCAGCTAATGCGGCTTTTATATAGATACAATAGCCGACTTATTACTCATAGAAACCCTAACCGGCCTAGTCAGTACGGGCAGATTCAATTTCGTGTCTCACAAGGCACTCGGTTTACCGGACCTAGCCCATGGTAAACCGGGCTAACTTTTTTTCTTTTTCTTCAGCAGATCTCTTCTTGGACTTCTTTTACTTGGCCAACATGCTTCCTTTGATCCAGATCCGTTCTCCAATGCTCCAGATTTGGTACATCCTATAAAACACATAAAACAAGGCATAACAATACCAAACCTTTGAGAAAATAACACAGATGCAGAATTACAAACCTAGAAACATACACATAGCATTAACACATATTCCATATAATAACGAGCCTATCTATCCTCCCTTTGAGCAGAATTTGGGGTGAATAAAGGCATAATTAATGGTACTATTTAGGGCATTATCAACAGCATCTTGAGTCTTAATGTGATTGATCAAGGCCTCAATCTTGTGGTCCATGGAGGTATACCAACTTCTCAGTACTGTTTTCTTTATAGCATTTAGCGGTTAAGTGGCTTGGTTGATCACTAGGCCGGTGTAGTGGCCTCTTTACTGAGCTGTTGTATCAAAATTGTTGCTAAAAATCAGTGAAGTGGACTTTTCTGGTTACCATTTTCTTACCTGCCAAGTGAGCGTACCCAAAATGGAAAGGTTCAGTCAGCTGGTGAAGTCACTCCACTGATTACTCCTGTTAGTCGCTCCTTTTGATTTATTCAATTTCAATCATTCCCAACTTAGTTCTTAACTTACATAATCTTTCATGACTGAGTGGTTTTGTGAAATATCAGCCAATTGATCATCAGTACATATGTATTTTAACATTACATCTCCTTTCTCCATATGATCTCTGATAAAATGATGTCTCACATCAATATGCTTTGTTCATGAGTAAAATACTGGATTTTCTGTGATTGATATTGCACTTGTATTATCACACTTGATTGGGATTGTCTTCTTATCTATTCCATAGTCTCTTAGCTGTTGTCTTATCCATAAAACTTGTGCACAATAGCTACCTGCTGCTATATATTCTGCTTCAGCTGTTGAAGTGGATATAGAATTTAGCTTTTTATTAAACCATAATACTAGTTTGTTGCCTAGCATCTGACAAGTTCCTGAAGTGCTTTTTCTACCAATTTACATCCAGCATAGTCTAAATCAGAAAAAGACATCAATTTGAATCCACCATATTTTGGATACGAAATTCCCATATTCATTGTGTGCTTCAGATATTTGATGATCCTCTTAGCTGCTAATAAGTATGATTCTTTTGGTTGAGCTTGAAATCTTGCACAAACTCCTACTACAAATGCTATATTAGGCCTGCTTGCAGTTAGATAGAGTAGAGATCGAATGATTCCTCTGTATAACTTTTTATCAACATCTATTCCATTTTCATCCATCCTAAGTATAACTCTTGCACACATAGGTGATTCAGAGGTTCCACTTGTGTCCATTGCATACATGTGAATTAAGTCTTTTGTATACTTTGCTTGATTGATGAATATCCCATCATTCATCTGTTTCACTTGTAATCCAATAAAGTAATTAAGTTCACCAATCATACTCATTTGAAACTTGCTCTTCATCTGATTAGCAAATTTTTCACAAAGTTTTTCATCTTCTGATCCAAAAATGATATCATCTACATATATCTGAACTAGCAATGTGCTTGTTCCATATTCTAGTTTGAAAAGAGTCTTGTCAATGGTTCCTTTGTTGAATCCATTATGGATCAGGAATTATGACATTGTCTCATATCAAGCTCTAGGTGCATGTTTGAGTCCATATAGTGCCTTCTTGAGTTTGTTCACTTTGTCTTCTTTGCTTTTTATTTGAAATCCAGGTGGTTGTTCAACATATACTTCTTCTTCCATGAGTGCATTTAGAAATGCACTCTTTAGATTCATCTGATAGAAATTTGAAATCTTTGTGAGCTATAAATGCTAGAAAAGTCTGATTGCTTCCAATCTTGCTACTGGTGCAAAGGCTTCATCATAACCTATGCCTTCTGCTTGAGATATTCCTTTTGCAACTAGTCTTGCCTTATTTCTGACAACAGTTCTGTTAGGTGTAGTGCCCGGAAGACAATTTGTGTAATTGTTTTTAATGGATGACAGAATTTATCTCACCTTATTACTTGCTTTGTGCTTGTAAATAATACACTGCTGCAAACCCTAAGTGTATCAGTATGTAACCGCTTAACTCAGTGTATGGCATGCACGTGAGGATTGAGTTAGTGGTGATATACTTAAATCATTAGTCCGTGGTGAATTTAATCGAGTTTAGGGTCTCTTGATTAAAACACCAATAATGCGCCCAGAACACCTTAGGGTGTGATAGTCTTATCCGGACTGTCGGTAGAGGGTACCTACGTGGGGCATTTATATATGATGGCATTCATATAGGACTGGACCGATTTAATCTGAATTTCTCGGTATAATTCCGTAATCGAGGAATCTTATTAAATCATTAGATGATCATATATGGATCAACCTTAATCTGAGGTGATCACGGATGCTCGCTTGTCCCGGGTAGTGTTTGATGTGTTAGTTACGGTTCACTTTAATATGTGTTCCAAGCCACTTCTCATTGGCACTATCTCCAGATGAGTGAGTAGTTCTGATTTTCACAGACATGGAATCCATTCCTTCCTGCGGGAAGTAGAGAGACAGTCCCCTTTTTTGTTAGCCCTAAGAAAGTGAACGATCGGCCGAGTTCATATTTAGACTAATTAGCTACTAGTCAGATATGTGAACTAATTGATCACTAGGGGGTTGATGGTAAATAAGGATAAGATATTCTGAGTCGGGTTCACGGAGACTTCCCACTCAGAATGGACAGTCTATGGAGGGTTAATCCGTATGTAGTGATTATATCAATGGACGCTTATTCACTCTATGAGTTGAGTATAAGTATACATCTATAATCGGTAGAGTTCGGGCCGGGTTTATGGTGGCGTAATCCCGGAATTAATAATTAATGTACTTATTCTGCTTGATGAATAATTAATTATTGAGCTACTCGGTTATAGGTCCATGGTCCCCGATGTAGCACGTAATTCGGACTAATAATCTTGTTATTTGGGCCTCAGTGATAATTAATTGGCTGGGCTAATTAATTGATATGCATGGATATTATTTAGTTGGGCTAAATAATATAATACACATGAAAGACATTTTATGTCGGCTTAATGACCCTATATGTGGCGCCATTTGTGATGGATATTTGACATGTGATTTATCTTTTATTTGTTAAATGATAATTCATGGAATATTAGATAATAATGTGATTTATCCTAATTTGTTTGGGATAATCATTTTATTTATCTTTTATTTGGAATAAAGGATTAATGGAATAATTATCTCTTAATTATTTAATCCTTGAGAGGACAAGGTTTTTCTCCTATATAAAGAGAGTTCTCCTGCCTCAAACACACTTGGCATAATTCACCACCATATCATAAGGGAGAGGAAAAATTAGTTTTCTCTTGTCTAGGGTTTTAGAAGAAGAAAAACTCTAAGTTTTTCTTGGTTTTGCATATCAAGGAGGTTCGTGTAACAAGAAGGGTGTCCACCAACCGCCGTTTGGAGAACACATCGGAAGATCTTGGCTTCTCTTCCTAATATTGGTAACATGATCTCAACCCCCTTGTAGTTGTTAAATCCTTTAATTATGTTTTATGATATGTAAATCGTGATCCGTCCGCTGCGTATAGATCTAACTTGGTTAGATCTAAGAACCTGCATCCTTTATGTGGTATCAGAGATAGGTTCCACGATTTATATAGTCATAATCGTAGTTAAACGATTTAAAGGAGTGGAATTGCATGTAGGTATTTTTTTTTACTTATTTTATGCATTGATGTGATTAAAATAGTTATGGTTGAAGAGATGGATTGGGGTTGGCATCGTTTACCCGTTAAATCTATTGTAAACTCGTATGAACGATGAAAATTCGATCATATGAGTATAGGAAATTATGTAATTTATTTTTATTGCAATTTTAATTTCCAGAAAATAGATCTGTTTAGTAGCTGTTTAGATATTTCGTTTTTCCCGTTGATCGAACCGTTAAAAAGAAGATCCCTCCGGTCAGAATCAAGATTGGTGGTTGATGAACAATCCCACAAAATTTGGCGTCGATCAGAGTCCGTTTGGATGTCCGTTCGTTGCTGCAAAGAAGCTGCTGTAACAGAAAAACGCAGGATTCACAGAAACCCTACCTGTGACTTCCTCGAATTTCTGGGAGGGTATCGACCGTTGAAACGCAAATCCAACCGGTCAGATTTACAAATATGGAGTTTTGGACGTGGAATAAAAATTTCAGGTCGATCGGATTTCATCTCGATTCCCGATCGGCAGCGGGAAGTCATTGATGCGCTTCTGTAAAAGTCAGATTCAGCAGCAAGTTGGGCGGCTCGCTGGAGAAGATTGACAAGTCAAAGCTCCGATCCAACCGTCCATCTTGAAGTCCGAAGAATGAAGATCAGATCTGGAAAGTTTCATCCCGATCCAAGTTCGTTTGATATGCCGATCGTCAAAGATTCTTAACAGCTGCAGATTAGGGTTTTAATTTATTTTCGAATAGATTAGTTCACGAAGTGCCAACGGTCCATCTCGGTGTTTATTTTCCGCACTAGTATACATGTGTAGATTGTATGAGTAGAACCGAAAATTGCCATGACATGCATCATATCATGAATTCCACTCCATATGCATACATGTAGAAATTAATTCGAGGAATTAGTTAGGCATGTATAAAACACGCAATTAGTTTTAATTAATTGTTTGATATTGATTAGAAACTAATTAGGTAAAACCGAGGAACACGGGTTTTTTCAATCGTCGAGGTTGTGTGATGGATTCTCGGTGAATCCCACTCTGCGAAAGCATAAGGAGTAAAATCCAAACCTCGTGGTTAAGGTGTTGGATTCTCGGTGAATTCCACCTTACCTAAGACGAGATTACGTTTTTGTTCCGTGGTGTCTACGTGAAAGTTTGATGTTTAAGGATTGGATAATCACGGGCAAAAAAGGTTCGAAAGTGGTTTAACCACGGTTGGGTGGTCAACGATAGCTACGGCTCAATCGACTTCACCTCCACGTGTGCGCGTTTGCACGGGTGCAGCAATCTCGAGCCATCCGAAGAGCCACTAAGGCTCAACGGAGCTCTCCTAGCCTTGACCTGTCCGACGGTCACATATGTTCTAACGAATAGGTCGGGTGGGCTAGCCCACATAACCGACAACATTCGGGCCTATGATTTATTGTTCCTTAATGTAACATCAAGTCCAAAAACGTGATCAGTAAACCCACCATTTTTTTTTTAGAAATATTGAGTGGGAGCGGGAGAGGCGACAACCGACCCCACGGCCTCTACTGTTGACACAAGCAACGTGAGAGAATGGTGACGCCTCGTGCCGGCTTTGATTTCGGCCCCCTAAGGAAGGCCTTCACCGCTATCAAAATTCAAGGCTTGGTCTCCGAAAGGATAGGATTTTGGGTACTCGTCGAGTCACTGACCAACCCTAAGGCGGCACACTCGGGGTCTACCTAAAAATCTGAGACAGTAGGTCACACTCATAAAGGGTATTTTTGGTAGTATCTTGGCTGAAAAAGGAAAGGTGATTGACGATCACAAATGAGATGTTCGATTCTCAATCTGATCTTCAATATTAATCGAAACCTCTTTGACCTACCCTAAGGCGGCACTGAGGCATTAGATTAAATCCTTGAACAGTAGGATAGACTATAAGTACTTAGTTTATGTTCCTAAAACTTTAGTAGTGTATAATTTGGATTTATTTTCATCAATTTTATTTACAACTATTTATATATCTCTGTGAGTACTAGATCGCTAGTGTATGTAAAATTGACTAATAAATTCTTCGTCGTTAAAAGTGGTAAATAACTAGAACGTTGTATATATTAATCTCACATGCGATTAATTTTTCGGAAGAGATATATCTCTTGAGCCTTCAAAACTTAAGTGACGTAAATAAGTATGTCACTGCTGTCACTCGTGCAGAACGAGAGACAACCGTAGTTAGTTTGAAAGATGATTGGGACGATAAAATTCTTCTAGTGAATTTTAATTGTGTAGTGTCTACACAAGAAATTTTCTAATAGAAAAATTGGAGAATCATAAATTAAAGTGTCGCTAGTTAGACGGTATTTGGAACCGATAAACTAGTGGGAGCTTTTGTCTTATGTTTTTCTAATTTAGAAAATTTGTCTCACTGGGTAACGCTTTCATTAGACATCCCACAGTTCACGAGTAGTGTCTACTCATACGAACTGCTAGTTCAAGACTATTTCCTTTTAAGGAAAGTTAAGAATGGGAAAGAATGTCTATAAGTGTTAATCATCTTAACTGAAGTTTTGAGGCTAAACCGAAACATTAATTAAAGAAAGTATAGGATAAGGAAAGTGATTTCGGATCACTAACCAATGAATCCTTAGCAACTTTCTTAACCGAGTAACTCGACTCGGGAGCTAAGTTCTTTGGAAGAACAAGAGAGCTTTGCATTAACGATTAATAAAGTAACAACGGGCAGTAATTTCAGCTAGAATAGTGGGAGTGATATAAGGAAATGAATTTCGGATTCTATCCTTGAATATCACAGAAAAATTTATTTTTCTGTTTACAGATTCGTTGGAACAAATGGATTCACTTTCAACTCGATATATTGTTGCCTCATAGAAAGTGAATTTGACATTTGTAGTATGAATCCGAGACTCAGACTTTTGTTTGATAAAGTCAGAACCACTAAGAAATGCTGAAAAGGTATATGTAACACATCTAAAACTATTAAAGGTAAAAGGTTTCCGTATTAAGATAAGCGAATTTTCAATATCTATTAATTAGTTCATATATCCTAGAGATAAGACCTAAAGACTGGCTAAGGGTGATTCCTATTTCCCAGTCTGGGAACACTGTCTCAAAGGAACAATGACTAAGTTTCCTTTCAATCGGGAAAGGGTAATAGATTTGAAGAGGTAACATAGCTTGTTCACCATGACCTTCGGGGTCTAGTGAGAGATACAAGCTAGTGGGAGATTTTGAGTGGTGACATTTTTGTCTGATAACTACTCTAAACACGATTTAGTTTATCGAAAGAATACGAGGAGGAGTCTCTCGATTTTAGCAGAGAGAATAGAGTATTCCATGCTCGTAAATAGGCTATCGCATAGTCTTGGGATCGATGCTCGGCCCGCCTCCTAGTGGAATGTTTTTCCACCGAGGAAGAAACCATACACTTGCCCGATATAGTTATTAATGTGCTACAATACAATCTTTATTAAACTCGATTAAGATAATTGGTTGCAAAATAACGGTTAACATTGTTATGTAAACCGAGAAGTCTAACTAGAAGATGCTAGTGAATTTATGGATAAGGAGTGAATTCGGTTCACACCACTTCCCTAAATGTAGGCATTTAGCATTTAATGCTTGAAGGTAGGATCGAGATTTTTTGATACGTTCGTGATTGTGACTGTTCGTGAAATATCTTAATGTGACGAGTGAAGGTTGGTTATAAGATTCTTGAGATCATAAAGTGACGGTTGAACTGTCACAAAGATTCTGATAGAATCCATAAGTAGCAGCCTTAAACCTTGGAGTACGGTTACCCCAAAGTAGTTACTATCTGATTTAATCAGACCACGTTGAACATCAGTTGTTGGTGATTACATTGATAAATACTACTAGATCAGAATATCAATGCACCCAAAACACAGTGGGAGTATGGTTTAACCGTTGACCCATTGTGGTTTTGTGGTTTTGTGGACTTTATAGTCTGCTGGGGTGATTGATAACCTATGGCTCTTAGTGTCTTCAGATAGGATTCTCGATCATAGAGGTTGGTTTGAAAGCCTTAACCCTATGAATGGAGTTTTGATACTCCAGTTCTGTTCAGCCTCTTGTAGAACCACCTGAGTGTCTCAAGCCTAGTGGGAGCAATTGGATCTACACGGAAAGGAGTCGAATGAATAGGAAAGTTTAAACTTTCAAATAAAGTTGAGTGGTATAGGGGTGATTCCCGACAAGTAGAGAGTTAACCGGACCTTGAACTCTCTCACCACTCAATCTTGCTAGATTTCGTTAAAAGCGAAAAAATAGGGGTGATTCCTCGAGACTTTCTTGCCGAACAACGGAATCTGAATTCATTCGAAATGAAGGGTTTTAGCCGAGAATGAATAACGGATTCGTTACAAAGCGTAAGATAGGGGTGATTCCCTAATACCTTTTTGCGAGACTAACGATATCTTAATTTATTCGAAAGAACCATTGGTAGGAAGCTTTGCCAGGCTTATATCCTTTGTGGATTTAAGAGAACCTCTCGGTCATTTAAAAGTCACATGTTTTAAAATATGTGGACTTGACCAAAATATTGATAAGTTTTTCGTAGACTGGATATCAATATTGGTAATATAGTAGTAGTATTAGTGTTCATAAATGATAACACTAAAACGGTTGGAAACAACATGGGTGTGCTATCTGAAGTCGGAAACTGACACGCCAAGATTCTCTGGATGAGAGAATTGGACTATGTTCTAAGATCTGATTCGGTCAAATTCACGAGAATGAGTCATTGGCTATCCCACCGATCTTATTGAATAAGATGATTATGCATATATGGTTGCAGCATTCATCGAGAGTTGTCCTACCTACCTCTCAGGAATGATTCTCCAAATCTTCGGATAAAGAGAAAATGGGATAGAGTCTCTCTTGGATAATGGCAAGTCAGGTTATCACAAGTCAATAGTAATCGAATCTTGGATTCGAGCAATAGCGGTTTAGTACGTCCTCAAGTATCTTTAGAGAACGAGGAATCATATGCTTGTATATTCAGGTGCAAACTTGAATATGGTTGACTACACTGATTCTGACTTGTAGTCAGATTAAGGATGATCATTAAGTTGGTCTCGGGCTCAGTGTTTTTTTCATAGTGCTTAGAATTTCCTTTTTGGTCTGGGAGTAATTCCAGGTCTGATAAGCCGATATCACTTCATTGTGAAAACAGTGAAGAGATAGCTTAGAAGGATCTTCTCGGTCACAAGAAGTCAAAAGCATATTGAGAGAGAGTACCGCCTGATTGGAAGGACCGGCGATGTTTCGATCCTAAAGATCGTCTCGAGTCGACAACCTAACTAATCAGTGTACCAAGTCGAGTGCTTGGAGGGTACGGCATTGATGGATATGTCTCATCTGCTTTTAGAGCAAGTGGGAGAGTGTTGTGAATAAGATGAGAAAGGGTGTGCTCTAAAAACAATCGTTACTTGTCATTTCGTGCAAGTGGGAGATTGTTAGGTGTAGTGCCCGGAAGACAATTTGTGTAATTGTTTTTAATGGATGACAGAATTTATCTCACCTTATTACTTGCTTTGTGCTTGTAAATAATACACTGCTGCAAACCCTAAGTGTATCAGTATGTAACCGCTTAACTCAGTGTATGGCATGCACGTGAGGATTGAGTTAGTGGTGATATACTTAAACTGTTAGTCCGTGGTGAATTTAATCAGAGTTTAGGGTCTCTTGATTAAAACACCAATAATGCACCCAGAACACCTTAGGGTGTGATAGTCTTATCCGGACTGTCGGTAGAGGGTACCTACGTGGGGCATTTATATATGATGGCATTCATATAGGATGGACCGATTTAATCAATTTCTCGGTATAATTCCGTAATCGAGGAATCTTATTAAATCATTAGATGATCATATATGGATCAACCTTAATCCTGAGGTGATCACAGGATGCTGCTTGTCCCGGGGTAGTGTTTGATGTGTTAGTTACGGTTCACTTTAATATGTGTTCCAAGCCACTTCTCATTGGCACTATCTCTAGATGAGTGAGTAGTTCTGATTTTCACAGACATGGAATCCATTCCTTCCTGCGGGAAGTAGAGAGACAGTCCCCTTTTTTGTTAGCCCTAAGAAAGTGAACGATCGGCCGAGTTCATATTTAGACTAATTAGCTACTAGTCAGATATGTGAACTAATTGATCACTAGGGGGTTGATGGTAAATAAGGATAAGATATTATGAGTCGGGTTCACGGAGACTTCCCACTCAGAATGGACAGTCTATGAAGGGTTAATCCGTATGTAGTGATTATATCAATGGACGCTTATTCACTCTATGGGTTGAGTATAAGTATACATCTATAATCGGTAGAGTTCAGTTTCGGGTTTATGGTGGCGTAATCCCGGAATTAATAATTAATGTACTTATTCTGTTCGATGAATAATTAATTATTGAGCTATCGTTATAGTCCATGGTCCCCGATGTGGCTTCACTAATTCGGACTAATAATCTTGTTATTTGGGCCTCATTGATAATTAATTGGTCAAGCTAATTAATTGATATGCATGGATATTATTTAGTTGGGCTAAATAATATAATACACATGAAAGACATTTTATGTGGGCTTAATGACCCTATATGTGGCGCCATTTGTGATGGATATTTGACATGTGATTTATCTTTTATTTGTTAAATGATAATTCATGGAATATTAGATAATAATGTGATTTATCCTAATTTGTTTGGGATAATCATTTTATTTATCTTTTATTTGGAATAAAGGATTAATGGAATAATTATCTCTTAATTATTTAATCCTTGGAGGACAAGGTTTACTCTCCTATATAAAGAGAGTTCTCCCAAGCCTCAACACACTTGGCATAATTCGACCACCATATCATAAGGGAGAGGAAAAATTAGTTTTCTCTTGTCTAGGGTTTTAGAAGAAGAAAAACTCTAAGTTTTTCTTGGTTTTGCATATCAAGGAGGTTCGTGTAACAAGTAGGGTGTCCACCAACCGCCGTTTGGAGAACACATCGGAAGATCTTGGCTTCTCTTCCTAATATTGGTAACATGATCTCAACCCCCTTGTAGTTGTTAAATCCTTTAATTATGTTTTATGATATGTAAATCGTGATCCGTCCGCTGCGTATAGATCTAACTTGGTTAGATCTAAGAACCTGCATCCTTTAAGTTCCAAGTTCATCCCTTTTAGTTCCAATGATGTTAGCCATGTCTGGTCTATCAACAAGTTCCCAGACCTCATTTCTCTCAAATTCATTGAGTTCTTCTTGCATGGTTGTAATCAATCAGCATCTTGGATTGCATCATCTATTATTTTGGGTTCCACCTATGATAGAAAACAAGCTAGAATGCTCTACAGTTTTCTACTGGTTCTGACAACTGCATGGTCATCTCCAATGGCTTGTTCTTCTGGATGATCTCTGAGCCAATTTAAGTCAGGTTGAAATTGTGCTTGTTCTGGTTCTTCTACTGTTTCTGCTTGAGCAATAACTTCTTGATCTTGTGTTGGTTTCTATTTGTTGTAGTAGCTGGTACTTCATCTTGATTATCAAAAGAGTGGTCCAGAATGGTAGCTGGTACTATTGTATTCATGTAGACTTGTCCTTGTGCAGCTTCATCTTCAAAAGTGTATAAGCCTTCACCACTGGTGTTTGGTTCATCAAACACCACATGAATTGATTCTTCAATCACCAAGGTTCTTTTGTTGAGCACTCATGAAGGATTTGTTGGTGTCTGAATGTCCTATAAATATGCTTCATCACCTTTTTCATCAAAAGTAAGAGGTAATTCTTGTTTAAAACAAAACATTTAGATCCAAACATATGTAAATGAGATATGTTAGGTTTTTTCCATTCCATATATCATATGGTGTTTTTCCATGATGTTTGTTGATGATAGATCTGTTTAGAGTATAACATGTTGTGTTTGCTGCTTCAGCCCAAAACCTCTTTGGTAAGATTGCTTTTGCTATTATGGTTCTAATAGCTTCCTTGAGTGTTCTATTTCTTATTTCTACTACTCCATTTTGTTGTGGAGTTCCTGCTGCTGATAGTTGATGTAGTACACCATTTTATTCACAGTAAGTTCTAATCACTTCATTTAGGAATTATGTTCCTCTATCTGATCTTATCTTGATGATTCTCAATTCCTTTTCATTATGAATTCTTCTCAGCAAATTTGGCAGCTTCTTGAGTGTTTCTTTCTTCTTGTTCATGAATATGGTCCATGTAAACTTGGAAAAGTCATCAACCACTACTAAAGGGTATTTCTTACCACATACACTCACTGGTGTAACTGGTCCAAAAAGATCCATATGTAACAAATCTAGAATCCTTGTTGTTGATTGTTGTGGCTTTGACTTGAAGGAACTCTTGATATGTTTTCCTTTCTGACATGCATCACAAAGACTTTCCTTTTTAAATGTAATGTCAGGTAGGCCTTTTACTAGCTTGTTCTTTGATAGCTTGTTGATGGTCTTGAAATTTAGATGATCTAGTCTTCTGTGCCAAATCCAACTGGTTGATTGTTTGTTCTTGACAAGCAGATAGGTATCTGCTTTTGCTATCTTCCAATCTACAACATACAAGTTGTCTTCTCTTCTTCCTGCAAGTACAACTGTGATGGTTTGATTGTGAATCACTTTGCATCCTTCTTTGCGGAAATGCACATTGTAGCCTTTGTCAGAGAATTGACTAATGCTTAGAAGATTGAAATTCAATCCTTTAACATATGCCACATTCTAAATCTTCAGATTGTTCTTCAGCATGGTGCCTTCCCCTTAATTTTATCAGGGATTTATTTGCCTCCAAAGGTAACTTTCTGTCCATCAAAAGCTTTAAATTCAGTCAGCCATCCTTTATTTCCTGTCATGTGTCTGGAACATCCAATGTCTATGTACCAGATATCCTATAAAACAAATTAAGCAAGTTTAGGTACCCAACACTATTTGGATCCATGTCTATTAGCAATCATGCCTCCTACTCCAAGTGTATATCCAAAGGATTTTATTTTTGGATAGTTGAAATCATCAACTTCATATGTATAAGGCATGGCAGAATAGCTTCTTCTAGATTTACTAAGATTATTCTGATACATTTCTCTACTTTTTTGTGTTCTAGCATCCTGTTTCACTTTCCAAACTACATTAGATGACCTATTTCTATATTGCCTCTTGTATCCAGGACCTTGCCATTTCTGGCTTTTCCCAAATACATTTGACTGCATATGAACTGGTTTTCTCTTGTATTTTGGAGGTGGAACATTCTAATCATCTTCTGAGGGGTAGAGTCTACCTTTACCTTTCAGCATACCTTTGCCTTTAGTGGGCTGGTAAGATGGTTTACTTTGTTGTTTAACTGCACTGGGTTTTGACTTCACTAGTGCAGGATGAGTAGTTTAAACTATTGTCTGTCCTTTTCTGAATTTAGGTCATGTTTTGGTCATAGGTTCAGATTTGTGTTGTCCATGGTTTCCTTTCTCATCTTGACTATTGTAGCCAAGACCCGATCTGGATCCAAACCTTTTTGGGGCTTTATAAGCCGGTGTATCAAGTGGTGCAATGGTGGTCTTAACTGGTAAGGAGGTTTTCTCAGCCGGTTTGTCAACACCAGATGAGTGATCATTTGTTGCTTGTTGATCAGCTAAGTGTACTTCCTTAGTAGTGTATTCAGCTTGCAACTTCTCCAGTTCTTATTTTAACCTTTTATCTTCTTCTCTCAGATTTTCACATTCTTGTTCCAGAATTTCATGATTTGTTTGAATTTCTTCAAATCTACTCATGAGATTTTGAATCAGACTTGCAGAATCTAATGGAGAAATAGAAGATTGTGCAGTGTAAGATATGGATGCATTTGAGGAGTATGAAATAGATAGTACCTCTGCTTCAAATTCCTTAGCCATTAGACATAGACATTCTTTGTCATTGTCTGAGCTGGTGTCTTCACCATCATCTGAGTCATTATCAGATGAATCTTCATCACATTCACTACTATTTAAGCTTTTAGTGCTTTCTTGCTCTTCCTTTTATCTGATGACTTGTATTTCTTCTTTTCTTCATCTTTGTCTTTTTCCTCAGGGCAATCAGCTTTGAAGTGTCCTTTCTTTTTGCTATTGAAGCATCTATATTCATCACCTTTTTTCTTGATGTCTTTGCTAGAATTTGACTTCTTGTTTGATGAAGAACTTTCTTTGAATTTTTTTTCTTGAACCTGTCAAAGCGTTTAATGAGTAAAGCAATTTTCTCTTTTAGCTCTTGTGATTCTTTGTTGCTTGTGTTAGCTGCTTTGCTTTGCTGAGGTGCAACCAGTGCATTGGCCTTGTGTGGCTCTGCTGGTGCACTATCTTCGCTGTTAAGCTTAAATTCATGTGCTTTTAATTGAGACATCAGTGTCAAGGTGTCTTTATTTGCAAGATCTATTGTGCCTTTGATTACTGATGTGATGATCTTCCATCTTTTAGGTAGACTTCTCAAAATCTTCAAGCAGACTTCTTTCTGTGGATATTTGTGGCCAAGTTGTTGCAGTTCATAGATGGTGCTTGAAAATCTGTTATCCATTTGATCAATTGATTCACCTTTCTTCATTTTGAAATTTTCAAATTTTTTAGCAACAGATAATTTGTTATCTTTAACTGCCTCTGATCCTTCATTGATATGGGCCAATTTATCCCACATCTTTTTTGTTGTTTTGCAGTCTTTGATCCTCATGAACATATTGCTGTCCAGAGTCTTCAAGATCATATCTTTAACAACAAAACCACGATTTGCTCTTCTTCTATCATCTTTGGTCCAATCATTCTTGAGTTTTTCTATCTATTTTCCTTGATCAGAACCTGTGGTTATCACAGTCATGATCTTGATTGGGCCATCATTAATAACATCCAGCATCTCCTCATAAGTTGCTGCAAGATGAGATAACATTCTTATTTTATATTCATCAAGATTGTTAACATTGAATACAAGTATTTTAGACATGAAATTTGAAGAATCCATCGTCGGAGATAAAATATACATAAATATATATATAAAGCATAGATTTGGAAACTACTTTGAAGGTATGTGATCTCCTTGTTACCAGAAATCAGATCTGAACAGGTTCTGATACTAACTACATTGTTTCGATACTAATTGTTGGTCCTAGAGAAAGGTAAAAGTATACTCAGAGGGGGGTGAATGACTATACTGGAGTTTCAAAAACTTTTCTTGTTTTTAAAAGCTTTTGGACAGCGGATAAATCCCTTCTTAAAAGTTGTTTCAAAGTAGATTATGCACACACAGTATATGAATAAAATGTAATAAAGAAATGTTGTAAAGAAAAGTGCAGTAAGTTAATGAACGCAAAGGTTTATAGTGGTTCAAGGTGGTGTAATCCTTTAATCCACTCTTCTCCTGTGATGATTGGAGGAATTTACTGTTGAATTTCACCAATACAATAGTGTGATTGTCCTTGGCTACACAAGCTTCACAATCTTTAAGACGATCACTCACTGGCTACAAAAGTTTCAGTGACCCAGTCTACAACACTGCTCCTTCGGAACAAATCCTTCAGCAGCTATCACAAAGGGTGCAATTCCTTCTCAGAAGATCATATGCAATTGCTGCAACTGGTGTGAATGAGATTCATAAAGTGTGTTGATCAATCTCAGTGCTTGATATAATTTTATTCTCTAAATGTTGAGTTGATCTGCTAGATATGCTCTTTAAAGATCAATAGGAAGGCTTTTGAAATTGACAGTGTTTTTGCTCTTTTTCTTTTTTGGTCTTGTTGTTTTTCTTGTCAGTCAATGCCTTCTATTTATAGCCTTGATTTTCATTGAATTTGAAATTCCATCCGTTAGCTATTTAATGTGGATAATAATCCTTGATTTAATTCTTGATTCCTCATTGATTATATTCTTCTTGATTTCAGTGATCCGAATTTTATTCAAACATTCTTCATAAAATCCGTCCTTAATTGATTCTACATTAATTGCTTGATTTGCTTATTTTCCATGTTCTGAATAAGATGCAGATGGCATACTGGACTTTGTTGTTTTAAGCTGTTGCTTGACCGGCTTAGTGAATCTTTTTCCTTTGCTGTTGAGATCTCCTTCTCTTTAGTCACCGGTAGATCCTTTCACTTCGCTGTTTTGTTGTTTCTTTTCTTTATTTAATTTTCCAAGTATGCTTGTACTTCACTGATCCTTTATTTATGTGAGATCAGTGTACACCATATTAAAACAATAGTTTTCATCACTTGAAATATATCTCAGACTTACCCAAGGTCATCACAGACTTCCCAAGTCATAAGTCAGTCCATGTTTCTTCACTTTACTCTGCTGGTACCTGGCTGCCTTTACTCTACTGATCTTCTATCTTTCACTTAGCCATCCTACTAGTCTAGTACAATACTTGTCTGACTGAACTAAAACAATATATACAATATGTTAGACTCTAAGTAAATACTTATACAAAGTCAAACTTATTTCCGGCTTTCTATAATAGCTAGTATGGCCATCATCAAAACAAAAAAATGTTCCTAACACAACTGCAATAGTGGAAGGAAAAATTGCTGTCAAAAATGAGAAGACCAAGACAGGAAAAAGGAAAGCTGATGGTTCTGAAACTGAACCAAAGAAGAAAAGAAAGAAATCATCCAAGAAATCTTTTATAGGAGAAGAAGCAATGGAACAAGTTGAGAAAATGAAAGAGATGAGAAGGAAACTGGATGAAATTGCAGAAATCAAATTTTTTTATTAACTTAGGAAAGAAAGGAAGCCTCACCTTAAAAAGATGCTGAAAAAGAATCAGTTGCAGAACCCCAAGAACTCATTTCAGTTTCACCGGAAGCTGACATTCAGGGGGAACCAGTTCTAAGAACTGAATTGGATGAAGAAGAAACTGAGAGTGATGATGAGGAGATTACACCAGAGATAGCAGGCATGCTCAGTCTGCTAGCAAAGTCAAGATCAACCCCACAAAAGTCAGCATCCAGATTTGTTGGTCCCTTGAAAAGGATTTGGTTAAGTTTAGAGGAGGGGGTGAATAAACTTAACACTTAAAACTTTTGGAGTTAACAAACTCAAGAACTTCAAAGAAATTCTCTTTGATGCTCGATGAGTCTCATCGACTATCGAGAGTCTCAATGAATATTGACTTTACTGAATTTGTTGCAGCGGAATATATTTAAATTAAGCCTTATTACTTGTTGTTAAAATATGATACCAAGTATTAGATACTCAGTAGTGTATGTGTGTGATTCAGTTGCTAGTTCAGTAGGTTAATGTGCTAAATATACTAAATGCTGAATATAAATGCAGAAAGTAAGTAAGTGGCGATTTTATAGTGGTTCCAGTGTGGTGTAATCTCGTCACCCACTCTTCTCCTGTGATGTTGGAGGTAATTCACTAGAGATTCTTGAGGTAGCATTACAAAAATCCCTAAGTTGCTTGTCCATCAACAATAACTATGGCATCACAAATCGAACACTTGGAATGTAGGATTGCCGCTTCAAAGTCTTCCACCGTCCTTGAAGGGTAGGATTGCCTCTTCACCACTCCCACCACAAACAACAATCCTTGACACCCAAAGATGCTTCACTGTCTTCGGTAGATTTCTTATAAAAGAAAGTTTGAATCAAGTAAGTGATTCAGCTTTCAGCAGCTTGATCAGGATGAAATGATCAGCAGCTTGAGATCTTCAAATGCGTAACTTGATGTAGCTCGAAAGCAGATTACACTTGAAGAGTTTTACTGGATCAGTAGATTTATGCTCAGTAGGGTCAGCAGGGTGTTTGATCGATTTAAATCTGATAGCTCAAGATAGATCCTTAATTTTCCTCAATGTTCATCACTTGTATCTGAATTAGGAGTCCTCTATTTATAGGTAGGAATCCTTGTGACTTATGTTTGAAATTCAAACATAGCCGTTTCAGATTTGTCCCATTTGACTTGCTTTATGTCACTGTTCATAGTACTGACACTGTCAGAATGCTTTTTGACAGTTTTCAGTCTGTCCAACCTTTGACTTGTATCCATTGGATAAAGCTTTGTTTCCTTCCAACGTCCATTTAATCTTAAACATTGATTTGTTTGATAAAATAAGAGGTTGTTAGCTGTCTCTTTCTTTGTAATCTTCCAATGTAACCTTTGAATAATCCGAGATATACATCAGCAGGTTCCTGTGAATGTAAGTCTGCTAAAATGCATATCAGTCAGTTGTTCCA
The DNA here is from genome assembly GCA_026214975.1 of Gentiana macrophylla. NCBI lineage: Eukaryota > Viridiplantae > Streptophyta > Magnoliopsida > Gentianales > Gentianaceae > Gentiana > Gentiana macrophylla. The sequence continues at coordinate 58,701,735 of CM047813.1, read as the reverse complement.
AGATTGCTGTGTTTATAAAAACACTTCAGCTGACTTCTCTTATATCTAACTTTTTATTATTAAGTTAGATTACACCATTTTAAATATAACTAAGTTCCAATCACCACTTAACTTGCGGAACTTAGACCTTGTACACAAGGTATATGTAATCAGTTTAGGTCATCACAGACTTCCCTAAATTCTGATTCCATATACTTGACTTTAAATACTAAGTTTGATCCCTTAGCCTTCGGTAACTGAGTTTGAACCCTCAATTTTTTGCCTTGAAAGAGTTCCTATACTAGTCTCATCGACCAAGTACCTATCTCGATATAGACAGTCTCATTGATGTAAGTCAGCTGACCTTTTACAGTGCTTGTTTGATCAAACCTATACAAGATCAAACTCTAATAAGCCTTTTACATTTGATCTAGACATCTTTTTGTCTTTTCTCTATAACAGCTAGTCTGGCACTCATCACAAAAACATAAAATAAGTAAGATAAAACATTTGCTTCCAAATGGATGAAAGTAAGATATATTAGGTTTTCTTCCATTCCAAATTTCATAAGGTGTCTCCAGCAGCTTCTTGTTCACTGAGGTTCTATTTTGTGTATAGCATGCTGCATTGACTGCTTCAGCCCAATATCTCTCAGGAAATAATGCTTCACAAATCATAGTTCTTCCTGCTTCCTTTAAAGTCCTATTTCTTCTTTCAGCCACCCCATTTTGCTGAGGTGTACCAGCAGCAGCAAGTTGATGTAGAACACCATTTTGTTCATAATATTCTCTTATAATACTCAGACTTTATACAGAAGGATGATAGGCAGTCTGCTGTACCTTACTGCCAGCAGACCTGATATATCCTTTACTATAGGTGTTTGTGCAAGATTTCAATCAAAACCTAAAGAAAGTCATTTAGGTGCAGTCAAAAGAGTTCTCAAGTACCTAAAAGAGACTTTGAGCTACAAAAGGGGAAGCCAACGGAATTGCCTTGAAGATTTCAAAGAAAGATCCAGTAACCTATTAAGGGGGAAAGAAGACATCTTGGAGCTACAAAGCCAGATCCAGAAGAATCAGACAGCTCACTGAATTAATCTCTTGATTAATTCTAAACCTAACCTTTGTGAAAAAGGGTTGGCTGTGCATAGTTTGAGGGAAGCAATTCCACCTTTCTTCATACGGTTGCAACTTGGTTGCCACAACTGTTGGTGCAGTCTGCGGACTGTGTTTGTGTTAGTGGTGAGCTGGTGAAGGAGCAATTCCACCTCCGAAAGATCAGTGTGCAGAATGAAGGGAGCAATCCTACCTTTCTTCATTATGTGTAGACAGTGAAACTAGGGTGTCGTGAAGGACTGTCATTGTTCAAGGATTTTGTAACGGTTATCTCAAGATTCTAGTGATACCTCCTACACCACGGAAGAAGGGGAGATGTACGGGATTTCCCCACCCGGAACTTCCATAAACAAATCTTGTGTTGATTTACTTTATGCACTTGTGTTTGTTTTATTTGTTGCATTATCATTCAGTGTTGGTCCCAGAGAAGGGTGAAACTATAGTCAGAGGGGGGTGAATGACTATAGTGGAGTTTCAAAAACTTTTCTTATGTTTAAAAGCTTTTGGGCAGTGGATAAGTCCCTTCTTACTATGTTGTTTTCAAATCAGTTTAGGCAATCACAGATATAAGTTATGATCTAGGCAATTTAAGTAAATGTTGTAAAGTAAATTTGCAGAAAGTAAATTGACACAAGGCTTATAGTGGTTCAGGGTGGTGTAATCCCTTAATTCACTCTTCTCCTGTGATGATTGGAGGAATTCACTATTGTTTTCACAGATACAATAGTATGATTGTCCTTGACTTCCCAAGCTTCACAATCTACAAGACTATCACTCCTTGACTGCAACAGCTTCAGTGATTCAGTCTCTTTCACTGCTCCTTGAGATCAAAATCCTTCAGCAGCTATCACACACACAACTCCTTCTCAGATTGCTTCTGATTCAGTTGCTTCAATTTGATGTGAATAAGATTCACCAACTTGCTTGATCAATCTCAGTGCTGACTATGACTTTGTAGTTCTGATGTCTGAGTTGATCTCTAGATAAGTCTTTGTAGGTTCAGAGAAGGCTTTTTAAATTGACAGAGTTTCTGCTTAATTTTTCTTTTCAGATCGTTATTTGTTTGTCTGTCAGTGCCTTCTATTTATAGCCTTGAATTACCTTGATTTTGAAATTCCGTCTGTTGGCTATATTAATAGGGGAATAATCATTGATTTTATTCTTGATTCCCCCTTAATTGCATTCTCCTTGATTTCAGTGATCGGATTATTTTTTTTCAAACGTATAGCAGAAAATCCGTCCTTGATTGATCCTCTATTGATTGTGCATTTAATGCATGATCTTCTGAATCTTCAACATATATTGAATCTGATCTGGTAAGTATTACTTCACTGTTTTCTGAACGGTCGAGTGATCTTCTGACTTAGCCGTTTTGGCTCTTCCTTCATAGCTTTGTCTTCACTCAGCCGAAAGTCAGTTTACTCAGCCGATTCATTGTTTTCTTCTTTGCTTCAGTTTAAGGAGAATCTTTGTACTTCACTGATCCTTGATTGGGGTGAGATCAGTGTACACCATATTGGAATATTAAGTTTCATCACTTGAGACATAACATAGACTTATCCAAGGTCATCATAGACTTCCTTGGTTATAAGTCAGACCATAAAGTCTTCATTGTATCTCTGCTGATGCTTGGCTGGCTTCACTCTGCCGAAGGTCTGTTTTTACTTTGCCGTCCTACCAACTAGTACAATACTTGTCTGATTCAACTTATACAACATGTCAGACTCTAAGTAAAGACTTATACAGAGAATTCTAACTTATTTCAGGCTTGCTATAACAGCTAGTATGGCCATCATCAAAACATAATAAAATTTTCCTAACAATTTCCCCCTTTTTGATGATGCCAAAACCCTCATAAGCCTGTACATAAGTAATCCAAATTTTTTCATAATAACAGAACAAAAATTCAACAATTTTATTCATCCATCAAGAGCAATAAGATATTGCATCTTTTTATTTAAGAGCAAAGGCAAATAGCAAATAGAAAAAAAAAATCACAAATCACATTAAGTATCAGGTCTACTTCTTCATTTCTTCAAACCTGATACCTTTGCCTTTGCTGCCCTTGCCCTTTTCTGTAGGGCTTGCCTTCTTTTCATTGGAGCTTTCAGGCTTAGAACTCCCTTCCCCCTTTTTGGCAGCACTAAAAAGTGCTTCAAGATTTGTCGTTGCCGTGTCAGAATCTGGGAGAGGACCATACCTCCTTTCCAGTATCTTGTTGTTGGCCTCACCAACTTTGATTAGAAGGTCCATTTGCTTGCCAGAATGCTCCATTATCTCATCCAGATGCTGAATTTGTTGAGTGTGAGCATTGAGAGTGTCCACCAAGGGCTTAAGATTGTTGTCAATTGCCTCAGCATGAAATTCAAGATTGGTTTGGACATAGTGAGGGATGAGTTGTTGTAAATTGCAAAGCAGGTTTCCTTGTCTCTCCATGACCTCATCTTGGATCTTGATATGATTGATGAGGGCCTCAATCTTGTGGTTGAAGGAGGTTGCTTCACTCCTTAAGGCATTCTTCAGGTTTTGTCTGCTGTAATGTTGCCTTTCCATGTCCATAATGAGGGGTTGAATGTCCAGAATGAAGACTCTCTCTGGATCAATTTCTTCTGGTGCCACATGGACATCCTCTTCATCTCCATCAATTTCATCCTCAGCATCTCCACCTTGCTTTTTCTCATTCTCCACTTCAACTTCTCTTTCTTCCTTTTCCTCTTCTTCCTCTTCCTTATTAGACACAGGGTCATTTAGAGGTTGTTGTTGAGTGTGGACTGCTTCATCTGCCACTGTTCCCCCTTGTGCAATTGTGGGGGAGTTGACAAGTTCGGCTGAGTGAGCTTTATCAGCTGGCTCACTTAGCTGTTCGTCAACTTTGCCAATGCTTTTGAAAAGCACTTCTTGAAGAGTCAGTTCATCATCAGAAATATCCAGATTTTCTTGACTTGCTTCAAAATGATCACTCCCTGAGTGTTCATCCTTTGAATCAGCTTCTTCCTCATTTATCTCCTCTTCTTCAGATGAAGTGAGTCTATATCCTTCCTCACTTTCCTCAAGGTAGGTGATTTCCTCTTTCTGCTTTTCTTCTGCTGTTGCTGTGTCATCACTGATTGTCATAGGCTCATCCAAGTTGCTGGTGCCAGTCATAGTGGTATTATCTTTTGCCTTCTGGGATCTGGTTCTTCATCCCACTCCTGATCTACTAGTTTCAGGTTGTTTTCTTTTGCTCCCAGCAGTGGGTTTGGGTTTCATGGATGCCTTGATGTAAGTGAACATTGTCTTAGACTTGTGTGGTGACTGCAAATTGGTGGGTTGTACTTTCAATACGTTGAACAGGTGCTGAAAAGGGAATCCATATGATTTCCTCTCCCAGAAATCCCCCTTTTTCTGCAAACCCTTGCTTGGTGCTGTTATTGATAAATCAATTTCCTTTTGAATCTGATCCTTCAATCTATTGAACACAAAAGTTACCCAGTCGAAGTTGATGCGTTCGTAGATTATGGCCATTAGTTTGATTTGTACCTCAGTTAGGTTTTCCATTGACCCCTTTCTGCCTTCAATATTCATTGTGATGACCGGTGCAAATTCAGCAAACGGATGTTTGAGCTTTGATCTAGGTAGATTGTACGTTTTGCTATTTTTCTTGGGACTTTTGGCTATCTCAAATTTGAATTTTGTGATGTCTGTTGTCACAAGCTTGACATTGGTAGGACCAATTAAGGGGAGTTGAAGGTATCTGTTTAGTGCACCAGGTGTGATGACTATTTCTCTTCCAAAGATTGAGCTTGTTATGCGATCGACTTGATCTTCTTTGTCTTTGGGCATAAACTTGTCATTTTTCCAAAACGCTATCGATTTTCATAGCGATTCCAGCTTATTGGGGGTTTAAGAAGGTCATCACCCCAAATTTGTACAAAGAATCGACTGCCGTTGCTCTTGTGCATCGTCATCACAAAAAGATAGATAGAGTTCTGGTTTGAAAAACAAACCAGTGATGATTGATTTTTCATAGTATTTTTCAGTGGGAGAGATTGTGGAAGATGAAGCCACTGATAGTTAATTGATGTTTAGAAAAGAGTTCTTCAAGTTTTCAGTGAAAGTCAAAAATAGGGTTTGTAATTTGCAAGAGAGTGTAAAGATTTCTGAAAATCTCTAAGTAGCCTTTATATAGGTTGATCTGGGTAGTGTAAACGTGGTTTGAGTGTGGAAGGATTTTGTGACATAATGGCGTGATATTGTGTATGTAAATCGCGATATTCGAGCGTAATGGGGGAGTGGTTTGAGGTAAGTAATGATAGAGCCCGGGAATCGAGGCGTTTGTAATTTAAAAAGAATATGGTTACCTCCATAATTATAAGTTGATCTCCACGTGTGTAATCTTCCACAGAATAATCCTCCATAATTTCCTTATTCTCCACGTGTAGTAAAAATTGATTTTGTTCACACTTTAATTTGTCCAAGTCTTTAATTCGGTGAAGTGCCTTGGCTGGTCACTTAGCCGATATAGTGATTTCTTCACCGAGTGCTAGATTTAACCGTTCTAACAATCGCTTAAGTTAACCGTTGGATACCAAAGGCCTTACCTGCTACATCCCCGTAACGGCAAAGGTTGAACCAGCTTGATGAAGTCACTTAGCCGATTACTCCGCTTAGCCGCTCTTCGGTACTTAGTCAATTTCAATCATTCCTAACTCAGTTCTCAACATGCTAAATCTTTCATAGCTGAGTGGTTTAGTGAAGATGTCAGCCAATTGATCTTCAATGGGTATGTATTTTAGGATGACATCTCCCTTTTCAACATGGTCTCTGATAAAATGATGTCTTACATCAATGTGCTTTGTTCTTGAATGCAACACTGGATTTTCAGCAATAGATATTGCACTTGTGTTATCACACATGATTGTAATTGTTTCCTCCTCCACTCCATAATCCCTTAGCTGTTTCCTGATCCAAAGTACTTGTGCACAACAACTACCTGCTGCTATATATTCTGCTTCAGCTGTTGATGTAGATATGGAGTTTTTCTTTTTAATGAACCAAGAGACTAGTCTGGAGCCTAGCATTTGACATGTTCCAGAGGTGTTTTTTCTATCAATTTTGCATCCAGCATAGTCAGAGTCTGAATATGATATTACCTTAAATCCTCCATCTTTTGGATACCAAATACCAACATTAATAGTGTTTTTCAGGTATTTGATTATCCTTTTGGCTGCTAGTAGATGTGATTCTTTTGGTTGTGCTTGAAATCTTGCACATACTCCTACTGCAAATGCTATATCGGGTCTACTTGCAGTTAAGTATAGTAAGGATCCAATGATTCCTCTATACATTTTCTGATCAACATCCTTCCATGTTTCATCTTTTCCAAGAATGACTCTTGCACACATTGGTGTGTCTGCTGTGCCACTTGTATCCATCCCATACTTGTGTATTAAATCTCTTGTGTACTTGGCTTGACTAATGAAAATACCATCCTTCATTTGCTTTACTTGAAGGCCAAGGAAATAATTTAACTCTCCCATCATGCTCATCTGAAATTTGCTCTTCATCAGGTTTGCAAATTTCTCACATAGCTTTTCATCCTCTGATCCAAAGATGATATCATCAACATAGATTTGTATTAGCAATGTGCTTGTTTCTTCCTCTAGTTTGAATAGAGTCTTGTTTATAGTTCCTTTATTGAATCCATTCTTGATCAGGAATTGTGATAGTGTTTCATTCCAGGCTCTGGGTGCATGTTTGAGTCCATAGAGGGCCTTCTTGAGTTTGTATACTTTGTCTTCTTTTCCTTTGATTTGAAATCCAGGAGGCTGTTCTACATATACTTCTTCTTCCAAAAGTCCATTTAGGAATGCACTCTTGACATCCATTTGATAAACTTTGAAGTCTTTGAATGCAGCAAATGCTAGAAAGAGCCTGATTGCCACCAATCTTGCTACTGGTGCAAATGTTTCATCATAATCTATCCCTTCTGCTTGAGAGTAGCCTTTTGCTAGCCTTGCTTTGTTTCGACAACAGCCTTGCTCATCCATCTTGTTCCTGAATACCCATTTTTCTCCAATGATGTTGGCCATATCTGGTCTGTCAACCAGTTCCCAGACTTCATTTCTTTCAAATTCATTTAGTTCTTCTTGCATGGATGTGATCCAATCTGCATCTTGAATTGCATCATCTATTGTCTTGGGCTCCACTTGTGATAGAAAACATGTTAGCATATTTTCCAGTTGTCATCTGGTTCTAACTCCTGTGTGAATGTCACCAATGACTTGTTCTTCAGGATGATCTCTTAGCCAACTTAGGTCAGGTTGAAGTTGATCTTCACTTGGTGCTTCCACAGCTTCATTATGTGTATGAACTTCAAGTTCTGGTGCTTGATCTGTTGTGTATATATGTGGCTCCTCTTGATTTTCAAAATGGTGATTCAAGATAGAAGCAGGTATAGTTGCATTTGTATAGATTTCCCTTTGTGTTGCTTCTTTTTCTTCATCATGAAGATCTTCACCATTTGTATTTGGTTCATCAAAGACTACATGTAGTGATTCTTCAATCACCAATGTTCTTTTGTTGAGTACTCAAATGCTTTGGTGGTGTTTGAGTATCACATGAAGATTGCTTCATCACCTTCTCATCAAAGGTATGCAATCGTTCTGCTCAAAACAAAACATTTCGATCCAAACATATGAAAATATGAGATATTAGGTTTTCTACCATTCCATATTTCATATGGAGTCTTTCCATGATACTTGTTGATGATTGATCTGCTTTTGTGTATGGCATGATGTGTTTGTCGCTTCTTGACCCAAAATCTCTTTGGTAAGCATGCTTCAAAGAATCATTGTTCTAATCGCTTCTTTGAGAGTTCTGCTTTTCTTCTTTCTCGCTACACCATTTTGTTGTGGAGTTCTCTGCAGAGATAGTTGATGTAACACTCCATTTTCTTCACAGAGGGTTCGATAATTTCATTTAGAAATTCGGTGCCTCTATCCGATCCGATCTTGATGATCTTGATTCTTTTTCATTTTGGAGTCTTCTCAGCAAGTCTGGCAGCTTTTTGAGTGTCTCTTTCTTCTTGTTCATGAAAATGGTCCAGGTGTATTTTGAAAAGTCATCCACCACTACAAGAGTGTATTTCTTACCACTTACACTTATCGTGTGTGTGGTGGTCCAAACAGTCCATGTGTAATGATGTAGAATTCTTGTTGTGGATTGATAGGGCTTTGACTTGAATGAACTTTTGATTTGTTTTCCTTTCTGACATGCATCACATAGACTTTCTTTCTTGAATGTGATCTCTGGCAGACCTTCAACTAACTTGTTCTTTGATAGTTTGTTAATGGTCTTGAAGTTCAAGTGATTTAATCTTCTGTGCCAAATCCAGCTAGTTGATTGTTTACTTTTGACAAGCAGACATGTTTCTGCCTTGGCTGTTCTCCAGTCCACCACATACATGTTGTCTTGCCTTCTACCTACAAGAACTACTGTGTTGGTTTGGCTGTGAATCACTTTGCATCCTTCTTTGTTGAAGTGCACACTGTAGGCTTTGTCACAGAATTGACTGATGCTCATCAGATTGAAATTAAGTCCCTTGACATATGCCACATTTTGAATCTTCAGATTGTTCTTGAGTATTATCCTTTCCCCCTTAATCTTGCCAGGGTTTTCTTTGCCTCCAAATGTGACTTTGGGTCCATCAAAGGCATTAAAGTCAGTGAGCCATCTCTTATTTCCTGTCAATGTACCAGACATCCTACAAAACAAATTAATTAAGTTTAGGTACCCAACACTGTTTGGGTCCATACATGTTAGCAGTCATGCCTCCCATACCAAGTGTATATCCAAAAGTTCTTCTTTTTGGATAATTGAAGTCATCAACTTCATATGTATAAGGCATGGCAGAATAGCTTCTAATATTTTTACTGAAGATATTCTGATGCTTTTCTCTACCTTTTGGTGCATTTACATCCTTCTTCACTTTCCAATATGCAGTAGGAAACCTTTCTTGCTTCATGTGTCTAGGAACATATCTAGATTGGTTTTTCTTAAACATATAATGCATATTACTGTATGGTTTCCTCTTGTATTTTGGAGGTGCAACATTCCAATCATCCTCTGAAGGATAAAGTCTGCCTTTACCTTTCATAAGGCTTTTGTTCTTTGTTGACTGGAATGAGGATTTAGTATGCTGTTTCACTACACTAGGTTTTGACTTCACCGGAGCAGGATGATTTGTTGGAACTATGGTTTGTCCCTTTCTAAATTTTGGTCCATTGTTGGTCCTGTGTTGACCATTATTCCTACTCTCATCTTGACTGTTGTAGCCAAGACCATATCTGGATCCAAACCTTTTTGAGGGTTTGTAAGCTGGTTCATTTAGTTGTGCAGTGGTTACCTTTACTGGTGGGGAGATTTTCTTAACTGATCTGTCAATAACAGATGTATGATCATCTGCTTTTTGTTGATCATTTAAGTAGGTCTCCTTACTAGTTAATTCAGCTTTTTCTTTATCCAGTTCTTTCTTTAATCTCTTATTCTCTTTTCTTAGATCCTTGCATTCCTTTTCCAGAATTTCATGATTCATTTCAATTTCATCAAATTTAGTCATGAGATTTTGGACTAGGTCTGATGTATCTAATGGGAGAGCAGAAGATTGTGCAGTGTCAGATGTGGATGCATTAGATGAAGAGTAAGAGCTAGATGATACCTCATTTTCATTTGATTCTTTGGTCATTAGACATAAATCAGTGTCTGGGTTGTCGCCTTCATCTTCATTTAATTCTTTGGTCATGAGACATAGGCATGCTTTTTCATTTTCTGAGCTGTCTTCTTCATCACTATCATCTGAATCATTATCAGATGATTCTTCATTCTTTTCACTGCTGGATTCAGCCTTGAGTGCCTTTTTGCCTTTTCTCTTTTCAGATGCCTTGTACTTCTTCTTGTCTTCTTTATCATTTTCTTCAGGGCAATCAGCCTTGAAGTGGCCTTTCTTGTTGTAGTTGAAGCATCTGTAATCATCATCTTTCTTCTTCATGTCTTTGTTTGAGCTTGACCTCTTGTTTGATGATGAGTTTCCCTTGAATGGCTTCTTTTTGCTAAACCTGTCAAAACATTTGACTAATAAAGCTACCTGTTCTTTGAGTTCTTGTGTCTCTCTGCTGATACAATCGGCAAAGTTACTTTGCTGGGGTGCCACCAGTGCAGTGATTTTGTGTGTCTCTGCCGGAGCACCATTTTCACCGTTCAATTCGAATTCATGAGCTTTTAATTAGGACATCAGTGTCAGAGTGTCAGTGTTTGCAAGATTTGTTGTTCCTCTGATTACTGATGTTATGATCTTCCATCTTTTGGGTAGTCCTCTCAAGGTATTCAAGCATACTTTTTTCTGGGGATATGTGTGTCCAAGCTGTTGCAGTTCACTGATGATGCTTGAGAATCTGTTGTCCATTTGATCAATGGATTCACCAGCCTTCATCTTGAAATTCTCAAATTTCTGTTTTTCAACAGATAACTTGTTTTCTTTAACTGCTTCAGATCCTTCATTTATCAATGCTAGCTTGTCCCACATCTCTTTTGCTGTTTTGCAGTCTTTGATTCTCATGAACATGTTGCTATCTAGTGTCTTCAAAATCATGTCTTTTGCAACGAAGTCTAGATTTGCTCTTCTCCTGTCATTTTTTGTCCAATCTTTCTTAGGTTTGTCTATCTCATTTCCTTGATCTGCTCATGTGGATACCACAGTCATGATCATGATTGGTCCATCATTGATTACGTCCAGCATCTCCTCATGAGTTGCTGCAAGATGAGATAGCATTCTTATTTTATATTCATCAAAATTATTAACATTAAAAACAGGTACCTTTGACAAAAAGTTTGAGGAATCAATAAGTAGAAAATAATAGATCTATATGTGAATGAACGGAAGGCTCAGATTTGAAAACTACTTTGAAAATACGTGATCTCCTTGTTACCAGAAATTAGATCCGAACAGGTTCTGATACTAGGAACACTGCTCCGATACCAATTGTTGGTCCCAGAGAAGGGTGAAACTATAGTCAGAGGGTGAAGATAAAGCTTTAGCTTATCTTCAAACAAGGGGGAAGATAAAGCTGAAGGTGATGAAAAGAAAACAGGTGATGAAAAGAAAACTGGAAGTGATGCTGAAATGCTGAAGAAATCTATGCCAAACAGTTGGTGATAGAACAAGACAAACAAGTAGTTACTGATCTACTTGCAATTCAACAGAATGGAGAAGCAGTTGATAGTTTCATTGAAGAACTGATCGTAGAAGAAACCTTCAAAGAAACAAGAACTGAGGAAGATGAAGAGACCTCAGTTAGAGTTGTGATGAATACAGAAGGAAACTTGCAATCTGTATCAGACTGAAAGAACGTCTAAAGTCAGTAGAAGATAAAGAGACAACAACTAAGGGGGAAGCTGAATTGGAACCAGAAAGAAAAGCTGAAAAGACTAAGAAAGAGGAACATAGTCTTATTTCAGAAGAAGAAGAAATGATGATGAATGAGGAGATCAAAGAAATCTTGATAAAGCTCAGAAATCAAGATAATGAAGAGTCTAATCAGTTGATCGGTGAATATCTAGAAATCAAGCCTAGAGATGGCGAATCAGTTGAAGAAGGAAAAGAAAGAAGACTCCTATAAACCAAAAGAAGCATTTTCCTTGGAGAAAAGATGTTGGCACTTGAAAAAGAAAAGTTGTAATTCTATTCAGTTTTAACTCATATTGTTTTAAACTTTATTCTTGTAATGAATTCAGCTGTTCTAGTTTGTTATCTTAATTTGATTTGTTATGAATTCTTGCATTATTCTTTTATTATTGCTTTTAGGGAGGGTTATGATACATCATCAAAAAGGGAGAAATTGTTGGAAATATTATTTATGTTTTGATGATGATTCGTCACGTAATTAGACAAATCACTTACAAGCCATGATGATGAAGTCATAACTAACTGTTATAGTGCATAATGGAAAAAGAAGCAAGAAATGGTCTAGAGAAAGTATAAGTTCTATCTAGAGTCTGAACCTTGTATAGGTTGTTTCAGACAAGCATTGTAATAGAATAGGAACTAGGCAAACAGCTGAGTCACAACAAGAAAACTTAGTATGCACATGAAGAACTGAGGGTTCAAACTCAGTTATTGTTCAGGGTCAAATTATACGATTTTTAACGATATATTTTATATCAAATTTTCCCCATATTCTTATGATTTTCATAGAAATCAAGCTTTATATTGAAATATTGAGTAAATGATATTTTTAATGACTTAATTTCAAAATGTATCAAATTTAGTGCTTAAATGATGATTTATTATTATTTTGGAATTATATTACATTTTGGTATTATTCATTGATTAATTTTGTCTGCTTTAGTTTTAGTAATAACTAGTAGTAACAATTGGAAAGATTAACGAAATTAGATTTCAAAATTTCAACCCCTGGTGTGGATCGACACCTCTTACTTATCTCGCTATACTATCAACTACCCGGTGTTTGGCCGTTAGAGTGAGTTTTGCATCTAAGTTAGTGGTTTATAAATTTTCTTTGTTTAAATGATGCAAAATCCTTCTCAACAAAAGTGGGCGCCCGCTCCGGGAATCGGTGTTTTGTTGAATCTACTTGAGTTAATTCTTGATTTTGTTACAATTTCTATCGTGGTTCATTAAAAGTAGCGCTAACTAAATTGAGAGTTTTTATTTTTGCCGTGTTTCGATGACCGCTTGGTTAAGAATGTGCAAAAGTTTTTTTACTCAATTTGTTCAACGTGAATTATGTGTTTAGTGATTTCTAATCACTTCGTATAAAAATTTATCTCGTGGTCATTAGTCCAGGTATATGTGGTGTTGAGTTTATGATTAGTTTTGGGTTGCCGTATTTTTCCCGCTTCTGCGGTATTTTTGGAAATGGACGAGCTGCTCAAGGCATCCGAACGCCCGCCCAAGTTTATAATATGCAGTGGAACGCCCGGTTGAGGCCGAAACGCCTGCTCGTGTGAAATTTTCACCGAACGCCTGCTCGAAGATGGAACGACGTTCAAATAGTTGGACGGGCGCCCACTTCGAGTCCAGTTCCAATTTCTTCCTTGCCTTGATTTATAACGCTTTATTTGACTTGGATGTTTTTAATATGAGCTTACGTGGGTTATTTATTTTTACGCAGATGTTCAACTTGTATGTTTACACCTTCCATCTACGGATCCATGTTAAATAATTGATCTTATCTCTTATACTTGATTCATTATGCAAGTTATAAGGACCGCCGGGTTCTCGTAAGCTATAATCGGTCTTATTGTTAATTAGTAGCTAATGTCGGCTCGTGATGCTACATACCTGCGTGATGAATCTTTTAAGCTTTGGAGACTTATTTTGTTATCTTAATTTGATTTGTTATGAATTCTTGCATTATTCTTTTATTATTGCTTTTAGGGAGGGTTATGATACATCATCAAAAAGGGGAAATTGTTGAAATATTATTTATGTTTTGATGATGATTCGTCACGTAATTAGACAAATCACTTACAACCCATGATGATGAAGTCATAACTAATCATTATAGTGCATAATGGAAAAGAAGCAAGAAATGGTCTAGAGAAAATGTATAAGTTCTATCTGTGACAAGTGGCAGAGTCCGAACCTTGTATAGGTTGTTTGAGAAAGCATTGTAATAGAATAGGAACTAGCCAAGCGAACAAAGTTTGAGTCACAACAAGAAAACTTAGTATGCACATGAAGAAGCGAGGTTCAAACTCGCTTATGCAAGAATCAAGAAGATAAGTTCGCCGAGGTCACAAACTCAGTTGGCTTATCTAGAAGACTGAAGAACTGAGGGACACAGACTCAGTTACAAAAGACTGAAGAACTAAGGTGGCAAACTCAGTTAGAAGCTGATTAAGTCGTGACTATAAGTCAGGATTCAGGCAAGTCTGTGGTGACCTAAAACTGAACTATATATCATGTAAAACTGAATAATCTTAAGGACAAAGATTATCAGTTAAAGAAGAAACTGAATGGTGTACTCTGACTTAGTCAATTAAAGTCATATGTTAAGTATACAAGGTACTCAGTTTTGAAGTAGAGTAGAAAACTGGGTTAAGGCCTTGTTGAATTTGAATTAACAATACGACAAAGGTCGTACATATGAACGTTGGCTAAACGACAAGTGTAACGGCTATAAGAGCTAGTGACCGTTACATCGCCCCTATAAATACACAAGAGAATCACTTGAAGGAGAGAGAGAGAAGGATCAGAAAAAGAGCTTTACAAGCACATATCCGAAGATCTAGATCCAGATCCAGAAAATCAGATTATATATATATATCTAGAAAAGGGGAAGCCGACGGAATTGCCTTGAAGATTTCAAAGAAAGATCCAGTAGCCCATTAAGGGGAAAGAAGGCATCTTGGAGCTACAAAGCCAGATCCAGAAGAATCAAACAGTTCACTGAATTAATCTCTTGATTAATTCTAAATCTAACCTTTGGGAAAAAAGGGTTGGCTGTGCATAGTTTGAGGAAAGCAATTCCACCTTTCTTCATACGGTTGCAACTTGGTTGCCACAGCTGTTGGTGCAGTCTGCGGACTGTGTTTGTGTTAGTGGTGAGCTGGTGAAGGAGAAATTCTACCTCCGAAAGATCAGTGTGCAGAATGAATGGAGCAATCCTACCTTTCTTCATTATGTGTAGACAGTGAAACTAGGGTGTCGTGAAGGACTGTCATTGTGCTAGGATTTTATAACGGTTATCTCAAGATTCTAGTGATACCTCCTACACAACAGGAGAAGGAGAGACGTACTGGATTACACCACCCGGAACTTCCATAAACAAATCTTGTGTTGATTTACTTTATGCACTTGTGTTTGTTTTATTTGTTGCATTATCACTCAGCAAACACTGAGTCAGCACAGAACTGATACATTGAAGGTCTAGATTTTTATTGACACATATATTGCACAAAGGCTAGTTATATCCGCTGCCAGTTAACAACACTAAACATAAAGTCAGTATTGACTTATACTCAGTTGAGTTAGCTGAACTCCACACAAGTTAAAGGACAGGAACAAAACTGAGCTGGGCATCAGTTTGAGTTTGGTAAAAACTCAGTTCCTAGGGTACTTTCAGTTTTGGGAAAGTTTTTGGCGACAAGTTTATTCACCCCCCCCCCCCCCTCTAAACTTGTGTTAGCCTTTCCAAGCGACCAACAAGATGGAAGCTTCAAAGTTATATCCTACTCAAATTCTAATTATGCTGGATGCAAGATTGATAGAAAAAGCACCACAGAACACAATCGCTTAATGGGAAATAGATCGTTTCTGGTTCAAAGAAGAAACAAAATTCTATATCAACTTTCACTCTTTGAAAGTTTGAGTATATTCTTTGGTGGAAGTTGTTGTGCACAAATACTGTGGTTAAGACAACAATTAAGGGATTATGGAATTGAATAAAGAGAAATTCCAATTATGTGTGACAACACAAGTGCAATTGCTATCACAGAAAATCCTATTTTGCACTCAAGAACCAAACATATTGATGTGAGACATCATTTTATAAGAGATCATGTTGAAAAGAAAGATGTGGTGGTTCTTTATATCCTCTTCAAGATCAACTTGATGATATTTTCACTAAACCACCTGGATGATGAATGATTTGCTAAACTAAGGACTCGAACTTGGAATTATAAAAGTTGGTGATATAATCTTAATCAAGAGTATCTTGGAAATTCACCAAGGGGATTAGTCTTTGCTATGATTGGGTGAGCTCACTTAGCAGATTAGTCATTGGTATCAACAGTTTCATGTACTTATGTTTGGATAATTGAGCAAATGAAGTTGCCAAGGGATTGGTCTTTGTCCTGGTTTGGGTGAGTCACTTTGACGATCAGTCATTGGTATTAAACTTCATCTTGTATTATCAATTGGACAATACAAAAGGAATTAAACATCAGCAGAGTGACTCTATCAGCAGGCTGCTAAGACTTCTCTATCAAGCCAGTCACTTGAGCCAAGTCTCATCGATGACAAAGTTTGGCCAAGGAAACGTTACATACCAAACTTACTAAAGTCAAAAAGCAAATGGTGGGATATTTGTTTTATCCTTATAACCGTAGTTAACACGATCTGACGGTTACAAAACGTTATGGAAAAGTAATGGACCACGTGTCAAGACAGCATTCACTCAAATTTAATCGTGGTTAATGCACAGTACGTGTTCTGACAGTTTCAACCATATATGTCTATATATGCAGACCTACACACAGAGGCTACTTACAAAAACTCAGATAGATTTTCTCTGCGTATACACTGTGTGAACACAGATTTGAGAGCTATCTTCTTCATTTTTTTCTTACAACAATGTCAAAGAAGGATGAGGTTCATATTGGAACCAATCGTGTAGTGTAAGAGAATATATTCTTGATCAGTAACTCCACCGAGTTAGCCAAGAATATTGACGAAGAATCGACGGTTTTCTTTGGGCTGAAGGTGTTATCAACAGAAGATTGGAACGAATCTCTTATGTCAATGTGTTGGAATTTTGGAGAAACATTGTCATACATGAAGGTAGAGAGGCCTTCACTACAACTGTTAATGGAAGAGAGATTGAAATATACTCAGACCTACTGAGAGAGGTATTTGGATTTGCACCTGGAAACAATGCACCCACCAATCCAGAAGCAATGAATCTACCAAGAATGAAGTTTGTGGATTCAATAAAGACAGATAATTCAATTGCTTCAAATATGGGCATTAATGTGAAGTATATTGGTTTTGAGTACAACCTGCTAAGCAAATTGATTGCCAAAACCATTTTGGGATTTGTTGGAAGCCTAGATACACTGTCTGGACCCAAAATAGACCTGCTGATCATCATCTGCAGAAGTATGAAGTTTGATTAGGCTAGATTCTTCATACACTACATGAAGAAAGTGTGTATTGAAGATAGAGATGGGACAAGGAAGTCCAAGGTCAAGCCTTAAGGTCTAATGATTCAAACCCTGCTGAATCATTTTCAGATACCTGATATTTTATCTGAAAAGATTAACAAGTCCAGATTCAAGCCAGAAGTTGGTAATCCTATCCCTGGTCTGGATGATGATGAAGATGTAGATGATGAGGCTACTGAAAGTGATGGTAATGATGGAGATGATAATGCCGTGGTGAGCAAAGTTAAGAAAGTTGTTAAACCCGCTTTGCACTCCAAGAAGGTTATTGAAAAGAGAATGGCTGCTGACACAAGAAAAATTACTGAATTATTAAAGCCTAGAAAGACAAGGAAGCAAACAGCTGATACTACTGAGTCTACTGAGGGTCCAGTAGAGGTTGAGGTTCTCGACCTGTACTTGCAAAGAAAGCAAGATCTTTGAAATCTTGAAGAGCAAACAGAAAGAAGCAAGTAAAAAGAGGAAAGCTGCTGAAATTGAAAAAGAAGATCTTTCCAAAAGAATGAAAGAAATTTCCAAGAAAAGGAAACATGGCAAAGGAAAGCAATTGAAAACTTTGGAGGCTCAAAGGCAACAAGAAGAAGAAGAAGAAGTAGGAGAGGCTATTGAGGCTGAGCCCTTAACAATTATCAAGCCTACTGAGGATGTAGAGGTTGTTGTTGAGCAACCTGCTGAAGAATCACAGCAGACTACTGACCCTGAGCCTGCTGTTGAAGTTGTTGAATCCTCCCCGGCAAAGGCTGCTGAGCCTACTGACATTGCACAAGTTGTTGTTGAGCAACTTGTAGAAGAACCACAGCAAACTACTGAGTCTACACCTGCTGTGGAAGTGGAAAAGTTGGTACAAGACCCCGCAAGTCCTGCAATAGTTCAGGGGGAAGAGCAATCTGCTGCTAACCCTGCTGATGAGCATATAAGTCAGGGAGAACCAAGTGTGGTACAGATGGAGGTAGTAGGGACTAACATACAACCTGAGCAACCTACTGATCTAGAGGCATCTGTGGAAGAAACTCTGAATTTACTTGTTGAGACCTTTGGAGGTCAGCAAGGTACTACAACATCTCCCAGGAAACCAACCATGCCATTTGAGAGACATAAGAATAAGAAGAAAGAGGAGTTTGTTGATCCTAAACTCCTACTGGTTGCAAACTATTTCCAATGGAAGTTTGGATTCTATAAGAGACAAAAGCCAGCTGCAGAACCAATGACAGATTTTGAAGAATGGGCTTTTGAGAAGTTGGGAGTGGAAAATTTGCTGGATCTGGTTGATACCTCCTTACTGCAATCAAGACAGATGGATCTGTTTGATGAGCAACAGAAGGAGGAGGGTATCAAGTTCAGAGACCCCAGAGATGAATCAGACAGTGATGATTCATCATCTGATTCTGGTGGTGATCACCCCTCTGGTCCAGGAGAAGTCAGTGGAACTGCTATGATTACTGAACCAAGGGTAGAGTCCGCTCATCAGTCTTTGGACAATCCACCGAGAGGCAACAAATCCCGAACAAATGGATGAGGATGTGGAAAATCTCACCATGGATGATCTAGAGGCACAAATCAATGAGGGAATAGACATTGGTGCAAACAGGATGGTTGGTGAGATAGACACCTTGTTTGTTGTTGAACCTGCTGAGCATACTGATGATTAACAGACTGTAGATTTGGATGATGAGAGGATTACTGACCATAGTGAGCCTGATGTCAGTTCTGAGGATTCCATTCAATTTCAAGACTGGATTGACACTGAGGACACTCTAACCAAGGCTGTCAATTTTATAAGAAGGATTCCTGATATCAGGGAATTTCAAAAGGAGAATATGGATGTATTCCCTGAACAAGTTGTTGTGGACTTTGGTGGTTCAGTGCTTGAGGTTCAAACAAAGACTTGAAACAAAGGTTGAACAGGAGGTGCAGTTTGCTAAGTCTCAAACAAAGACTGGACATAGGTTGGAACTATCTGGGGTTTGGAGGAAACCCCTGATGTTGTTGAAGAACAGGCTTCTGTAGTGGAGCCTGCTAGAGGAAAGGTCACTGAAGGGAAAGATGGTCGTGATTCAGAATGTAATTGATGAGGAGGAGCAGCTGGTGGACTATGACTACAGTGATGAGGAGTTTCAAGTGCCTGAGGAAGAACCTATTGATGAAGAACCTCAACAGGCATTTGTACCAGTTTTTGAAGAGCCTGCTCTTGATCCCATTCTGGAAGAATTCCAAGGACCTAACCCTGCTGGAAGGGATATGAGCTATGCTTTGGTTATCAGCAGACAGAGGCAACAATACAATGTAGAAGAGCCTGCTGATGGAGCTGATGGAGGAATGGCTGGTGGGGTACCAGCACATGTTTTGGATGAGTTGAGGACTGTCAGGAATGACATTGCAAATTTAAGAACTCAACTTGACAGGCAAGAGCAGAGATTTGAAGATTTAATGAACTTAGTGGAGAATAGAGGAAGAACCACTGAAACTGTTGCTTCCAATATAACCTCCACTCAGTATGCTCTTGCTGACCTTGCTCTGGATGTAAAGGGGATCAGACAAGGTAATACACTGAATGTCAAGTTTCTGAAAGAACAATTTGCATCCATTCATCAGGAACTTAACAAGCTTGCTGAGACACCTAAACCTGTTGTGGCTGAATCTACTGGAACACTGCAACCTGCTGTACTGGATCCTAAAATTACTGAGAGGATAACTCTACTAGAGCAAACTTTGCAAGGAAGGATCACAGTTGTTGACACTAGGACTGAAATTATAGAAGTTCAACTGAACAACCTAGTGCTCACACAAGAGAGTGTACATGGCCTGCTATCCCGTTTTGTTGATGATGTCAATAAGGGGGAAGAGATCCAAACAGCAGTAGCAAAAGAGGCTGCCAGAATCTTTGCTAAAAAAAGATGGGAAGAGGACACTAATGCTTTTAGGAGCACACGCACCGGGACTTCCACTTCACCGATGATCTTCTCAAAGAATACAAAAAGGTTTACTATAATAAGAGGAGACCCTATCATGACAAAGGCTTTCATGAAGGTTTAAACTCTTTTTTGGGCTTAAAATTCTGGGAAGCAAGAGTTAAAGCCATGAGGGCTACACACAGAGGTGGAAGAGGTGGTAGAGGTGGAAGAAGTATACCTACTACAAATGCAAAGGAGTCACTTAATGAGTTTAAAGAAGTATACATGCGTTTAGGCTTTAAAGTACATCAGATCAACCTTACTCTACCTGAAGCATGGCATTGGTGGAAAGAAGTGAATCCTCATATTGATTTCTCTCTGATTGAAAATGAATGGATGAGAGATATGATCAGAGAGATAAGAGCCTACCAAGAACAAGTGGAGAAAGCAAGAGAAAGAAGACAGTAGATCAGCACACCTTATATGTTTTATCATTTGTTGTATCTAGACTGTAATACTTTTGAACAACTGATTATAATGAGATATGACCACATTTGTTCTGTTTTTGTTCTTAATCTTTTTGCTTTGCTGTTAGGAGGGTATTGGCATCATCACCAAAAAAGGGGAAATTGTTGGATTTATTTTTAAGTTTTAGTGATGAGTGCCAGACTACCGGTTATAGAGCAAAGGCAAAAAGATGTCTAGATCAAATGTATAGGTTTATTAGAGTTTGATTTTGTATAGGTTTGATCAACAAGCACTGTAAAAGGTCAGCTGACTTACATCAATGAGACCGATCTGAGACCAAGGAGTAGCCGAGTCGATGAGACTTATCAGAAACTCTGTTGAAGACCAAGGCCGGGGGTCAAACTCAGTTATTGAAGGCTAAGGGATCAAACTTAGTAATTAAAGTCAAGGATATGGAATCAGAATTTAGGGAAGTCTGTGATGACCTAAACTGATTACATATACCTTGTGTACAAGGTCTAAGTTCCACAAGTTAAGTGGTGATTGGAACTTTTTTTTTGGTTAAAGGTAAAAATTTTATAACCAAGGTATGCAAAATACTAGAAATTACATCCTAATCAGAATTAGAACTAAACTAACACCTACACAGTGTTGAAAAGAGGTTAGATTTGTTGATTTCAAGTTGCGTAAGACCCCTGAGGTTATATGCAACAAGAAACAACAGCCACTAAACACATAACAACACCCAAAAACTGTCAAAAGGGGTCACGTGAGAGCATAACTCACAGAGCCTATCCCAAGGTGTGTAGAGAAACAAAATTATCTCATATAACCACCAACAAAACCTACTAGAAATCACGAAAGATATAAAAAACCCTAACATCATGGGGTAAAGATATACAAAGGAAAAGTAGCGTGCATTATATAAAAGATGTGAGTTTTAATACAATGCAGTACATCTGTGATCTTCATGTTAATACCATCAAAAAAATTCTTGTTTCTCGTATGCCAAAGCCAATACACCACAACAGAAACAGAAGCAGATCTTGCAACATTCCCATGGGAAGTACCCCTACACTTCCTACTAATCCATCTAATCGCACGATAAGAATTTCAGACTTCTATTGATGCCTAACCACTGCCTGACCTTGCCCCAAACCATACAAGATATGGGACACTGGAAAAAAAGACGAGAGGCAGATTCATTGACCAAACCACACAGTGAGCAGGCCTTATCATCAAAGTGCAGTTTATCAGTGGTCAGAAGACAGTTCTTCATAGCCATCCTTAGAAGAAAACAGTGTTTAGGTGTTGCCCTAGGATTCCAAACTATTCTGCACCACCAGACCTTTTCCCTATGATGCCTGAAAAAATCATAAGCTCTAGAAGGCATCAACTTTGATCCAAAGGGCCAAGATTGCAATAAAGCAACATCAGCAGCAACAGAACCAGCCTGTACAAGTATCCTGTCCCTGATCTTAAAAATAGCCTTGATAAGAGCAGAAGCACCCTGCTTACACTGATACATCCACAAATCCACATTCTTCAAGTACATTTCACTGATCCATTTCACCCAAAGACTATCATTTTTACAATGGAAGTTCCATAAAATCCTCCAGAGAAGTGCAAGATTCCACGCTTCAAGCTGAAAGATCCCCAATCCACCCTCAGATTTAGGCAGACAGACCTCCTTCCAACCAACAAGAGATTTCCTAAGAGAATCACAAGAACCACCCCACAGAAACCTCCTGCACATTTGATCCAGCTTCAATTTCACACTACTAATTATAGGGTAAATCCCTAGCCAAAAACATTCAACTCCCTGAATAACAGAAAGGACCACCATGACTACGGCCAAAGATAGGACAAAGTGGACCATTTCCAGTTGCCAAAGTAATTCCTCAAAGAAGTAAACAAGGGATCATAATGCACAACATTTAATCTGACAGCACACAGAGGTATACCAAGGTACCTAATAGGCATAGTGCCTTCTTTCAAACCAGTGATTGTCAAAAGCACCTCCTTGTTATAATCATCCAAACCAGCACAAAACATCTCAGATTTTTTCATATTAAACACCAGACCAGAACACTGGTCAAAAACAGTAAGGCATTGCATCATAAGAGTGACAGAAATTAGGTCACCCCTAGCAAATAACATCAAATCATCTGCAAAAGCCAGATGATTAATTTTCAGGTTTTGGCTTCCATTATGGAAGTGGAAATCAGAATCCTCTCCCAAAATCCTCAACATTCTAGAGAAGTATTCCATACCAATAACAAACAGAAAAGGGGATTGGGGATCACCCTGCCTCAAACCCCTTTTTCCAGGAAAGAATCCCTTCAATTCACCATTAATAGAAATAGAAAAGGAAGCAGTAGTAACACACAGCATAATCCATTTCACAAATCTAGCAGGAAATCCAAAACCCTTCAAAACAGACTCTAGAAAGGACCAGTGCACTGAATCAAAAGCTTTTTTGATATCCACTTTTATCATACATCTAGAAGGTCCCCTGATTGGAACTTAGTCATATGCAAAAATGTGTAATCTAACTTCATAAATAAAAGTTAGATAAAAGACAGTAAGCTGAAGTGTTTTTAAACACAACATTATAATGATAAGCTTACTGATGTGTATATCAGCAGGGTTATGCTCTCAGGAACCTACTGGACACATATTTCGATTTAATCAAAGGCTACATTGGAAGATTACAAGAAAGGGACAGCTAACAACCTCTGATTTTATCAAACAAATCAATGGTTAAGATCAAATGGACGTTGGGATGATTCAGACATTTATCCAATGGATACAAGTCAAAGGGTGGACAGACTGTAAACTGTCAAAAAGGAATCTGACAGTGTCAGTCCTAGGAACAGTCAGAAAAAGCAAGTCAAGATGGGGACAAGTCTGAAACGGCTATGTTTGAATTTCAAACATAAGTCACAAGGATTTCTACCTATAAATAGAGGACTCCTAATTCAGATACAAGTGATGAACATTAAGAGAAAAATACAAAGAATCCTAAGCTTCAAATTCTGATAAAGAAAAGCACCCTGCTGACCCTACTGAGCTTTAATCTACTGATCCAGAAATATTCTTCAAATGTAATCTGCATTTAAGCTGCATCAAGTTTACACACTTGAAGACATCAAGCTGCTGATCATTTCATTCTGATCAAGCTGCTGAAAGCTGAATCACTTACTTGATTCAATCTTTCTTTTACAAGAAATCTACTGAAGACAGTGAAGCATCTTTGGGTGTGAAAGACTGTTGTTTGTGGTAGAGCTGGTGAAGAGGCAATTCTACCCTTCAAGGACCAGTGGAAGACTTTGGAGCAGCAATCTTACTTGTTCCAAGTGTTCAGTTTGTGAAGCCATAGTTATTGGTGAAGGACAAGCAACTTAGGGATTATTGTATCAGCTACATTAAAGATCTCTAGTGAATTACCTCCAACATCACAGGAGAAGAGTGGACTGACAGGATTACACCACTATAAAATCTGCCTACTTACTTTCTGCATTTATATTCTGCACTTAGTTTATCTAACACATCAATCTACTGAATCTAGCAACTGAATCACACACATACACTACTGAGTATCTAATACTTGGTATCATATTTAACAACAAGTAATAAGGCTTAATATTTGATATATTCCGCTGCACAAATTCAGTAAAACTTAACGATCGGCCAGACTATCGAGTGTCGGCAGACTCATCAAGTATCGGAAAGCTCTGAAGTTCTTTGAGTTTGTTAACTCCAAAAGTTTTAAGTGTTAAGTTTATTCACCCCCACTCTAAACTTAACCAAAGCCTTTTCAAGGGACCAACACCTCTTCGTTTTAGATCTTTTGGTCTTGATTAATTGTCTCTAGATTATTACAGCCCGAATTTACGTATAGACGTTATCCAGCATCGTCAATAACATTTTCTAGCAGTAGCACAAACAGAAAATCACAAAAAAAATAATGTTGTCGGCGGCAGTGGCGGTTTAAAACGGACAAGCAGGCAGGTTTAGATCAAAAAGCGCCGAAGGACTTTCATTGTACTTTTTTTGCGGTTTAATCGTCACTAAATCTGTTATCTCTTTCTACTTCCCTCCGATTCTGACGAACTCACAAGACTTCCGTCACCATTTTCGGTGCTCGTTAACGCCGACGGGGAGCACCAATGAGCAACATCTACGCTGAAATGATTTGTATTGCACATAAACGGCATAGGAACTGCAGCATAATCAGCAGAGAACAATAGCAAAATGGAGAGATCTCTGTAGAAAAAGTTAGTCCTAGCTTTAGGACTGCGGAAGCTCCTAGCGGCCTGATCATAAGCTAGCGCCACCTCAACAGCCGTATCGAAAGTGCCGAGCCACCGGCGAGTCTTCTTCCATGGATCACGAATCTCTGCAGCATACTTTCCTCATGGACGTTTCCTGACTCCGTGGAAGCGATGCTCTTTCATTGGTAGAAGTTGTTGATTGACGGAGGTCGGATTGAACCTCGCCATGTGTCATCTCCACATTGACCAAGCATTAAGGCTCTGTTTGGTTTGAAGAAAACAAAAGGGAAAAAAAAAGAAATGGGATGGATGGATTTATGTCTAGTGTTTGGTATTCTGAGTTGGAAATGAAAAGAAAGGGAAAATGTGGAAACAAATGGAAATGATGCAATGTAATTAATTAAGAAAATAAAAGGACTTTGATATTTCGTTTCTTTTCCTTTGTTCAATCCAAACACTACAGGGACTTTGAAATCACTCATTCCCCCTCATTTCTCTTCAGTCACAATCTCCTCTTTAAATTTCTTTTTGTTTTATTCAAACCAAACAGAGCATAAATGAAACTATAACACTAAGAATTAGGAGCCCCAATTTAAGCATAATGGCAGATCTAAGCCCAGGTGGGAGATCGGCCTAATTCGCCCCCCAGTCCACCATAGGTCGGTTAGGGCGCAATGGAGCTGGGTCAGCACAGGTCGGGTCATAGCGACCTCAGGGGCTCGACGTAGGTCGGTCAGAGCTACCCGGTAAATAGCCCACGTGCATAATTTACAAGATAAACATGGAAAGAATCCTCAGCCGTAAAGACTCTGATCCTATATTCGAAATACCCGTGATTATGTCCTAAAATTAGGGGATTGACACAGTTAAATCCTACCATTAAGGAACATGAAATAAGAGTCCAACATAGACACGGCACATGCATGCCTAGGACATAAGCCCCTCTATATAAACGATTCCAAGAACTACGAAAAGACTTGATTCCAGAATTATCACAAAATACGTAGGCAACTTATGATTCATATCTCGAGTTTAGATACATACACTACCCTCCTCGTTTTAGATATTTTGGTCTTGATTAATTATCTCTAGATTATTACGGCCCAGATTTGCATATAGACGATATCGTCAACATACATTAGAGCCGTTTAGTTTTACTCTTTTACTTTCATTCACACAATAATAAGCTTATAATAAATGTTAGGAGTCAAAAATGAAAAATTGCAATGCATGGATTTGATACAAATTTTATACAACACTTGTATTATAATTTTTTTTTTACTATGCGAGAGTAAAGCATGAGTTTTCATTTTAACTTTTGTTCCTCAAATTTTACTCATCATATATCATGATTCCAAATTTTTTTATGAAAATAAGAAAATAAATAAAAAGAGGTGCGAAGCTTTTGCTCCCAACATCAATATCCCCCGATCTAGAGCCCGCTTAAACGACAAGAGATTTTCTCCAAAATTTTGCCAAAATTTTCAAATCCATTACTCCAAAATCCCCAATCCCTCTACTCCCCCGATTTTCCCACCAAACCCAGAGCATTTTCAATTTTCCAAGTACACCTGAAACCCTACATATACATACAGATCGAAGTCTGCGGTCATGAGCGTACAGTAGCAGTAGAGTTTTTGTTAATTTAATCTCATGGCTTCGGAAACCGAGAAAGGAGAAAGCAAGCAAAAAGTAGAAGACCCAAAGTATGCAGTGGCTGGAGAAGAGGACGCGGAGGTGGAAAATTTAGTTGTGGAAAAAGAGATAGTTAAAGCATCCGTGGAAGAGGAAGAAGCGGCGGATAAGAAGAATGATCCGGAGGAAGACGAAAGAGTCAAAGAAGAAGTTGAGGGGGATCGAAGTGAAGATGAAGATTTTGGAGATGTGAAAGATAAACAAATCGGGGACGGAGACAAAATGGAGAATAAAAAGCAGACTCCGAAGGATAAAAGAGCCGTGCCAAGGACGCCGACTAGTGAGAGGCCTTCAAGGGAGAGGAAGACGGTGGAGAGATACACCGAGACCGTCTCTGCTAGAAGCTCAGCTCCTAAGTCTGTTTCTGTTGTGAAGGAAAGGTTTTCTTTTGTGTCTACTTTTTTTTTTTTTTCCCTCTCCCTTTTATTCAGTGTTCACCCTGCGACTCAGGATTGTGAAATTTAATTTCAAATCGTGCAGGGGCGTGGGATACAACTTAAGGATATTCCAAATGGTATGAAATTTTTGTGTCCTTTTTTACCTTTTGGTTTGGAGGCTGGTGATTGGTAGCTAAGAAAGGATGATCTGGAGAACTGGGTTTTTATTTTTATTTTCAGCTGGACTGTATATGCGCTGGATTTTCTCTGCATCATTGAAAAATTCTGTGATATCCTGCTTTCATTGTGGGTGAAGCGCATCACCACCATATAAGTGTGAGATATAAATGTCTTGTCAACTCGGATTTAGCCCTTTTAGACCAAGTGAGGACGACGGTCTAAACGGTTGACCGGACCATTTATGACTAATTTAGCGCTGCCAGGCTCGAGGTCTAGGGGCGTTTCAGAATGGTATTCAGAGCCTACGGCCATACGGACCTGAATGCCACACCTTGAGAGGCGGTGTGGGGGCCGCCACACCTTGAGAGGCGGTGTGGGGGCCGCCACACCTTGAGAGGCGGTGTGGGGGCCACCACTAGAATGTGAGGTGTAGCGCATCATCACCATGTTAGTGTGAGACATAAATGTTTTGTCTACTCGGGTTTAGCTCTTTTAGACCAAACGAGGACGACGGTCTAAGCAGTTGACCGGACTATTTATGACTTATTTAGCGCTGCGAGGCCTAGGGTCTAGGGGTGTTACAAATTCTATCTGTATAAGTTAGCACAATTTTAGTAACTTGTGAATAGAAGCTCATTCAATGTATGGAAGTATCATGTATGATGCCTTATGAAAGGCTGTGGGGAGGTTTAGACAGTTAACCATTGTAGTAGCTGCTGAATATAGATAAATTTGTGACAGTTTATGCATTAGTTCTAATGCCACCTATTATTTGATATTCTTATTGTTCTGAAGGGACTTCCATTTACTATTATAATTTAAATGTTATAGTGGCTTTCAAGTTGTCAAAAAGAAAAGCTGATGATACACTACAAATGCTTCATACCATTCTATTTGGGAAGAAAGGAAAGGTGATTTTTTTTTATATCAATGCTTTATATATGGTGTTTTGCTTATTTGGTCTGTAAGTTCATTAGAAATTAAACATTCTTAGGATTTAATTTTCCTGATCTTTTATTGGCAGGTACAGATGTTGAAAAGAAATATCAGCATGTTTTCTGGATTTGTTTGGGATGAAAATGAGGTATGCCTTAGGCCTCTCCCGGTCACTGACATATATCACTAATAAAACCTCACGGGGTCTTTGATTTGTCCTTGTTTGATATGTTGGTGGTGTTATGTTTTCATGTTTATATCACTAATAAAACTTCACAGGGGGGCTTTGATTTGTCCTTGTTTGATATCTTGGTGTTGTTCTGTTTGACTGTTTTCATGTTTATATATAATAAAATAGATAGAAATTGTGAACTGAATTATTTCCTTTGTTGTTTAGTTCTCTCTCTCCCTCCCTCTCTCTTCCCCTCTTCTCTCTCTCTCTCTCTCTCTCTTACTCAGTCTTTCTCTCTTAAATGCATTTGTGGACTTGATTCATTCTTTTGGTCGGTGAACCCAATAGTCAATATTTTGTAATGAGTGTTAGTTTATTTATGTTATCAGGAGGAAAAGCAAAGGACTAGATTGAAGGAGAAGCTTGACAAATGTGTTAAAGAGAAATTGCTAGATTTTGCTGATATCCTCAACGTTCCAGTTAGTAAATCTGCTGTAAAGAAGGTAAGTTGCGGTGCTATTGGCATTTTGACTACTCTCATGCTTTGTTAGGATGAACTGCATTGATTAGGCTTGGCTGTTGTTGTTAGGAAGAACTTTCAGCAAAGTTAGTGGATTTCTTGGAAGCACCACATGTGACAATGGATTCTTTGCTTGCTGGAAAGGAGGTCAATCACCTTCCCTTTTTTTAAAATTATTCTTTTTTATAATTTTTTTTTTTTAAATTTCTCAAAAGTTGCTTTCTTTATGCTTAATTGAGTTAAAAAATTATACCTTTGGACCTGTGATTTTCCAGAAGAGTAAAAAGCGGAAGGCAAAGAGCTTAGTCAGTAAAAGTCCAGGTTCTTCGGATGCATTATCTAGGAAGTCAAGAAAGGTTGGTTTCCTTATGGAATGTTACTACATCTCTGTTAAAAATTGTTTTTAGAGGAATATACGTATTTATTGTTTGGTATAATTTTGTATATATATTTTCTTGGACAATCAACAAAGAGGGGGTTTCACAGAAGGCTCAAAATTACGTCTTGATGAATTTGATTTCACCATGTGATTGAATTTATGATGGAGGACGTGTTTTCGTTTTTGGCTTGTTCTGTGTGACTAACTGTGGTGCAATAAAAAGCAATAAGCGGTGCAGGACTGCTCCAAAAACTACCTCCTGGGGCTCTTGCCTGGGAGAGGGGTCGGGACAGCAGCCCAATGCATAGCTAAAACCCCGAAAACGCGATTTCTGTGAGGCCTAGGGTTATCAGGCTTTTTATAGGATGTTTTGAGCCTAGGTCGGTTTTTAAGTGACTTGGAGGCCAAAAAGCTTGATTAACCTTAGAATATTAGGAAAAGAAAACCTAATTCCAAAAACTAAAGGCGGAAATACCCTTAATAAAAGTTTGGGGTTTTACATTGATGCCACAAAATAGTGTGCACAAATAGTAGAGGTTATTGAGGGGATTTTAGAGCTGTAACTGTGGCTGTCTGTTGATTCTTCACAATCTGGAATTCCTGGAATTAGCAAATAGCATTTCCATCATACAGAATCTTTATCATATTTGATGGCTTTATCATGTAAAATTTCAGTTTGTAGGTAGTGATGGTTGAGCCCAATTCAGATAAAAAATTGAACCTGCTAATTTAGATCTGGTTGGAGAATCAGGAGTTACTGAATTTACATGCCAAGGTTTCATGATTATTGGATGCCTTTTATATCGCTGGAATTGAATTTTCTTGTGAGGGGATTGGTTGTGACCTATCATTGGTTACACACGGATGCTTTTATTATTATAATAATCCTAATTGCTACTGTTGATTGAAATTGCTTTTTGCTTACTCTATTGTTACTATTGATGCCTTTTTGTTGTAATAAGTATGGACATGGGAAGGGTGTGTGTGTGTGTGTGATGTATGAATAACATATTAAATGATACCCAATATAATTTAAAGATAAACAAAATGTAATGTGTTGATGTACACTCATGTAAAGCAGTTACCCTGTTAGAGCTAGCACCGTCTAAATCTCTTTTCTTTCTCCCTTCATTTAAATTGTTTTTGGATAGTTTCATGTCAAATTTTTCTGGTACGAGTTTCATGTCAAACCTGCTCTTACATACTTTTGAAGCTCTATAACTGCCTCATTTGTTAGACTTCCAATTCAGACTGTTTTAAATCCATTACGTGCAGCTTCTCTTTCTCTTTGCTAAACTCTTATTTTTTGACTGATCAAGTTTGTTTTACTAATTTATCTATGTATTCAGAAAAAAGAGAATGAGTCTCCTGCTAGGGAAAACAGCAAGAAACCTTTAAATAGTGAGGTAGAAGAGGCGGATGCCAAGAGTGAACATTCAGAGAGTGAGGATGAGTCCATGATGGATACTGGCAATGATGTGGCTGTTGCACAAATGGGTAGCAATGAGGAACATAACGACGTTAGGGGAAAAGATGAAGATGAAGAAGAGGAACCGAGTGAGCAGCTGCAAAGTAGCAAGAATGTTAAAATGAAAGTGAATAAGGATTCTAAATCAAAGATGCCTGCATCAGAGGTTGACTCAGCTTCTAAAGTCACATCTGCTAACCACAGAAAGTCTGATAAGGAAAAGAAGAAAGACGCTAGCAATTCCAAGCAAGAAAATGCCGCTATCAAGAAGCAGGCACGCGATTCTGCAAGTAAGGCTTATGGGAAAGATCAAGGTACGATTTTTTTCATTCTGTTCACAATTGTGAAGGAATAAGAGTCTTTTTCTTTCTGTTTCATCGCTTGAAAATGCGTAGACAAATGTCTTAACCACAAAGTTTTACTTTGGAAGAGATTAGCCGCCTGAGGGTTCATATTGACTTCAGTTAAGTCATTCATTACTTGTTAACAGTTGCTTTGGTTAAGCGAAATTAGTAGTATGGTAAGCTATTTGCATTATCCTCACCATACTTGTCAAAGCGTAAAGCGTCGGTGAAGCGCCGAGGGGAGGAAAAGCGTAAGCACCAAAAAGCGCCGCTTTTTCACAAAAAGCGTGCAAACCACAAAAAAATGTTGTTTTATTTAAAAACTAACAAAAAAACAAATAAATCATGTATAAGCAATATTATACTTTGATAAAGCAATATAATCAACAATTAAAACATCAAAAAGACTTAATAATCAACATCAAGGACACACAAACAAAAAGAAGTCTACGCAAAAACATAACATATCAAGATAATTTTTCTTACGAGTTA
The DNA here is from genome assembly GCA_026214975.1 of Gentiana macrophylla. NCBI lineage: Eukaryota > Viridiplantae > Streptophyta > Magnoliopsida > Gentianales > Gentianaceae > Gentiana > Gentiana macrophylla. Next base: position 58,670,500 of record CM047813.1, on the reverse strand, counting down.
CTTAGAGTACTAGTGAAGGACTTAGCCACTTACGATGAAATATTACAAAACATAACAAGATAAAGATAAGTTTCCTTAGGAGTTACCGAGTTATTTAGTGTTCTAGTTAGGACTTAGCCACTTAGGATGAAATATTACAAAACAAGATAAGTTTCCTTGGGAGTTACTAGAGTACTAGTTAGGACTTAGCCACTTAAGATGAAATACTACAAAAGGTAATAACTAATAAGTGTTCAATTATCCAAATCAAGCCCCTCATTCCCATTGCTCTCATCCCATGTTTCCCATCCTTCATCCTCCTCCTCATCATCCTAATCTTCTCCAATTTCAACCTCTTCATCCTCTTCGGTTTCGTCACCATCATCAAATTCCCCCTCACTTTCATCAACTAGTTGAAAATTGCCTTTTGAAGTTGATGATCGAGTATGTCTTCTCTCATTCACCCCACTAGCCTCTGCTAAAACATTCCATGTCAAATCACTACCATCATCATGAACGGGTAGATCACCGGCATCTTGTATATCCAAACTCTCCATCCTTCAAAGTGTCCATTCATTGTTGATATCATCAACGTCCTTCAAGTTCAAGAGAATAGGATCATTTTTCTTGGATTTAGCACGATTTAGATAGTAAAAGTAGGGATTTAGATAGTAACCCGCGGCATGCAAAGGGTGATGAAGTTGATTGTCCCACCTATTATCAATAATCTTAACACTTCCTCACACTTTTTCTTGTTGGTTTCAAAGCTTTTTAAAATTGCTTCCTTTGCTCTATCCATGGCTTCATAAATGTAACCCATAGATGGCCTCATCTCATTATCCATGTCTGACACCGCCACCAAAGGTCCCATCAACTTAAGGATGTATACCACATTATTCCAAAAGCTAGGAGTGAAAACAGTTCGATTAGCTTCAATACCGGATGCATCCTTAGACCACCTATTATCTTTCCACATTGGTGACAAGAACATCCTTTTCAATTCACTTTGATGTTTATGTAGGCTCTTCAAAGTGAGGAATGTGGTAGCAAAACGCGTGGTGCCATACTTTGCTAGCTCTCTTTTGTTAGTGTGCTCCCACATGATATGCAAAACACTAACATGGCGATAGATGAAACCAACAAAAGTAATCGCCTTAGAAATGGTGTTGCGGACAACATAAATTTTCCCAATGTCCTCTAACATCAAATCAATGTAATGTCTTTGCATATGAGTCCAAAACAAATTTGGTCTCCTTTCCATTAGTAGCTTTCCTACAATATTAAAAATCAAATTAGACTATAATGCAATATTAATATGAAGATTCTAAAAATTATAAAGCATAGATGTTAAGGCATACCGGCTAACTTATAATTTGATCCGTTATCCGTTATTACTTGGATAACATTCTTCTCTCCAACTTTATCAACATACTTCTCAAGCAATTCACATATCAACTTGCCATCCTTAACCTTATTTGATGCATCCACAGAATCCAAAAACTTTGACCCTTTGGGATTATTAGCCAAAAAATTTATCAATGTTCTATGACGTTTATCTTCCCAACCTTCCGCCATGAGTGAACATCCATATTTTTCGGTTTCTTCCACATTCTCTTTCAACCTTTCTTCAATGATGGCAACCGCTTTTTTCAAAATAGGCACTCTTAATTCATGATAAGAAGGTGGCTTCATTTTTGGCTCAGCCTCACCTATAGCTTGAATCATTCTTTTGAAACTTTCTAACTTGGCCAAATTAAATGCCAATGCACCATCATAGAAAAAGTGACCAATCTCTTGACATGCCCTCTCTCTCAACTTAGGATTAACACAATCCATGATGCTTGTTTGCCTCATCTTCGGTGCATCATATGGTTTTCTTAGAATAAATTGGTCCATGGTGCCTTTCTTACTTCCACTTGCACCAACAGTTGGAGTTGGACAACTTCTTTTTCTTTGTGGATGCGATTCTCCAACTTCATCATCGTCAACCTCATAAAAGCATGCATCATACTCCCCGCGCCCTGCACTCGTTTGTTTTTTTACTCTTCTTATTCATGGCTGCCAACACCTCTTCACGGACAAATTGTGGACATTTCGGACACTTTTTAACCCCTTTATAATCTGTATCAACACCAACTAGATGTTGTTTTGCTCTAAAAATCCCTCCACTAGATGTGTGTCCACAATAATTACACACAAAAACTTTTTGATTGTCTGGGAATTTTTGGTGAAAATGTTTCCGTCCTATATCCGTTTTTGTGCCACTTTGACCTTGAGAGCTAGACATTATATATTATTATAAAATCTGAACGGAAAAAGAAAAACAACAATAGTCAAATGTCATGTTAAAGTTAAGAAAGTAAACCAATTAGTAATTAGTTTTTTTTTAAAAGGCGCTAGCAACTTCAATCTAATTAGAAGAAAAAGAATATAAGAATAGAAGCAACTAATAAAATTTAAAAAGAAAAAGGGTGCTGTATAATTCACTCTTTTTATGTGAAATTGGGAGTGAGAAATGAAGAAGTAGAGATAAGAGATGGGGAAGAAGAGTAATTTACCTTGCTCTTTGAAATTTGAGAGAAGAAATCTTTCGAAAAAAGAAAAAAGGAAAAAAAAAAAAAAAGAAGAAACTTACCTCCAGCTGCTGCTGTAATCGAAGTGAAGAAGGGAGGGAATGAATTAGAATATGCGGTCTCTGAATAGGAGATAGGGTTATGGGTGTAAAAGTAACAACAAAGTTACAAAAATGCAATCTACAGTGTTGACCGAATAATGAAAAAGCGGCGCTTCATGGCGGTTTTTGAGACGGTAAAAAGCGTCGCTTTTACGAAAAAGCGCATGCTTTCTCATCCTGGACTCTTAACACCAATTTTGAAGCGTGGGTTTGACGATTACGCTTGATCGGCGCTTTAACAAGTATGATCCTCACGACTTAATTGCTTTTGCTTAGTGGGAAATTGGCGTATTTCATCATAGTCTGTTGACCTTTTATGGATTTAACCCTTAACATTTGGGTTTAACATAATTTGTCCTTAAACATTCTAAAGACAATTTCTTCCCTACTTTGGTAATATAGCCTCGTTCCTAAATTACCAAAAGCATTTGATATATTGACTTGCTTTTGATATGTTTGAACACTTGGTTGTACCAATGACTTCCTCTTCTCTGCATTCCCATTAACCTGTCCTCTTTTCTTTTTGCACCCTTTTTACTTGTTTCATCTCTTTTATGCAGTTGTGCCTTGCAAGATAATGTAAGTGCAGTTTTAGATGACAAGAATAATTTTATTAGTTTTCAAAAAAAGGAAATACAACAGGTATATACTAGTATACTCTCTCAACCAACTATCAGATTCCATTCACTCATCACATGTATCAAGCAGGCAGCTAACAACAACTAATTATCATTTAATGTACCTAATTAAGCTACCATCTAATGGTAAATGTAAGTATTCATCCTGATTAAAAAAAAACACCTTATCTTGAATGCCCACACTCTCCTCAAGATTGGTAGAAGATGTTAATTAGACCAAGCTTATTTTAGATCATTCAAATGTCTTGTTTGGAAGATCTTATGTTAGAAAATGTGCAATTTGATATCTGTTGGAAAATGTTGAGGATGAATACTATTATCTGTTGGAAAATGTTGAGGATGAATACTATTATCTGTTGGAAAATGTTGAGGATGAATACTATTGGTCTAATCAACTTTCCAACAAGCCTTTGATACCTCTGAACATCAACCACAACTTCACCATTAACATTCCCAAGTTTCTAATCACACTCCATAGGTGTATCAAAACATGCTTTGACTCACACATTCCTATTTGCTTGAGTAAATCAAGAATGTATTTCTGCTCGAGACACCAACATACCTTCTTTTGATCTAGCAGCCTCCATGCCCATAAAGTACTTCAAAGGTCTTAAATCTTTGATTTCAAATTCTTTGGCTTGGGTTCAAGCCTCCTTTGAGGCAAAAAAAAAAAGGGTGTGAATTTATAATTGTGATTTTGTCTCTGCAAAAAAAAAAAATTATTTGGTCAATAATCACTTGACCTTAGCTGCTCCATCTAGATCATTCCTCGTCAAAATGATACAATCAACACAAACAATGATCACAATTAACTTATTAGACGTTGATACTTTAACAAACAAGGTATGGCCCAATCTTCCTTGATTAAAACCTAGAGTCCTCAAGAACCTCAAGCTCTAGGATTTTGTTTAAACGCATACAACGACTTATGCAATCTGCAGACCTTTCTTCCTAACTCCTCCTCAAACCTTGGAGGAGCCCTCATGTAAATTTCCTCCTTCAACTCCCCATGGAAGAATACATTCTTTACATTGAGTTGATTCAGAGCCCAATCTAAGGTAACAATTATAGAGAAAATGATCTTAATACTGTTTAACTTAGCCATTGGTGGTAATGTTTTGAATAGTCTATACCATGTGTCTGAGAAAAACCATGAGCAACCAACCTTGCTTTATGCCTTAGCAAGGACTCATTTGAGTTGCATTTATTAGTAAAGAGCCATTTGCACCCCACGAGCCTTCTCCCCTATGGAAAATCAACTAGAACCTAAGTACCTTTTTTCTCCAAGGCATTCATCACATCTTGAATGCGACTTCTTTCCACTCGGGAGAGTTCAGTGTTCACGGAAACCTCATCAATGTTCAAATGATAAGACAATGAATATCTAGGGCGAAACCTCGGTTTTTACGATAGCTATAAACCATCATGGACACGGAAGTCAAAAAGGCTTTGTATTTAGGTGATAGGTTGTCATAGGTCAAATGATAAGACAATGAATATCTAGGACGTTTAGTACATGCCCTTAGGGGTTTTCTGATAGCTATAAACGCATCAAGAAGAGGGTCATCCATTACTGCCATAAGTACAGACTCTGAAAGTGAATTCTTTTTGAGTTAGGCGATTCAGATTGGTCCTGAGGAAGTAATTGGTGTCATCATAGTGAAGGTGGCTTAAACATGTTTTACAAATTCACACACCTCAATGAAACAAAACTAATATTTTTATTGATAAATAATATAGACACTTTTTTCATATCTGGATGCCTTAATATATTATGCTGGATGCCAGGATGCCAGGATGGTTAGGATGGTTAGGATGGTCAGGTGAAGTAATTCTCTGAGGTAAGAAGTGAAGTGTCTTCCGTTTTTTGGACTCTTCACTTCTTACCTCAGAGAATGCGTTGTGAAGTGTTTGAGATGAAACATGTAAGTTTGCTTGATATTCAAATCTGAGTGTGTAGAAATAAGAAAGAAGAGAGAAAAGAAAGGGAAAATACTTTCTTATTGATAAAACCTCTTATCGGGTAGGAGAAGTGTTGATTACACTTTATAGAAAAGCCTCCAACGGCTATAAACATTATCGGTATTTGTTGTCTAACGGCTAATGAGCAGGAAAAACGACTTCTTGTTCATTAGTCTTACTAGGAAAGAAAACATTTAAAAAATGGCTAATCAAAACATAATTAGCAATAGATTAACACTAATATAAACACCTAAACACCATCTTTCAACACACCCCCTCAAGTTTGGTTGTAGATGTTGATGCACCCAAACTTGGAGTGAAGATGGTTAAAGACTTGAGTTGAAACAGGCTTGGTCAAAACATCATCAACTTGCTCTTGAGTCTTCACATGAACTAGGGTTATATCTCCATTGTCTACCTTTTCCCTTAAGAAATGTCTATCCACTTCAACATGTTTTGTCTTGTCATGGTGAGTAGGATTCTCAGCAATACTTAGGGCAGAAGTTTTATCACATAGGATTTGAATAGGTTCAGAATTTTTGAACCCTAGTTCATTAAGTACTCTTTTTACCCAGATGCCTTCACAAACACCAAGTGCCAAGGCCTTTAATTACGATTCGACCTTCTTCTTGAGACCACATGTTGCTTCTTGCTTCGCCATGTAGTGAGATTACCCCAAACATAAGTGCGATACCACAGTTTGTCCTTCCATTGGTTTGATCCCCTGCATAGTCAGCATCAGTGTAGATCTTTACCCCCCTTGACACATCTTTCTTGAAGAAGAGACCTTGTCCAGGATTTTTCTTTAGAAACCTTAGAACTCTTTCAACAATTTTAATGTGTATTTCTATAGGTTGATGCATGAATTGGCTCACCAAACCTACAGCAAAACAAATATCAGGTCTGGTAGGTGATAAATAGATAAGCCTTCCTACTAGCCTTTGATATCTCCTTTTGTCCACAAGTGGGCTTTCAGACTCATTTCCTAGTTTTAAACCTGGCTCAACTGGTGTTTCTGCAGGCTTGCAACCCAGCATACCAGTTTCTTTTAGGAGATCTAAAGTGTACTTTCTTTGGGATATGGAGATGCCTTCAGAGCTTCTGGCAATTTCCATTCCAAGGAAGTACTTTAGATCTCCTAAGTTCTTTATTTCAAACTCAATAGCCAACATATCTTTGATATTCTTTATTTCATTATCATCATTTCCTGTTAAAATGATGTCATCAACATAGACTACCAACACAGTAGTCTTCCCAGATCTGAACTTTGTAAACAAAGTGTGGTTAGAATGGCATTGATTAAAGCCATTCTTTTTCATAAAGTTGGTAAACCTTCCAAACCAGGCCTTTGGGGATTGCTCGAGTCCGTAGAGAGACTTTTGCAATTTACAGACAATACCCTTCTCCCCTAATGTTTCAAAACCAGGGGGAAGATGCATATAGACCTCTTCTTCTAGTTCTCCATATAGGAAATCATTTTTAACATCCAGTTGGGTAAGAGTCCAATCAAGGTTAACAACAATACTAATGAGGATTTTGATGGTATTTAGCTTGGCTACAGGGGCAAAGGTTTCATGGTAGTCAATCCCATAGGGTTGAGTGAAACCTTTGGCCACTAGCCTAGCCTTGTACCTATTTAGGGACCCATCATCATGTATTTAACAGTGAATATCCACTTACACCCCACTGGGTGTTTGCCTTTTGGAAAATGAGTGATATTCCAAGTTTTGTTCTTAATAAGAGCATCTATTTCTTCTTTAAGAGCAGCCCTCCATTTTGGGACTTGCATAGCACCATGAACATTCTTAGGAATGTTGATATTATCCAGACTAGTAGTGAATCCATGAAACTGTGGTGAAAGCTTGTCATAAGACAAGAAGTTATACAAAGGATTTGCAGTACACCTCCTAATCCTTTTCTTTGGGCAATAGGCCTGTCATCAGTGTCCTCATGATCATTAGGACCCTCAGAGTCATCAGTTTCTGAGGCTCCTTTTGACTCATCAGTTTCACGTGATGACTCAGATTCAGTACTGAGATCAACCTCAGAGATTTCAGGGTTTTGATGTGCAGCTTTCCTTTTCCTGGTATATACAATGATATTTTTATTTGTGTGGCTAGGAGGAGAAGCATTGTCATGTTCCCTGTTTTCTGGTTCAGGAGTAGAAGATTCTGTCCTGATTCCCAAGGTTGGGATCATGAGTGTCAACATCTCCAGGAACAACAATGTTCCATGAGTTGTGATACTCATCAAATCCCTCCCCCTGAATCAATGCATTGTAGTAGGTATATTTTCAGAGAATGTAACATCCATAGTGGAGTACATCTTCTTAGTAGAAGGGAAGTAACACTTGTAGCCCCTTTTTGTAGAGGAGTATCCCACAAACACACTTCACAGATCTAGGGTCAAGTTTCCCTCTGTGTTGAGAGTGAATGTGTACAAAGCATGTACTTCCAAACACTTTCATTGGGAGACTTCCAAAGAGCTGTGAGGTGGGGTAGTGTTCATGAGTACCCTATAGGAGTTTTGAACTTTAGAACCCTTGATTGCATTCTATTAATTAAATAAGTAGGCATGTAAGGACAACCTCACCCCATAGATATTTGGGAACATGCATGGTGAACATGATGCTCTGGCAACATCAAGAGATGTCTGTTTTCCTTTACCACACCCGTTTTGTTGGGGTGTACCAACACAAGTATTGAGATGTATGATCCTTTGTTCAGCAAAAAAAGTGGTAAGGGATTTTTCAAAGTATTCTGTGCCATTATCAGTCTTCAGTATTTGAATCTTGGATTCAAACTAAGTTCTGATCATGGTATAGAATTCTTTGATGGTTTCTCCCACTTCAGACTTTTCCTTTAGAAGGAAGAGCCAAGTGACCTTATTGTGGTCATCTATGAAGCTTACAAACCATCTCTTTCTAGATAGTGTAGCTTTCTTAGATGGACCCCAGGATATCCTTTGTGAATCATAGAAAGGTTTAGATGGAGAGTAGCCTCCACTTGGAAAATTAGATCTTGTATGTTTAGCAAGTTGACACACTTCACAATGTAATTCAGAGAGAATTTTTCCATTAAATAGAGCAGGATACAAGTTTTTCATGAAAACAAAATTAGGATGACCAAGTCTGTAATGTAATAACATAATCTGATTACATATGGAAACAGAGTTGTTATAACTGGCTAGTCCCATAGGAATTTTATTAAAAAAGTTGTTAGTGAAGTGAGTCGTGAAAACAAACAACCCTGAGTAAGCTTAATCACTGTCAATCTCCCTCTTGGAGCTCAAATCCTGAAACTTACATCCATTAGCATGAAATAAGACAGCACATAGAGTCATTTACAAGTTTACTAACTGACAATAAGTTGCATTGCAAGTTAGGGACATAAAGCACATTCTTAAGAGTTATTTGTTCACTAATGACAACATCCCCTATGCTAGAAACTTGGGAAGATGTCCCATCAGCAATCTTTACAGTGTGAGGAGATTCACACTTATTGATTTTGATAAAGAGTTCAGGATTTCCAGTCATATGACTGGAGGCCCCTGAATCAACAAGCCATATGTTTCTAATTACATGATTATTGGTGTAAGCATTGAAGCACACACCTGTATTAGCCATAGTTGCAGTCCTTTGAGGAGCATGATTCTGAGGAGTTTGAGCAGATAAAAGCCTTTTCAGAGCCTCAATTTGCTCTTTACTGAACTCACTTTCAGATTTATGTTCCTCAAATGTAGCAAGTTTGGCAGAATTTTCAGAATTCTTAGGTTTCCAATTAGGAGGCTTGCCATGGAGTTTCCAGCAAGTCTCCCCTGTATGGCCAGTCTTTTTACAATGATCACAGACAGGCCTGATGTTCTTTTGTTTTTGATTTTGATAAGACTGTGATTGAGAGGTGCTCTTAGTAAAGAGAGCACTATTTTCCAGAGATGTAGGAGGAGAACTACTCAGCATGAGTTTCCTCCTACTCTTCATGTTTAACTTCAGCAAAGACCTCTTTGATAGAGGGATGATGTTTTTTACTTAAAATTCTTCCCCTCACATCATCAAGGTTGGAGTTAAGTCCCATCAGGAACTTGAAGATTCTTCTTTGATTTTTCAAAGACTTATAAGTCTTTGCATCATCAGCAGACTGCCAGGAAATATTTTCCAAGCTGTTGCCAAGACTTAGACAGAGAGTTGTAGAACAGGGTGACACTGAGATCACCGTGCTTCATATCTTGTACCTTAGCTTCAATCTCATTGGCATCAGAGATATTCTCATTTTTTGAATATAACTTAGCAGCCCCATTTCATATCTCCTCAGGAGTATCCATGAGAATGAAGTTCTCAGCAGTGTCAGGGGTCATAGACCCCAGAAGAATTGCCATGACTTGGCTGTTGTCAACCCTCCACTTCTTCTAGTTGGGTTGACCTTTCTCTGGTGCTTTGCTTTCTCCAGTAAGGAATTCTTCCTTGTCCCTCCCGGTGATAAGAGTCGATGGATCTAGACCACTGGAGATAGTTATCACCATTGAGTTTATGAGTGGAAAATGACATTATAGAGGGTTCAGTGGTCTAGGAAGAAGGATTTGGGGCTTCTTCCCTTAAGTTAATCTCTGAAGAATGCTCAGTAGACATTTTGAAACAGAAGAATTACAGAGTTTTGATGTGAACAGGCTCTGATACCATGTAGAAATAGAGAAAGAAGAGAGAAAAGAAAGGGAAAATACTTTCTTATTGATAAAACCTCTTATCGGGTAGGAGAAGTGTCACTTTATAGAAAAGCCTCCAACGGCTATAAACATTATCCAGACTGCTGTCTAACGGCTAATGAACAGGAAAAACAGTTTACTGTTCATTAGTCTTACTAGGAAAGAAAACAGATAAAAAACGGCTAATCAAAACATAATTAGCACTAGATTAACACTAATATAAACACCTAAACACCATCTTTCAACAGAGTGCATCAGGGTTTAAATAGTTACGAGAGAGAGAGAGCGCCATAACGACTAGAGATATAAATAAAGGTGGCAGAATGTAAAAAGACCCTTAGCTAGCTAATCTACCCAATGCCTAGGATCATAAAGGAATTAACCATTCCAGCTAACAGGAAATGAATACATACACAGATTACAACAAATTAAAATACATAATTAATTTTTGTTCCTTCTACACCCACCTCCTGCATGTTTTTAGGGGAAGCTAGGCATCGAGTTGGTCCATGGACTTGCTAAAACTGGTCGGTTTGGTGTGCTTGGAAAAGCATTTATGAGTCAAGATGCAGAAATGAAAACAAGGATGATGTTTCTTATTTAAGTAGCAAAATGTTGTGTGAATTCTGTGTTAAACATTAGGGAGCAGTTCCAGAAAAGATATAATCTGTTGAAACCCTTGTGCTCTTTTTTACATCACCTGCTTTTGAATTCACTTGAGAGGAAATCATTGCCGCTGAAGCTTTCTTGGGGAGGGAAAAAATTGCAATGCAATCAGATAATTTTTGTCTTCAGTATCTGCTTTAAGTGGATAAATCCACATGTATTTTGCTGTAGGTAAAGTAAAAATTAGCAAACCAGCTAAAGCAGAGCCCACGACAGCAGAATTGCATGCAGTAGTTGCGCGAATTCTGAAAGAAGTTGATTTTAATAGTGTAAGTGTTAGCATCTTTCCTTTTGCCAAACAACAAACTTTATTTTATCTGTGAGAGGTTGTTTAATTATACCTGCCCCCTAATCATGTCTTTGTCACGATTGCAGGCAACATTATCTGATATCCTCATACAAGTTGGTATGTTTTAACTGGAAAAGCACTTTGCAGCAGAAAGTTTGTATGGTACAACCGCTATAGTATCAAGTGGATGCACCATTTATATACATTTGTACTATCTTTCACATAGTAAGAGTGTCTATGAGTGAAATATGGTAGAAATGGATTGTCATGATGCATCAATTTGATACTAGTTTTTTAAAACGGCTGTACTATAAAATATCGTTTGTGTGGTATATGTAGGGGTTGAGCTTGAGCCGCGTTGAGTTGGGTTGTTTTTACGTATTACTAAGCTCTAACATACAAAGCAACGCCACACCTAAAACAATAGACGATTCCATGTCTCACTATTGACGATTTGTCAAAAAAAAAAAAAACGACAAAAAAGAGCAACAATCATACCAACCTAAACACGTGTTTGAAAAATTCACAGCTCTTTAAACTTCATTAGAAACTCATCTATCACTCTTTATTGCTTTAACAACTTCCTCTTTTTCTTGAGGTGTCAGGATTGTGTTCATTTTTTTTTTTTACATTAAAATTTGAATTCAATTTCACCTGTTCTTTTTGCTATCACTTACAATCCAAGCAAGTATTTACCTTTCTTTTATAAGAACCAAGTACCCAAGCATTTACACACAGATTTTTTTTTTCCTTGTGTATTGGGTTAAAAAGTTGAAATTTGAAGAAAACATATAAACACACACAAGTTAGGGTTGGGAAATAATAATAAAAAAAAAAATCAAACCAACCTAATCACATTCGGTTTGGATCAAACCGATCCTAAATGTTGGATTTCAATTGGCTTAACTTTTTTGGGTTTGGTTTGAGTTGGGTATAGGATTGGTGAGAGTGTGTATATATATATTTTTTTCTTTTTTATGTAATTTTTCTTTTCCGCTCAGCTCTAGGTATGTTGGAAGGTTGTATTGAAACGTATATTGCATTAACAACCTTTTTTCCAAATCTTTGTTGATTTTAGGAAAGCATTTTGGTGATGATCTATCACACAGAAAATCAGAAGTGAAGGCTATAATTACTGAGGTTATAAATAACATGACCGATGATGAGGAAGAAGAAGAAGATGAAGATGATGACGAGGCTACAAAAAACCAGGGTAAAGACTGACGACAATGATGATAGCACTTATAGCTCGTCACCGAGTATGATGTGGCTTTTCTAGAAACAAAACTGTCATTTGTTGAATTCGGTGTAGCGAATTGGGTACATGAGCAGCAGGTATAACTAGCTCTTCTTGCATTTAAGTGATTTATGATTGGGTGTATAACATGGATGATAGATTTTATGCAGTATTAGTTTCTTTTTTATGTAATTTACTTAAAAGACCGCTAGGAATATTTTCCTGTAGCTGTTAGTATATTAATTCCTTTGTATCCTCAATAGTAGATGGTCATGATTGGAAACTTAACAACAGTGTGGGTTGATAATAAAGGAGATTTATGTCTGATTTTTATTTTATTTTATTGATTTTAATAATTGGGTGTCTTGGCTTATTTTCTTCCTTTTATGTGTGGCTAAAGATCACATGATTTAGTTTTAACAAATTTTTTTTTTTTTAATGTACATTGTTAGTGACACCACAGTCGATGTATTCGGGCTCTACACTTCGTGTAAATTTCAATTTATTAAGGGCGAAATATATTTTCGACTCCGTTTGTGCATTAATTTGATTATGAAGAGGTCGAATTTGATTGTGGTGCCTTAATGGCAATTTGACTGTGGTGCTATTAACAATGTCATTTTTTTTTTTATAAAGGGATTATCTTTTTGCATTAAATATGTTTTACACATGCTGAGGGTGAGAGTGAGCTTCGTTTGACATTTAACATGCATATCAATCTGACCTTAAATGAGTCGGACATTTTATATTATTCTGCCTAAATTATAATATGGTTTTAACCTATTTTACGGACCTGAAATGGAAGGACTAATTTTCTTTGTTTTTTGTCCGGTTTGTTTTCATGCTCTTATATGCATGTGGGCATTTGTTTACATTTGGAACACATTTCTGACCAATTTTACGGCTTAAAATATTATATTTTCTTGACCAAACTCAAGTCTGGTTAAAACGACACTATATACTTTTCGGAAAATGTTCGGATCATTTTACTAGCCAAGAATATTATGTTTTACAGACAATGTTTGGTCTGAATAAAGAGATAATCTTATGTATATTTCGGAAGCATTACGGACCCTTTTACAGGCAAATAAATTATGTTTTCTGGACCTATTTCAAGTCAAAATATAACCATGACAGTATGAAAATTTTGTAAACGTGTCGTACCATTTTAGAGGCCAAATATGTTACGTTTTCCTGACCACGTTTGAGTTAGAATGAGCCGACGCGTTTTAATGTTTTCTTCTTTCTAAGAAACTTAACCTATTAGGCTATTACTATCTTTTATCCATCTTTTTATACACATATGGATGTCCATTTGATATAATACATCTTACACCGTGTGACATGTCATGACTTTATTACTTTGATATTACATAAAATAATATTTGTTAAAAGGTGGCCGGTGCCGACCTTAAAACTAAGTTTTGGACTGGCATTTCATTAACCAACCTTCATATTGCCGACTTTATGTATATACTAGTGAAAACCCATGCTAAATGGTTCAACTTCTTCAGTTTACCAAACCTAATACCAGGTAAACAAAATATAAACCCATAAGCACAACACACTTTCTTTTTTGAGCACAACACACATTTAAGGATGAAATTTAGCCCCCACATATTATACATAACATTCCACTGTCAATCATTTGTGACATGATGACAATCAGGCTTCGAACTTTAGTGAATGAAAGAAGTCTCTCTTAAATCGATGGAGTTGCACCATCAACCGTAATGTTGTGTGAAGAAGCTAAAATTTCTTCAATTATGACTTTAGTGGATGGTGTGAAGAAGTGAACATCCTCCACATCATCCTAAGTCCAAATCAACTACTTCTTTCGCACCTGCAATGACTGTTGTTGAACTTTCAACATGTGTTATTTTCTTGGGAGTACAGCCAATAATAGCTGATCCGGCTAAAGTGGCATTAGTATTAAGGAATACATACGAGATAAATCTTGAAAAGTAGGTACATCCTTGTCATTGCACTTCTAACAAGTCTATCAAAATACTTAATGTAGCAAAGAACATGGTTGTTTGCCAAACCAGGCCTCCAACTCAACTACCATTGAAGATTGATGGCCAAATCCTAGGTGTCCAATCTAACCGGCAGTGTACCGGGTTGATTGTAGTCTAGTGTGGTGAGTCAAGGTCGAATCCACGGGGAAATCACTTGTGTGGTTACACACTAAAAAGCTTATATTAATTCGATCTAGGTCACAAATTTTAGGATGGTAATTGAATGCATAAAAAAATAAAGTGCTTGCAATAACAAAGATGATAAAATGATAAAATAAGCTAACCAAGACAATGCGTAACCTAGCCATCCTCTCGTAGTATCATGAGAATGATCTCCTACCGACATACCATTGGTGTTTGAAAGTGTGAAACGGTGCATTCCTAAGCAATTAGTTTCCCCTCATACGAGTGTATGAAACTACTCTCTACCTCCTCCTCGGCCTAAGGGTCCTAAACCTGATGAATCGGTATGCTACGCACGTGAATGCAATGACATTGTCAACTGTCCCCGGATAAGAAATCGAATGCCACGAATGGTCGATTTTACCTTCCGGTTTTCCTACCCTCTTCCCACGTCTAACATCTCCTTTCGGTCTCCGTCAAACGTGCAAATGCTAACACTAGGCAATTACTCTAATGCAAGCAATCAATATAACACAAGTAGGAAAAGCTTCACCACCATCAAAACTAGCAACACCAACAATCATTCCCAATCAACATAAGAGGATAAACTAAAGCTACAACATAATCTTGGCTAGATAAGTCTAGCCACTCATGTCTACAACTATCAACATCTCAAAATTGATATTCATAAGCATGAGAACAATCGAATGAAAATAAAGTTTAAGGATTACCAAATCAAGGAGTACAAATTCGAGTTAGTGTTCATCCAATTTCCAAAAGCTTCAATGAACTCACACCAGTGTGTTGAATTCAATCAACTAAAAGAGTTAAACTAGAATCCTTGGCTTTTACAATCAAAATCAAGAGTTAATTTCTACTAAAATTCGGCTATGAGAGCCTGGGGTGGGGGGTTTGCCTTCAAGATGGATAAGTTGAATAAGATGAAGTGTATATTTGATAATCTTGTGAGTGGAAGAATAAAAGGGATTAATTCTTTGCTGACTCTGCAATGTTGGCGCAGGTCAAACCAAACTGGCGTGCGTCAAGTGCATAATGCATTACTGACATAGGTCACAGCTGCTTGGCACGCGTCAAGTCCAATATGTAGTTGTTGGCTGAAATGACATTCGCATTAAATGCTCAGCAGGGTATGTAGCTTCTTGAAGCAGGTCAACGTGACATGGCACACGCCATTTGTATCTGAAATCACCATGATCAATGTTTTACTCTTCCACCTGGCTTGGACCAAACCCTCTAACGCGTGTCAGCGATCATCGTGGGTTGAAATCCTTGCCTCAATTAGCAAAATCATCACTCAATACTCCATGGCACTATAAAGTCAAAAATCCACGCTTCCACCGTGATACATGTGCTGCAAAAATAGACGCAGAGATACCACACGTAAATCTGTTAAAACAAATCGGCTAATATCTACTAAAACAAAAGTAAAAGCGTGGTTTTTTCTGAAAGTTTCTATGTACAGAAAATGGTTCAAATCATCGTAAAATCTGCTCAAGTTGATGTCAAAATACCACTAATTGCATTAGAAAAAGGGGTGAACATTGGAAATTGTATCAACAGGTTGACTTACATCAACCACTCCCCACTTAGCGTTTGCTCAGCCTCGAGCAACTAGAGCGATAAGGCTATCTAGAGTCACAAAAATATGATCATGCTGCATCAAGAACTGAGGTCCCAAGTAGGCGATGTAACTAATCAAAATCACAAGAGTATATTCCCCATGATTTAAAGCGGTAGTGGAGTGTGTGAGTGAATAAACCTCAAGTTTGCTACCAAACTGACAATCATCAAATCATGCACGCCTCATTCAAAAATGTAACCTCAAGCTTAGGAATGATAACGATCTCCACTAATTAGGCATTCGGAATCAAGGAATTAGGTCAGGTAGTTGACAAATTGGCTTGTAACGTTCAGGCTAGGATAATGGCTAGCCGAAAGGAGTAAAATGATAATCAAAAGAATAAGGCAAGATAGCAAGAATCCGTACCGTCTTATTGAAATCAACTCCCAACTTAGTTACTTCCCATCCTCGCATTACATAGGATCTTACAATTTGCTTAAAAATTGCCTTCAATGACTCATTATTCGACGATTAAGTATTTACAACTCGTATGCTTCCTTTTAACTTGAGTTTCTGAATTGTAGAAGCCTTTATTCAACTCTTGGAATATGTACAACAAAATAAATTAAAATTAAATTTTTTTTGGTGTGAAAATAACAATACTGATTTTCGAACCAAACTTCACAAGATGCCCTCTCAGCATGGTAACATACTCATCCAACTCTTAGTTCGCCCACCACCGCCCACACAATTAATAGACTCTTGCTACGCTTGCGGGAGGCCAAAGGAATGAAGACCAAGATTTCGGCTAAGGGTTGGATCATAATGAGGCTAAATACGAATGGTTAGCTCGAGTGGGGTCTCACCACTCTGAAAGTCTGAGATAGGGACAGAAAGGAAAATTTGTGTTCAGGAAGTCCGTTTGGCTATGGGCTAGTCAAAGTAATGCCAAAAATTGTAATCCCTACTCCAATTCCAAGTGCCTGTTGTTCGTCTCAAAAGAATATCCTAAGTTCAAGTTGCAAGCTAAAGTATGCACGCACAATTTCATGAAGAGTTGTTTGTTAACAAAAGATTGGAATATGCATGCACAATGAGTCACACTACCGACAAAGATAGTGAATAACATGTACTTATGTTCCATCAGAGTTGCTTGTTTAATTGAAGTGTTTGTTCTATCAATTATAGGATCATAATTTATGCCAAAAGATAATTTATGCAGCTCTTAATTTCTCGGAAACAACCAAAGCTAAGGTATTTCTCAAGCAATTAAATGAATTACCCGTTGTTAGACTAACTGTACCCTCACTCCCCACTTATGAGCTTGCATTGCCCTCAATGCGAAGTGAAGACGGAAAACATAGTTAGGGTAACAACGGGGAATCAGCATGAGCAAAAATAACGATGCGAGCATAAGTAAAATTAGGGCAAAATCTAGGCAAAAAGGTGTGGTGGCGTACGCCGAGCGCACACTGACTCACGCCAAAAAAACTATTGCTATACAGAGAGTTTGGCTGCCAAAACTGGCGCACGCCAGAAAGAGTCTTGGCGCACGCCATGCCCCAAAAAGGGGTAATGACGCACGTCAAAATAGTTTGGCATAGGGCAGTGGTGCAGGAAACTCAGAAAATGGAGGGTTTTCATGCAGGGGGTAAAATAAATAGCTATGTATGGCTGCAAGATAATCAACATAGGCAAAATCAAAAAAATAACCAATGAGAAATATTTTACATTATTGAAACTGAAAGGAAAATGCAGGAGCATAGTTCAGAAACAACCAGGGGAAATTTGCAACAAAGATTAAAATCAACCAGCATAACATAAAAATAAATAAACACCAAACCAACCCAACCAACAACTAACCAACAGCACCAAAAGCAGCCACCGAACAACTACTCAGACACAGACTTAGCGGAACACCAGACTTAGACTCATCGGAGGACGGGGGAGCACCAGGAACATCTCACGGGATAAGGCCACGATGGGGAACCAAACTAGGGAGAACTTATCGTGAGAGTAGGCAGGAACGTGGGCAAGCCGAGTGCAAAGATGAGACAAAACCCATGCAAAGAGAATGAAGGGTAGGTTACACGTGGGCTGAGCACAAGACCATGCAACCTGATGAATCAACTTACCCCAATTGATGTACTCCCCGTGCTTGATGGCATAAAGCAGAAGCATCTCATTGTCGGTGAGCACATTGAAATTGTCAGTGGGGAGAATGCGATTATTGACAAAGCGCTTCCAGGCCCGCATATCGGAGGAAAGAACCGAGACCGAGTAGTTTGTGCGAGGGCCTGAACGTCCGGGGAAAAGTGCAGCAGTAGCAGTAGAGAGACGAGCGATGAAACTACCTATGTTGGAGAGGTTCCACTTGATCTCATAGTGAAGATGGGGCGCAACAGTGGTGGAAGAGAGGCGGAAAACATTGTTTACGTCCATATAATGGAATGGGGCCTCAATCCCATAAACCATGACATAATTAGTAGACCTCTCTTCGGGTGCAGTGGATAACATAGCAAAGAACTCACGAACGACATTTTCGTTGACTTGTCCCCGAGGTGGTGCGACCAGTCGATTCCAACCTCCCCACTCTATGCGGTAGTCTGAGTACTTCTCTAGCTTCTTGGAGTCGATGCCGTGCTCAAAAAGAATAGAGCGACGGCTGAACAATTCAGTATAGTTGTGCACAGCGTCAGCATCGGCTACATCATAGAAAAGAACAGGGCGATCAGCCGAAGGAGAAGACATGGTAAAAGTGAAAAAAGGAGAGGAAGAAGAAGTTAGGCAGAGAGGAAATGTGGAAAAGAGAAATAAGAAGGATTGTAAATGAATGAATGTGGTAGCGGTGGGTAAAAAGAATAAAATTAGGGTGTGATGGTCAGTCGGCGGCAGAAAATGCGTTTTATTGACTCACGCCAACCCGATATTGGCCTACGTCAAGGGGACAAAAGCTGATGGCTAGGTTTCTACGGGGGCAGAGGCATGACACTTGGGTGTCAAGTCAGTGTGACCCGCGTCAAAAGTACTTTGACACACGCCAATTTCGTCGTGTGATTGTAGAGTGTGTCAAAGGGCAATGGTGTGCGTCAAGATGGGTTGGCGTACGCCAATGTGCTGAATTAACTGGCTCACGCCAGAAGCATACTGATGCAATCCAAAAGTGCCTGGAAATGAACCGTGATTCAAGAAGTGTGGAAATCACCCAATGACGGACTATCGCTACACAAGGAGCTAAACACAGGTAATCACACAAGACTGGGGAAACAACAATTCAATTTCCAACACAAAGAGGGCTAGTTATACTGATATAACAAACTAAAAAAAGTGCAACATTCCCAAAAAACAAACAACACTTGCAACATTCAACAGTACCAAATAACAAAATAGTTTAACAAAATAACAAAATGACAGCAAAAGTACAATAGCCAGATGCGGCTAAAAACAACAGTCCGAATAAAGTTTGGTGGACAAAAGTACTAATCAACATCGGTAGTAGAAGTAGGAACAAAAGTAGAAGCAGGAGGGAGCTCCTCATCGTCATCGTCCTCATCAAGCAACATACCGGCATCCAAAGGAGTAAGTGAATTGGAGGAAGGAAAATTCGTAGGATGGAACAAGCTAGTGCCCTGGTACTCGGCAGCATAAGGATTCGACAACATCTGGATAAGATCATCAGGGAAAGTGGAAGAAAGCATAGACTGGAAAGTCAAACTACCAGCCCGTCACCAGTGGACGTAATCCTCGAACCTGTCAAACTTTGCCCAGCAAACGCAGCAAAACCAGTGCTAACCGAACCGGTACCTGTAGATGAAAAAGCAGAAACACTACCCGGAGCCATGGAATGCGGTGTGGTCCTATCGGGAACAGGGTAAGGTGGAATCCAAGTAGGGATTGGGTATGGGTCCTCAGCACACGAATCAAAGTCATCAGTCCTATCCATATACTTGAGATTGTAGGTTTCATCAAAAGAACGGTGACCACGGGAACCGACTCGTAAATCATTCAGACCTCTCAACACACTCTCAAAACCTAATCTAGAGTTGGTGTCGGACGCCACCAACGCTCCACGCAAAGCTGCCATCTCGGACTCAAGGAACTCAAACCTAGCCCTCATAGCGGAATCATGAATATGAGGATGTGAAGGGACATGCTGACCGGAGGTAGGGATATCAACCGAGGATGGACCACTGGCCGAGATAGGGGCATCAAGAGAGGAAGTAGGCTGCTTGACATTTTCTGAAATATTAAGGCCAATCAAGAGGTTGACAGGTGGAAACAAGGTATCACTGGACATATTAGGAACTTGAGCTCGGTCACAAAGCTCATGAATCATCCAAGGAAAGGGCATGTTGCCATTTGCATGGTGATTTAGAGCAAAGTCCACTGCTCCCTGGTACATATGGTACCCGGCATCCACATGAATGCCAGTGAAGATGGCAAGGGCCAGGCAAGCCTCAGGAAAAAAATTAAAAGTATTGATTTTATGAGAAGGGACGATGTTGTGACTAATGAAGTGCTTCATCACCCCCCATGCTTGGTCGCTTTGCCATTCTTAAAACGCTTGTCTACCCAAGTGGCAGACGAGCACAAGTAAGTCTTAGCCTCCAGGCCTTGGCATTGAGATTGCCCTCCTCACATAGTTTCCACATGCTAGAAAATGTGGTCTCAGCCGGGACGTCGGGAATACCAAAGAATTCATTGATGGCCTTAACTGAAAATGGTATATCCTTACCACGAACTGGGATTGTACCCTTGGCTGCCTCAGCAGGGTCAGCGGCAAGATTGGCATAAAATTCAGCCATAATGGTGCCATTGACAGTAGAAGTACAATTGGCTGCTAGACTCTCCCACTTACAATCCATAACGATTTTCTGAATCCTAGCACTAACCGACTTAAAATCTATTCCTCGCTCAAAATTTAATGTGCACTGACTGAAATACGTGACAAAAAGTCTCTTGGCCTTCCTGCCAAAAGATGTCGAGGGAAAAGAAACAACTGACTCAGGCGAGGTAGGTGTTCGGGTTCGCTCGGGTGCATTATGGTCACTAGTGGCTGCAGTTTTCCGTTTCTTATTCGGGTCACCTTGACGACTACCACTACGGGTAGATGATTCAGACATGGCTATGGGTTCGCGCCAATCCAACAATACAACAAAAACATTAATCAGCCCTTCCTCCGGTTTCAATCAACTTAAAATATAAAGAATTAAAAATAAATTAAATTGAAAGATGAGGACTAAGACAAAGTACCTTGTTGGATTGGAAAACACCGCAGGCAGAAGTAGAGGTCACCGGAAAAATATGGAGTTGGCCGGAAATGCAGAAGAGGTGCTTTGAAACCAAAATGGAGTCCTTCACTCTCAAGCAAAAGCAGAAGAGAAAGAATGGTAAATGGTGTAGAGGTTGATAGGTTTAGATTAATGGGGTAAATGGGTGGTGGGTTGGAGAAAACTGATGGAAAAATGGGAGAGAAAATGTGAGTTTTCGATAATAATAGGAGTTATGGAGGGAGAGAGAGAGAAGAAGAACAATTTTAGATTCAAAAACTACCAATCTGACGTACCCCAAGAAACATTGATGCACGCCAAACCCTAAATAACTACCCAATGACTCACGCCAGAGACAAAATGGCTCGCGCCACCAAAAATACCCAAATTCTCTGAATGTCTACAGTGATCTCTGGCGCGCACCAAGTGTGCATTGGCGTGAGCCAAAGAGTTCCACAAGTTTCCAAAGTTAAAAAGTACCAATGTTCACCAAACTCATCAAAATAATAACGACATGATTGCAATTTATCAAATAACGGGCTGCCTCCCAGTAGCTCTGTTGTTTTACGTCGGTGGCTCGACGAGATTATACGGTAGAGAAAATGGAATTATACAGATTATCAACTTGGGACACTACTACCAACTACCCACATGTGCACATAGCAATTAAGCAAACAAGCCAACCAAAAGATAATGCTTAGTAAGTATATCGGAGGATAGTACCCGTGGTGTGCTAAATTTAGAGTCTATAGCTAGACTATATAATTCTTCATTCCAATAAAGGATCTTTGAGAGACATCACCTCCTCTTGAGGTATGCTCTCTCCTTCAATGAAATGTTTGATACGATGACCATTTGCTATGAAATTTGTTTTTCCATCTGTGAGTTCAACTGCACCGGATGCATACAACCTTGTAACAAAGAATGGACCTGTCCACCTCAATCTAAGCATGCCTGGAAACAATCTCAAGCGTGAGTTATACAAGAGCACTTTATCATTTGCTATGAAAGTTGTTTTTCCATCCGTGAGTTCAACTGCATCGGATGCATACACCCTTGTAACAAAGAATGGACCTGTCCACCTCGATCTAAGCTTGCCTGGAAACAATCTCAAGCGTGAGTATTACAAGAGCACTTTATAATTTACATGGAACTCTCGATCAAGGATCTTCTTGTCATGAAATGACTTGGTTCGTTCCTTGTAAATTTGGGCGTTCTCGTATGCGGCAAGGCGAAACTCGCCAAGCTCGGTGAGTTGGAGCAACCGATGACACCTACCAACTACCCACATGCGCACGTAGCAATTAAGCAAACAAGCCGACCAAAAGATAATGCTTAGTAAGTATATCGGAGGATAGTACCCGTGGTGTGCTAAATTTAGAGTCTATAGCTAGACTATATAATTCTTGATCCAATGAGGATCTTGAGAGACATCACCTCCTCTTGAGGTATGCTCTCTCTCTTCAATGAAATGTTTGATCGATGACCATTTGCTATGAAATTTGTTTTCCATCTGTGAGTTCAATTTGCTTTGGATGCATACACCCTTGTAACAAAGAATGGACACATCCATCCACCTCGATCTAAGCTTGCACAGGAAACAATCTCAAGCGTGAGTTACACAATTGAGCACTTTATCATTAGCTATGAATGTTGTTTTCCATCTGTGAGTTCAATTAAGCAAACAAGCCAACCAAAAGATAATGCTTAGTAAGTATATCGGAGGATAGTACCCGTGGTGTGCTAAATTTAGAGTCTATAGCTAGACTATATAATTCTTCAGTCCAATGAGGGATCTTCGAGAGACATCACCTCCTCTTGAGGTATGCTCTCTCCTTCAATGAAATGTTTGATACGATGACCATTTGCTATGAAATTTGTTTTTCCATCTGTGAGTTCAACTGCACTGGATGCATACACCCTTGTAACAAAGAATGGACCTGTCCACCTCGATCTAAGCTTGCCTGGAAACAATCTCAAGCGTGAGTTACACAAGAGCACTTTATCATTAGCTATGAATGTTGTTTTTCCATCTGTGAGTTCAACTGCACCGGATGCATACACCCTTGTAACAAAGAATGGACCTGTCCACCTCGATCTAAGCTTTCCTGGAAACAATCTCAAGCGTGAGTTATACAAGAGCACTTTATCATTTACATAAAACTCTCGATCAAGGATCTTCTTGTCATGAAATGACTTGTTTCGTTCCTTGTAAATTTGGGTGTTCTCGTATGCGTCAAGGCGAAACTCGTCAAGCTCGGTGAGTTGGAGCAACCTATGATCACCTACAAGATTAGGGTCAAAGTTGAGAAATCTAATAGCCCAACAAGCTCGGTGCTCCAATTCAACGGACAAGTGACAAGACTTGCCAAAAACCAATCTGTAGGGTGAACATCCAATAGGTGTCTTAAAAGCGGTGCGGTAAGCCCAAAGTGCGTCGTCAAGCTTCACCAACCAATTCTTACGGTGAGTGTCTACCGTTTTTTCAATGATCCGTTTCCCCTCTCGGTTTGACACTTCAACCTTCCCACTCGTTTGTGGGTGAAACGGTGTGCCGACTTTGTGTTTTACACCATAGCTCTCAAGAAGTTTAGTAAATGGTCGGTTGCAAAAGTGTGAGCCGAGGTCACTAATGATAGCACGGGGAGTAACAAATCTCTTGAAAATATTTTTTTAAGAATTTCAGCACCACCTTAGCATCATTAGTGGGGTAAGCTTGTGCTTCATCCCATTTAGAAACATAGTCGACCATTACTAAAATGAATTTATTGCCAAATGAGTGAGGGAATGGGCCCATGAAGTCAATGCCCCAAACATCGAATATTTCACATTCTAAAATAGGTTGGAGGGGCATTTCATACCTCTTGGATACATTTCCCCACTTCTGGCATGCAACACAAGATCATGCGAAACGATGTGCATCCATGTACAGTGTAGGACAATAAAATCCACATTGCAAAACTTTTTATGCCGTTTTCCACCCTCCGTGGTGGCCTCTGGTATCTTGACCATGGCGTTGGCCAAGCACGGCCCCAACTGCTAAATCGCTTGCATCACACATCAACTCAAAAGGTAGATTCCAATCCGGTGCCACTAAAACTGGTGCACTAATCAGTTTTTTCTTCAAAGTCTCAAAAGCCTCTATGCACTTTTCATCAAAAACAAACGGTACTTCTTTCTCAAGAAGATGATTGAGAGGTTTGGAAATACGAGAAAAATTGGCAATGAACCGTCTGTGGAAACCAGCATGTCAAAAAATCCTCTCAAAGTCTTCAAATTAACCGGTGGAGGCAACTTCTCAATCACTTCGATCTTTGCTTTGTCCACTTCTACACCTTCATTAGAATTCTATGGCCCAACACAATACCTTCTGATACCATAAGATGACACTTCTCCCAATTGAGCACTAAATTCGTGTCCTCGCATCGTTGTATCACACGCTCCAGATGAGAGAGACATTCCTCAAAAGAATCCCCAAAAACCCTAAAATTGTCCATAAATATTTCCAAAAATCTCTCAGCCATATCTGAAAAAAATGCAGTCATACATCTTTGGAATATAGCCGGAGCGTTGCACAAACCAAACGTCATTCTTTTGTAGGAAAACGTTCCGTAAGGACAAGTGATAGTCATTTTTTCTCTATCTCCTACCGTAATGAATATTTGTAGATAGCCCGAATAACCTTCAAGAAAGCAATAGAATTTATGCCCACACAACCGCTCCAACATTAGGACGATATACGGAAGTGGATAATGATCCTTCTTGGTATGGTCATTGAGTCGTCGAAAATCTATACATATGCGGTAAGTGACTTCCCTTGTCGGAATCCATTCGCGCTTATCATTTTCCTTCACAGTAAATCCTTCCTTATTGGACACAACTTGAGTAGGGCTGACCCACTCACTGTCAGATATCGGAAAAATGATACCCATCTCCAATAACTTGATGACTTCTTTTTTGACAACCTCTTGCATATTGGGACTCAAACGACGTTGTGGTTGAGCACATGGCTTAGCATCTTTATTGAGGATAATCATGTGAACTCAAATCTCAGGAATAATTTCTCGAATGTCAGCTACGGTCCATCCAAATGCTCTCTTATGTTTCCTAAGCATCCTCAACAGCAAGTCTTCCTGCACATCAGTTAGTGATGAAGAACTAATAACAGGAAGAAGATTATCACTTTCAATAAAAGCATATTCAAGTTAAGAGGTAGATTTTTCAACTCAAGACTCCTTGGCGGCTCCTCTACTGAGGGTTTCAATAGCGGCCCATCATGTTCTCATTCCAGATATCAATGCCATGGTTGTCGGTTGAATGTACAACCGGCATCAAAATAAGAAATCACTTTGCATCTCTTCATCATCACTTTCACTGTCAAAGACGGACAAGGCAAAACACTCCTCAAGCTTGTCTTCAAAGACCTGCACGTTAGTATTCTCCATACAAGCGAAAGATAGTGCATCAACAAAAGAACAAGACTCTCGCGAATTGTACGGATGCTTCATAGCTTTAAAAATATTAAATGTGACCTCATCCTCATTTACTCTCAAAATTAATTCTCCACGTTGAACATCGATCATTGTCCTTCCCGTGGCTAGGAATGGATGACCAAGAATAATGGGTGTTGAATACCTTTCTTCCATACCCATAACCACAAAGTCAACTGGGAAGTAGAACTTATCGACCATCACTAAAACGTCTTCTATGATTCCCTTAGGGCGTTTTATTGACCTATCTTCTAATTGTAGAGTCATCTCAGTGTTCTTCAACTTTCCTATGCCTAGTTTGATAAAGTCCTAATAAGACATGAGGTTAATGCTAGCGCCAGGGTCACAAAGCACCCTCTTAAACAAAAAGCCCCTATTTTCACACGGTATGGTGAAACTCCCGGGGTCTTTAAGCTTAGGTGGAAGCTTATTTTGCAACACGGTGGAGCATTCCTCATTGAGACAAATGTTTTCAATATCCTCAAATTGCTTCTTGTTAGTGAGAATGTCTTTCAAAAACTTACCATAAATAGGCATGCTAGTGAGTGCTTCTATGACGGGAATGTTAACATTTAAGTGTCGAAATGTGTCAAGGAAGCGAGCGTATTTCTTATCTAGCTTTTTCTTCTTAATTTCTTCCCTAGAAGGATAAGGTAATGACTCAATATCAATATTTTTAGGAGTAGAGCTCATACCTTCCTTACCTTTACCACTCGATGAATCATTGGATGCTTTCCTCAATGTTTGAGATGCCGGTGGTCGCCATTCATTCTCGGTAGGTACCATCTTTTCCTTGCCTTTCTTAGAGTTGGGTTGTTGGGTATTGGCGCGTGCCGAAACATCGTTGGCGTGCGTCAAACCTTCAGTGGATTCTTCTTTGGTGCACACCGGGTCCTGATTGGCGCATGTCAAATCTTTCTCAAAACTCTCTGAATCACAGTGACCATTGACGTGCGCCAAACCTGCCTTGGCGGGCGCCAAAGAGACATGTTCTTTAAAAAGTGTCCTCAAATCGCTTGCTCTCGGATTCTTCAAGATCCTCGGGACTTTCACCCAATCCTCATCCTCTTTCTCTACATTTACATATCCGTCTTTCTGTAAGAACTCATCAACAATATCCTCTTCCTCTTCACTTAATTCCTTCCCTTCACCGGTGTTGTGCAAATTATTTTCAACCTCGTTCCCCACTTGATTTTCATAAAACTCTCGATTCCCACAAACTCTTCCATTTTGGGTTATGATGGCATTCACTCCCTCGGGTTTCTTTCTGTGTTACTTGGGAAACCGCCCGGTGGTCTACTAGCATTACTCTCACCTTCTCTACTTAAGTGTTCTTCCATGTTACGCATGGATGCTTCTATGGTTTTCATTCTCATATCATGACCGCTAATGGATGTTCTCAAAGTACCCACATCCTTGGTCACTGTGCCGATAGAAGACATCATCGATTGCATATTTGCAGCTTGAGTTGAAACAACGCCTATAAGATTCTCCATCAACTTCTCCAATCTTTCTTCCTTTTCCGTAGTTGAACTTGAAGTTTGAGTGATTGGGATGTTTTGTGTAGGACGTTGTTGATAAGAATGTGTAGGTGGTTGCGGCGGTTGGTATGAAGATGGTTTTGGAAATTTTGGGTTGGAGGGTTGGTATTGAAGGAAGTCTTTTGTTGAGGGTTGAAAGATGATGGTTGCTTGTTCGGGTTCGGAGACCAACGTTGAGTAGGAAAATCTCTTTGCAATGTATTATATGCATTGGGGTAAGCATTGTGTAGTGCTCGGTGTTGTTGCATGTAGCTCACTTCTTCATTAGACCCATAGTCTTCATTTTTCATTTCCCCACTACTCATGTCATTGGAAGTATTGCCTTCCAAACTCTTACTTCCCTTTATTTCATCAACTTTCTTGCTGAGAGAGGCTAATTGAGCTAACACCTCGGTTTGAGCGATAGCTTCTCCTACAAAAGCAGCTTTTCTTGTGCTCGAACCGGTTTCCCACATGCGATTGTTTTGTGTAATCTTCTCAATAGCATCGTACACATCTTGAGCTGCACTCATCATCAACGAACCATTGCATGCTTGGTCTACATCGGCTCGGGATTCCTTTCTAAGCTGTCGACAAAAAAAACTGAATTTGCATGTCCAACGGATAACCATGATCCGGACATGCTCTCAACAACCTCTTAAAACGTTCCCATGCAACTCCAAGGGATTCATGTTCACCTTGTTTGAAACTAGCAATATCAACTTTCAGTTCCAAATTCCGGCCGGGTGTGAAGTACTGTTTCAAGAATACATTTTGGATTTCCTCCCAACTCGTCAAAGAATGGTGAGGGAGTGACATAAACCAATCTTTAGCCTTCCCATCCAAGGAGAAAGGAAATATAGACATTCTCGTCAACTCTCTATTAGCTCCTTGACTCTTGGCCGTATTACACAATTCCTCAAAGTTGTAAAGATGGTGGTGTGGATCTTCGTTATCACACCCATGAAATTGAGCTCTTGTTCCAACTAATCCAAAGGATGAGCTTTAACCTCAAAATTATTTTCTCCCACATTGGGTAAACGAATTGGATTGTTGGACTCGTTTCTTCTCATGGCATGATCAGAAATTGGCCTTGGGTTCGGGGGGTTGTTATTGTTGTTGTTCCGGTTATTGGGGTTTCGGTTGTAGTTGCGGTTTGGTTGATTATTGTTTTGGTGGTGGATTCGGATTATTGGGGTTTGGTGGAATAAGGATGTGGAGGTTTTGGTTTTGGTCTTGGTTTGGGGTGTCGTCATGCCCTTGATCATTTGTGCATTTGCTATGTCTTCGTCCATCTCTATGACTTGGGTATATGATCCTTGGGAGGAGTCTCCACTAAGTTCCAAACCATGGCGAGCTTGACCAACTTTATTCTCAACTACTCGTTCCCTAATATACGTGTTGATATCCGGAATGAGAGGAGTAAGTGGTGCATTACCACGTCAAGTCATGGTCATCCACTACAAGATAGAAACAACAAAAACACAATAAAATAACACTTGGTGACTCACCAAGAGGTAAGCACCAATGAAATAAAATAGAGATGAGATTAGAAAAGTTCGACCTATTCTTGAAAACTTTAAAACTAGTACAAGTAGTAACCGTTACTCAAGAGAACCTTTCTCGGCAACGGCGCCAGAAAGCTTGATGGCCAAATCCTAGGTGTCCAATCTAACCGGAAGTGTACCGGGTCGATTGTAGTCTAGTGTGGTGAGTCAAGGTCGAATCCACGGGGAAATCACTTGTCAGGTTACACACTAAAAACTTACATTAATTCGATCTAGGTCACAAATTTTAGGATGGTAATTGAATGCATCTATCATCTCCTTTCGGTCTCCGTCAAGCGTGCAAATGCTAACACTAGGCAATTACTCTAATGCAAGCAATCAATATAACACAAGTAGGAAAATCTTCACCACCATCAAAACTAGCAACACCAACAATCATTCCTAATCAACATAAGAGGATAAACTAAAGTTACAACATAATCTTGGCTAGATAAGTCTAGCCACTCATGTCTACAACTATCAACATCTAAAAATTGATATTCATAAGCATGAGAACAATTGAATGAAAATAAAGATTAAGGATTACCAAATCAAGGAGTACAAATTCGTGTTGGTTTTCATTCAACTTCCAAAAGTTTCAATGAACTCACACCAGTGTGTTGAATTCAATCAACTAAAAGTGTTAAACTAGAATCCTTAGCTTTTACAATTAAAATCAAGAGTTAATTTCTACTAAAATTCGGCTATAAGAGCCTGGGGTGGGGGGTTTGCCTTCAAGATGGATAAGTTGAAGAAGATGAAGTGTATATTTGATAATCTTGTGAGTGGAAAAATAAAGGGATTAATTCTTTGCCGACTACTTAGCGTTGGCGCGAGTCAAACCAAGCGGCGTCGTCAAGTGCATAATGCATTCTTGGCGTGAGTCATAGGCGCTTGGCGCGCGTCAAGTCCAATATGTAGGGGTTGGCTGAAATGACATTCGCATTAAATGCTCAACAGGGTATGTAGCTTCTTGACGTGGGTCAACGTGACATGGCGCACGCCATTTGTATCTGAAATCACCATGATCAATGTTTTACTCTTTCACCTGGCTTGGACCGAACCCTCTAACGTGTGTCAACGATCCTCATGGGTTGAAATCCTTGCCTCAATCAGCAAAATCATCACTCAATAATCCATGGCACTATAAAGTCAAAAATACACGCTCCCGCCGTGATACCTGTGCTACAAAAATAGACACAGAGATACCACGCGTAAATCTGATAACAAAAATCGGCTAATATCTACTAAAACAAAAGTAAAAGCGTGGTTCTTTCTTAAAGTTTCTATGTACACAAAATGGTTCAAATCATCGTAAAATCTGCTCAAGTTGATGTCAAAATACCACAAATTGCGTTAGAAAAAGGGGTGAATCATTGGAAATTGTATCATCAGGTTGACTTACATCAATGACCCTGAAAACAAATCAAGTATTACAAGTTATGTCAGGCGAAAAAAAAATCAAATTTATTGTAACGACAATGTAGCAACTATATAAAACGATTATGTTTCATAGTTTTTTTATCGATGGCACATTTAATATATTTAAAAATATAATGCTAATAATTTTTAAATTAAATGTAAAATAGATACTGCAACAATCACAAATTAATCCACGCATTAAACAATGCATAACATGTTACATATATGCATAACAAAAGGTATATGTTTCATACACCAAACAAAACATCATCTCCCGGTTTGAGAATATGAACATCAAGTAAGCTGAACAGTGTATTAAAAATACAAAGCAACAGCATAATATAGAAAGGTAGTTCATAATCATGATTGGATCAAAGGAAATGAATTTTCAAAATGTTAACCAGATCAAGGTACTGCACCGGAAAGAACACAAATAACAGTAATGTCAATATACCGGACTCGTGTGGCGCAACTGGAAAAGTGATTTTCTTCACCTGACAAGTAACAAATTGTAACACCCCGCTCTCGGATACCAAATCCTTACCCGGAAACGAAACGCTCGGCATATATAATATTAAATAAATCTAATATTTCACGTAAGCCTCCTGCGTTAAATAAGTATCGAATAATATGAAGCGGAAGCTAAAAAGACTCGGGTAAAACATAAATGCTACTAAGAGTAGAAATTAAACAACTAAAGATAGAAAATGTAACATTTATTATATTGGAAAGCCAAACGAAAACTAAAACGTATGAAACCTTCAAAAGAATACTAAAAGAAAATACAACTTTTCCCAAAGAACAACGTATCTAATGTATATAAAAGAAAATAGAATAAGTAAATGCTTCACCTCCGGCGTCCTCAAACGTCGTCATCAAAGTCTGCCTCGAACTCTGGGTCTACCTGTTCATCCTTTCTCCCCCAAACACATAGAAAAACAATGCATTTGTGGTAAGTACAAAGTATTCAATAAGAAGTAGAAGCTAAGGCTCATTAACAAGTTTTAATATAGTAATTATCTTTATGAGACCGACTCAATCTAGGATTCACTTAATACCCATCGACATGTCATGACTAAGCTGTTTCTAACTTAGCTTATCTTTGTTACATCGGCCTCAAGGGCACTATGCAGGAGTCTTTGCCCACCACGAGACATCTGGGTGCAACTATTAGTGGATCACACCAATAGCCACGGGCTAGTCCGATAGTATCTGGCGTTCGGTGAAGTCCTACACTCCTGGTGCCCTCTCAATGGCCGACAAAGTTATTCATCCACACGAGTACCCTCTACTCCTCGTGCCTGTAGAAAGGCCATCAAGTTTACTCATGTTATCCGAAAGCCTACACATATAAACTTGTGCCTATCCAAGAATGACATGATGTTTAGTCTTTTACTAGTGAAGTATGTAATCATCATTAGTTGTTAACTAGCCACCTAGTTGTTTTCAAGTAAGTTTCCTCACAACTCAACTCTCTTTCCTAGACCTCTAGACACGGACAAGGTTTAGCAAAATACACAGACATTGATGAACTCTAGATCACCAAAGCACAAGCCCTTTCATACCTTTCCGATGGTCCCGGACTTCAACTCCCTTTAAAATGCGTCCGGTGCAGGAACAAGCTTATCGAGAACTCAATCGGGGCTTGTTTATGTTTAATTAATCTTATTCAAGCTCATTAACAAAACTACAACTCATGTTAAGCATCAAAATAACATTAATACAAGATCCATTGTCAGCAAATCATTTATTCATATTTTTACGAAAAAGTAAATAACATAACACAACACTACCCAACAACTATACATTATATATTTATTAAATCATCCCTTTTTTTTTTTTTGTTTAAGAGGCTGCACAGTCGAACTAGGAGGAAAAATTAAATGTCTCTAATATACCACACACGGCGTAAAATAATTAGATGCAGCGTTATATATATATATATATATATATATATATATATATATATATTACCGTAGCTATATATTTGCTTTTTTTCTTTTCCTTTTTCTTTTTTTTTTCCTCGGCACCTTACAGCTAAGGCAGCTAACATCAACTAGCATTAGGTCTCATATATTTTCCCTTCTATTCCGACCAATTCCCAGGCCAAGTACATATATATGCATATAAAAAGAAAATAAAGAAGCAGGCTTATCCCAAGCAAAAATACGCAGCAATACTGAATAATTAAACATATACTTAAATCCGACTGAACACCCCCTTACAAAACGAATCAAAACACAAAATCTAGCCTCTATAAACCATAATTAATTTATAGGAAGAGCCTCTTACCTTTTAGCAAGCTATTCCTACCAAACCTTGACAAGGTCCTAACTTTCGGGTGTTGAATCGGCGATATATAACATTAAATAAATTCAGCATTATATGTAAGCCTCTACGTCGTCGTATCGAGTTAAGCAAAACGGAAGCTATAAAGACTCGGATGAAATAAAAAAATGCAACTAGAATAGAGTACTATTCATACTAAAGATAGAAAGGTTATCTTACAACAAGAGGTTCAAATTTACAAAGTACGATATCTCAAAGTAAATGTACAACATTGTCTTGAAATAGAAATACAACAATGTTTGGGAAATCAAGCAACATAGTCAAGTACATGGTTTTAATACAACAAATGAAAGTCTAGCATATCATAGCATCAAGATTCACACGTCATCCTTATAATCCTCATCAAACTCCGAAGCAACCTGTTCATCTTCTCATACAACACAACAAAACAAGCATACAATAGAGGTAAGTACAAAAGTACTTAGTAACATGTAGAAGCTTTTGAACAACTTAGTTTTATAACGAAAGGTTAAACAATTATTAATTAATTTGTCTTTCATGAACATGACTCAAACTCCAGGTTTCACTTCATGCATGCTTATCAATATGTCATGAGATCCTACTTGTTTCTAGCTTAGTTTATCTTTGTTACATCGGTATTCAAGGCACTACGCATTGTGCTACTCACCATGAAGCAATTATTTGCAACCTATTAGTGGATCACACAAATAGCCACGAGCTAGTCCAGTGGTGTGTGTGTTTTGAGAAGTCCCTCCGTACTTGGGGTCTTAGTAACCTACGTGAAGGATGTTGTTTCTTTGCGCAGCGGATGGATCACGATTTACAAATTACAATACATAAATAAAGTATCTAAATTCCTACAAGGGGGTATAGTATGTCTTACCAATAGCAGGAAGAGAAGCCAAGATCTTCCAATGTGTTCTCCAAACGGTGGTTGGTGGACACCAATTCTTGGTACTAGAACCTCCTTGATATGCTTTCAAGAAAAACTACAAGTTTTTTCTTCAACCAGAAACCCAAGACAAGAAACAAGTTTTTCTCTCTATTTTTGTATGTGTATGTCAAAAAAAAATTCTTTTCTTTTTAAATGTCTTGGAAGAACTCTCTTTATATAGGAGTGTAAATCTTTGGCCTCCAAGTTTCTATTTAATTAAATAAATAATTAAAAAGAAATCACAATAAAAGATAATTCCATTTATAAAAGATTGTGATTAATCAATCAATCAATTACAAATCAATTATATTTTATTAATTAATTATTTAACTAGTAAATAATTAATCACACAAGAAAATCAATTCTAGCACTTTATGACATGGGAGGCGCCACACCTAGGGTTTTAGGCCCACAGAAAATGTCTTTTCATGTATTATATTATTTAGCCCAACTAATTAATATTTCGCATATCAATTAATTGGCCCAGCCAATTAATTATCACTGAGGCCCAATAACAAGAAAAATACCCGAATTACAGGAGCCACATTGGGGACCATGGACCTATAACCAGTAGCTCCAATAATTAAGTAAAATATTCATCGAACAAAATATTCATACTTAAATTATTAATTTCGGGATTACGCCACCATAAACTCAAAACTGAACTCTACCAATTATAGATATATACTTACACTCAATCCTATGAGTAAATAAACGTCCACTGATATAATCACTACACAC
This sequence comes from Gentiana macrophylla, assembly GCA_026214975.1. Lineage (NCBI taxonomy): Eukaryota > Viridiplantae > Streptophyta > Magnoliopsida > Gentianales > Gentianaceae > Gentiana > Gentiana macrophylla. Next base: position 58,636,400 of record CM047813.1, on the reverse strand, counting down.
GGACTAACCCTCCATAGACTGTCCATTCTGGGTGGGAAGTCTCCGTGAACCCGACTCAGAATATCTTATCCTTATTTAACATTAACCCCCTAGTGATCAATTAGTTCACATATCTGACTAGTAGCTAATTAGTCTAATATGAACTGGGCCCATCGATCATTTTCTCATGGCTAACGAATAAGGGGACTGTCTCTCTACTTCCCGCAGGAAGGAAAGGATTCCACGTCTGTGAAAAACAGAACTACTCACTCATCAGGGAATAGTGCCAACTAGAAGTGACTTGGATCACATATCAAAGTGATCCGTAACTAACACATCAAACACTACCCCGAGACAAGCAGCATCCTGTGATCACCTCAGGATTAAGTTCAATCCATATATGATCATCTAATGATTTAATAAGATTTCCTGATTACGAAATTATATCAAGAAATACAGATTAAATCGGTCCAGTCCTATATGAATGCCATCATATATAAATGCCCCACTTAGGTACCTTCTACCGACAGTCCGGAAAAGACTATCACACCCTTAGGTGTTCTGGGTGCATTATTGGTGTTTTAATCATGAGACTTCAAGTATATCACCACTAACTCAATCCTCACGTGCATGCCATACACTGAGTTAAGTGGTTACATACTGATATACTTAGGCTTTGCAGTAGTGTATACTTTATAAGCACATAGCAAATAATAAGATGAAAAATAAAATCAGCCATAAAAAACAATTACATAAATTGTCTTTCGGGCACAACATCTAACAATCTCCCACTTGCACGAATGACAAGTAATAATTGTTTTAGAGCACACCCTATCTTTATTACAGCATGCTCTATAGTAAATGACTCATGTTCCTAATACCCATGTTTTCCAAGTGCCTCGAAAATACTTCTATGGAAAGCGTCTTTGTGAACAGATCAGCAAGGTTGTCGGCTGAGGGGATTTTCGTGACGGAAATGTCTCCTCGTTGAGCAATCTTTCTGATCAGATGGTATTTCCTCTCTATATAGTTTGACTTCAGGTGACTCCGGGGTTCTCTGGAATTTGACACGGACCCATTGTTGTCACAGTAGAGACGTATCGGATGTTCTGGATTTGGGATTACTCCTAAATCTCCCAGGAACTTCTTGAGCCATACCGCTTCCTTAGCTGCCTCAGAGGCCGCTATATATTCGGCTTTCATAGTCGAGTCGGCTGTTCTAGACTGCTTGAAGCTCCTCCAGACTACTGCTCCGCCTCCCAGAGTAAACACTGAGCCTGATGTCGATTTACGATCATCCTTATCATCGACCGTCGAAGTCGACCGTACTACTGGTATATCCAGTTTCGCACCTAAATATACAAGCATATAATTCCTCGTTCTCTTAAGATACTTGAGGATATTCTTCGCTGCTGTCCAGTTCTCCAAGCCTGGATTTGACAGAAAACGGCTGACCAAGCCCACACCGTAGCTGATGTCTGGTCTAGTACACAACATAGCGTACATCAGACTACCAACAGCCGAAGTATATGGTACTCATCCCATACTCTCTATTTCCTCAGATGTCTGAGGACACTGTTTCGTAGAGAGTTGAATACTGTGACGGGTTGGTAGGAAACCCTTCTTTGCATTCATCATGTTATAACGCAACAACATCCTATCTATGTAAGATGCCTGGGATAGAGCCAACATCCTGTTCTTCCGATCCCGTATAACTTGGATTCCTAAAACATAACTCGCCTCTCCTAAATCTTTCATTTGGAACTGCGGGGCTAACCAATTCTTCACATCTGACAACATCCCCTTATTGGGTCCAATTAGCAGAATGTCGTCAACATACAACACTAAGAACGCCACCTGATATTTGACGACCTTCTTGTATACACAAGGCTCATCAAAGTTTTGTTCAAAACCTTACGACTTGATGGTTTCATCAAATCTATGATTCCAAGACCGAGAAGCTTGCTTTAACCCATAAATGGACTTGAGCAACTTGCACACTTTGTGCTCTTGGCCTTTCTCGATGAATCCTTCTGCTTGCTGCATATATATTTCCCTATCAAGATAGCCATTAAGGAAGGCTGTCTTAACATCCATCTGCCAGATCTCATAATCTAGACATGCAGCAATCGAAAGGAGGATCCGAATGGACTTCAGCATTGCCATAGGGGAGAAGGTCTCTTCGTAGTCGTTTCCCTCTCTCTGTGTGTAGCCTTTGGCCACTAGCCAAGCATTGAAGGTGTCAACCTTTCCATCCACTCCTCAATTTCTCTTGTAGATCCATTTGTTGCCTATGGGTTTAACACCCTCAGGGCAATCTACAAGTTTCCAGACTGAGTTAGAGTACATAGACTCCATCTCCTGATTCATCGCATCAACCCACATGTCCATATCAGAATCATCTGTAACCCTGCGATAGGACACTGGATCATCCTCCACTCCATCAGAGATGGCGACATTCGTCTCTGGTTGTATACCGTACTGCACTGGTGCCCGAGACACTCTGGCAGTACATCTGAGTGGTCTAGGACTGTCAAGGTCGTCAGGTGTATCAGTAGTGTTGTTATCCGTGACACTAGGTGTCACCCGTGGTCTGACCTCGTCCGAACGTAACTCCTCGAGTATAATTTTACTCCGAGGCTTGAAGTCCTTCATGTACCGATCCTCGAGAAAAGTGGCATTAGTCGAAACTATTACCTTCTAATCTTCCGGATCATAGAAGAAACCTCCTCGTGTCCCTTTTGCATACCCTACAAATAGACATACTTTCGTACGTGCTTGCAATTTGCTAGTCTTGTCCCCCAGCACATGTGCAGGACAACCCATCAATGGGTGTTTTCTCGACAGACTTTGACGTCACCACATTTAGAATGCGGACCGCTGTTTCTGGACATGTCCCCAAAAGAAAACCGGTAGTGACGCGTAGCTCATCATTGATCTGACCATGTCTATCAATGTCATATTTCTCCGCTCAGCAACTACGTTTTGCTAAGGCGTTCTAGGCGCGGAATGTTGGGAGCAGATCCCTTGTTCCAAAAGATAGTCACTGAATTCAGTATCTAAGTCCTCACCTCTGCGATCAGAGCAAAGGCATTTCAAAGACTTGCTTAGCTGCCTTTCAGCTTTTGCAAGGAATTCCTTAAACTTACCAAAAGTTTTGGATTACCTGTGCAGTAGATAAACATATCCGAATATCGAGTAGTCGTCAATGAAAGTCACAAAATAATTGAATCTGCCTCTAACCTGTACATTCATCGGACCACACAGATCTGAATATACCAATTCTAGAGGTTCTTTGGCCCTCTTACCCTTTGACGTGAAGGGACGCTTAGTCAATTTTCCCTCCAGGCAAGATTCACAGACTGGCAGTGAGTCAACATATAACTCACTTAAGGGACCGTCTTTAGCCAGTCTTTTGATTCTTTCCAAGGAAATATGACCTAGCCTAAGGTGCCAAAGATATGTTTTATCTTCGTGAGAAACCTTTTAGCATAACTTTGATGTGCTACTTTAAACATTTCAGTATTAGGCAGTGAAGTATCGGTTGGTTTAATGACATACAGTCCGTTTTCTAACATTACAGAACACAAGTTACGTCTATTTCTGGAAATAATAATCTTATTATACTCAATAGATAAAGAATACAGTTGTTCTTGCAAAACAGACATAGAAATTAAATTTCTTCTAAAATGCGGAATATAAAAGACATGGTCCAATTTAAGGACTTTATTTCCAAACATTAAACGAACTACTCCCACTGCTTTCACTGAAACTACTGCCCCGTTGCCAACTCTCATCTCATGAGCCCCATCCTCTAGATCCTCATATGAACTAAGGATCTGCAAAGAAGAACAAACATGGTTAGTAGCTCCAGAATCCAGTATCCAAGTTGATACATCTTTAGCTACACTGTAGGATTCCAAGACAAGTAAATTACCGGTCTTATCCTACCCCTTGTTTGTTTGGCCCTTTCCTTCCTTCACCTCTTTAAGATATTTTGGGCAATCCTTGCGCCAATGCCCTACTTCTCCGCAGTGAGAGCACTTACCCTTAGGTTTGGAAGGAGTTGCCTTTTTCCCTTTCTTCTTCATGGGCTTCCATCTCTGTTCTTTTACAGGTTTGACCTTCGACTTTCCCTTTGTTCCAGAGGTTGACGATTTGGCCTCAGCCACATTGGCTACAGCCTTCTTTTCCCCTTCTCGGGTTCTACTGTTAGAGTAGACACCCTCGAACACTTGCAGCTCGTTTATCAATCATGTCAAGTCAAACTTAAGCTTGTTCATGACATAATTGGTCTTGAACAGAAAGAAATCAGGTGAGAGTGATTCGGGAATCATGCTCACTTGAGTCACTTCATCAAATTAGAACCGTGAGTCTCGGCATCAGTAAAGTAATTGATCAAGTTCATCACATGACCCGTCACCGACTGACCCTTCCTCATATTCGCGTTTAACAGCCATCTTGATAGCTTTGTGTCGGGCTTGATCAGAAGGTGCGCCAAACATGGAGGTAAGGCTCCGCATGATTTCTCTAGCAGTTGCAAAACCTTAACATTTGGTCATAATGATTTCCGACATCGAGGCTAGCATGATGCCCCACGCCTTGTTATCAGACTCAGTCCACTTCTGCCTATTTTTTTGTCGGCTTTTGAGGACTGGACGGTAAGTGCTGGAATGTTCGAGGTCAGAACATGTTGAACATTTTCGAAGATGAGCACAACGTTTAAGTTACTTTCCACTTAGCAAAATTGGTTCCGGACAACTTATCATTCAACAGTAAAGAAATTTGCGACGACACGATGTTGTAAATAAATGACATAAATTAAATTCAAATTTTACACTACTAATAAATGTATAGTCTATCCTACCGTTCCAAGGATCATGTCTCACACCTCAGTGCCGCCTTAGGGTAGGTGAAAGACGCGACGACTAAATTGAGATCTTTCTCTCTCGATGATTAAAATAGAATCGAACATCAAATTTTTAATCCCCGATTACCTTTCTTTTTCAGCTAAGGTATTACCAAAAATACCCATAATGAGTATGACCTACTATTTCAGATTTTAGGTAGACCACGAGTATGCCGCCTTAGGGTCGGACAGTGACCCGACGAGTACCCAAAATCCTATCCTTTCGGAGACCAAGCCTTAAATTTTGATAGCGGTGAAGGCCTTCCTTAAGGAGGCCGGTCCCAAGAAGGCACGAGGCGTCACCATTCTCACACGTTGCTTGTGTCAACAGTAGAGGCCGTGGGGTCGGCTGTCGCCTTCCCCGCTCCCACTCAATATTTTGAAAAAGTGGTAGGTTTACTGATTTCGTTTTTGGACTTGATGTATCGTTAAGGAACAATAAATCATAGGCCCGAATGGTGTCGGTTATGTGGGCTAGCCCACCCGACCTATTCATTGGAACATATGTGGTCGTCGGACGGATCAGTGCTTGGGGAGCTCCGTTGAGCCGAGTTGCTCGCAGGATAGCTCAGCCTTGCCGGACCTCCGTGTAAACGCCACACGTGGAGGGTTAAGTCAATCGAGCCGTGGCTAAGTTGACCCCCCAACCATGGTTTGACCATTTTCGAACCATATTCTCCCATAATTGTTCAATCCCTTAACATCAAATTTTCACGTAGACACTACGGACAAAAACACAATCTCGTCAAGGTTTCAGGATTTTACTCCCTATGCTTTCGCAATGTGGGATTCACCGAGAATCCATCACCTAACCTTGACGATTGACAAAACCCGGAATCTTGGGTTTCCCTAATTAGTTTCTAATTAATATCATACAATTAATTAAAACTAATCGCGTGTTGTATACATGCCCAACTAATTTCTCGAATTAATTTCTACATGTATATGCATATGGAGTGGAATTCATGATATGATGCATGTCATGGCAATTTTCCGGCTCTACACATATATCCTAAGCATGCATACTAGTGCGGAAAATAAACATCAAGATGGACCGTTGGCACCCCCGCATCTAACCTATTTTCTAGGAATAAAATAAATTAAATTACAATCTTCAAATCTTCATCCGCACTGAATCGATCTTTACACGAACCACGAGCCACGAGCTTCGAAGGAGAGAAGGGGCCGATCCAAATTTTTTTAATATATAAACATATATATAATCATTGAATATATATATATATATATATATATATATATATATATATATATATATATATATATATATATATATATTAAAATATCCGACCTTACCAAAAAAAAAAAAATCACTGCCGGCGCCCCTCTCTCCCAATATTCTTGGGATTCATCATCTTCATCTTCAAGATCTTCATGTCTTGAACCCGGATCGATTACATAAAATTTACAAACTTTTCGGAAATAAAAATTGCATAAAATTTAAATTAAAATTCATATGCTTAATCGATACTAATCGAAAAAACTACAATAGATCTAACGGTAAACAAGTGCCAACCCCAATCCATCTCTTCAACCACAACAACCAATCACACCAAAAATTATACACGCATGAAATAAAAATTTCTACATGCAATTCCACTCCTTTTAAATCGTTTATCTATGAATATAATTCATAAATTGTGGAACCTCGTTCTGATACCACATGAAGGATGTTGTTTCTTTGCGCAGCGGATGGATCACGATTTATAAATTACAATACATAAATAAAGGATCTAAATTCCTACAAGGGGGTTTAGTATGTCTTACCAATAGCAGGAAGAGAATCCAAGATCTTCCAATGTGTTCTCCAAACGGTGGTTGGTGGACACCAATTCTTGGTACTAGAATCTCCTTGATATGCTTCCAAGAAAAACTACATGTCTTTTTTCAACCAGAAACCCAAGACAAGAAACAAGTTTTTCTCTCTATTTTTGTGTGTGTATGTCGAAAAAAAATTTCTTTTTATATGTCTTGGAAGAACTCTCTTTATATAGGAGAGTAAATCCTTGGCCTCCAAGTTTCTAATTAATTAAAAAGAAATCACAATAAAAGATAATTCCATTTATAAAAGATTGTGATTAATCAATCAATCAATTACAAATCAATTATCTTTTACTAATTAATTATTTAACTAGTAAATAATTAATCACACAAGAAAATCAATTCTTGCACTTTATGACATGGGAGGCGCCACACCTAAGGTTTTAGGCCCACAAAAAATGCCTTTTCTGTGTATTATATTATTTAGCCCAACTAAATAATATTTCGCATATCAATTAATTGGTCCAACCAATTAATTATCACTGAGGCCCAATAACAAGAAAAATACACGAATTACAGGAGCCAAATTGGGGACCATGGACCTATGACCAGTAGCTCCAATAATTAAGGAAAATATTCATCGAACAGAAAATTCATACTTAAATTATTAATTCCGGGATTACACCACCATAAACCCGAAACTGGACTCTACCAATTATAGATATATACTTACACTCAATCCTATGAGTAAATAAGCGTCCACTAATATAATCACTACATACGGGCTAACCCTCCATAGACTATCCATTCTGAGTGGTAAGTCTCCGTGAACCCGACTCAGAATATCTTATCCTTATTTACCATTAACCCCCTAGTGATCAATTAGTTCACATATCTGACTAGTAGCTAATTAGTCTAATATGAACTGAGCCCATCGATCATTTTCTTAGGGCTAACAAATAAGGGGACTGTCTCTCTACTTTCCGCAGGAAGGAATGAATTCCATGTCTGTGAAAAATTGAACAACTCACTCATCAGGGAATAGTGGCAATGAGAAGTGACTTGGATCACATATCAAAGTGATCCGTAACTAACACATCAAACACTACCCTGAGACAAGCAGCATCCTGTGATCACCTCAGGATTAAGGTCAATACAAATATGATCATCTAATGATTTAATAAGATTTCCTTATTACGGAATTATATCAAGAAATACAGATTAAATCGGTCCAGTCCTATATGAATGCCATCATATATAAATGCCCCACTTAGGTACCTTCTACCGACAGTCCGGATAAGACTATCACACCCTAAGGTGTTCTGGGCGCATTATTGGTGTTTTAATCAAGAGACCCTAAACTCTGATTAAGTTCACCATGGACTAACAGTTCAAGTATATCACCACTAACTCAATCCTCACGTGCATGCATACACTGAGTTAAGTGGTTTACATACTGATATACTTATGGTTTGCAGTAGTGTATACTTTATAAGCACATAGCATATAATAAGATGAATAATAAAATCTGTCATAAAAAACAATTACATAAATTGTCTTTCGGACACTACATCTAACACTACGGAGTTATTCACTTTATACTGACCACACGAGACATCACGATATAGACGTGTGCCTTACCAAGAATAACATGTTGTTTAGTGATGTGATCCGTAACCGAATCAGATCCGAAAATTCCTGAGGACTTGACTGAAGGCACCAATAAGACGAGCACCTCGACCCTTGGCTAACCTGTAACCAAAAACCTTGGTACATATGGACACCCACAAGGTTCGCTCACAAACTCGATAAGTCTGGTTTGGAATCTTCCAACGTGAGAAACTCACCAAAGCTTAAAAGTTTCAAATAAAATATAACGAGAACAATTCACAGCCAGACAGTCAGCAAGTAAATGCTCTTCGGGAACCTTTTCATTCTCCTCAGTGATCGCCTCTACCACGATCGACTCTTGGACTACCTCCGATTCTACTCCAACAACCTCCTCCAATTTCTCCTTAGAATTCGGCTTTCTCTCCTCAACCAAATTCTCATCATCATCGCATGTCAACTCATCCCCTCGAGTGGTTGCAATCTCTATGGTGTTCTCGACATTCTTCTTTGGGGTTGATGACGGTCAAAATATACCCGTAAAAGTCATCAACATTGTCCTTAAATCGGGATTAATAATGTATATTTTATATTGAATCACATGTTTTTATTGATTATTTAATGTTATGTGATTAATAAGATATAATTTGGTATTTATCCATTTTTATTATATAATTTGGTATTTATCCGTTTTTTATTTAAATATGATTTATTTAGGGATAAATATTTATTTTGCAGATTAAGATAATTTTTGGAGGATAAATATAAATGGAAGAATTAAATTACAAGATAAATCCAAGATGCATTGAAGATAAAGATCGGATAAGCACAAGAAGAGGAGTAAGGCATGACAAGAGCCGGCGAGCCAATCAAGTGTGGCGCCGACTTAGGATGCGCATGAAGGGGGGGGCGCATTTCAGTTTTAATGATCGGCCGGGAGTTATCTCTATTTGTTTGACATTTTGAAGTATATATTTTAATTAGCTTGAACCCCTATAAATAGAGGCATACATTACACGCCATACACACCTTAGAAATACAATATTCCAATGCTTTTATCAATATAGTTCATTGTTTTCTTTTTATTTATGTTCTTTCATTACGGAGTCGTTAGAATCTCCGGTTAGAGATCGTATCGAGGAGTGGGAATCACGCTCGTCTTCGAGGGTAATGTCTACTCTATTATTCAATCTTTATTCGTAGATCTAATTTATTTCGTTATGGAGTAGTCGTTTTGTGTATTGATTTCGTGATGTAGTTAATTAACGAACCCATGTTTATATAGATCTGAGACGTAAAGACGTTTCACGAGCAAATCTGGTTCAGATCTGAGCTTGTTGGTAGCGAGCCTATGTCTCATTGTTAGCAAGATCTGTGATGTTCTAGATTTGTCTGTGAACGGCTTCGACTACGTCAGGTTCTCTGCTTCGTAATTTAAACGAGTAATTAAACTTGATCAACTTAATTATTTGTCATCGTAATTTAACATGAGACCCAAAAAGTGATTGTTATTTAGGACTGAGATTGAATCGGTGTCTAAGAAGTACGCCTAACCATATGAATGTTGCTTAGATGAGGTTCCGGTTTATACCGGCATCCCTAGTTTCGTAATTGTGTCAGAAGTTATATGAGATGGAGACTAAAAATGTGAAGTCACATAATGGAGACACGATGATCTAGATGGCCTAACCGGTGCTAGATCTATTTTAGGGGATAACTCCCGTAGTCAGAATAATTAACCTTAAATGTCTTGTTTTGTCTCGTCATCAATCTACATAGCATGGGGGAGTAATTACTACTAGCGTTATCAATACCGTTTGTCAATTATTTATAAAACCTATAAAAATAAGTGTCTTAGTGTCGTTGTGTCTTGTGTTGGTTTTGTGTTTCTATTGTGTCAATTTTATTTCTGCGTTATTTGTTGGTCGTAGACCGCCTTTAATTTGCTTTTAATTTGATAAGTCATATTTCGTTTAAGCCGAGTCTCTGTGGGATCGACCTCGACTCTATCTAACTATACTACGATTGAACCTAGTTCTCTTGCTAGTGTGTTATTTAGGTATCGAGTATTTTTATTACTTGGACCGTGCATCAGGGATACTAACATTCACCTGGGTGTCCGTAGGTGATGTCTCACGTAAACTACACATTTTCTGCAAAAAATCAGAGAAATCATAATAGTAATGATCACTCCCGTGACAATGACCGTAATAAAAAGAAAATAGCCCTGTAGAAGTTTTCTTAACCACCTCTGTACCATCACGGTTACCTCTTCCACCACGATTACTTCTACCACTATAGTATCTCTACAACCACCTCTTTCCGTTAACATGTGCTGAATTTGAGGCTTCATATCATCCATCATATCATCAAAATGTTGTTAAAGGTGTAGTAGAGTCACGGGTGTAATAAAAATCATAGTGAAACACTCGGCTGATTTATTTTTAACCAATCAGAGAAGAAAAGAAAAATTAAATAGGTCAAACGATGGTCAAATTCGGTGGCATGATTCAATGGTATGGAAAAAAATAAGAACAACGAAAATGCGGCTGTGATTTTTTTTGTTTGTGATATAGAATGAAGATCACGACACAACGAAGCATGCAGGCCGGTAAATTTTGTTGTTGTTTTTTGTTTTTAAGGTCAGAAACAGGTACGCAAGAACAAAGGGAAAAACTTTTTTTTTTTCCGGGAAAATTATAACAAGAACAGGAATGAAAAAATAAAGGGATATTTGGATACCGTCAGTGTCGAACTTTGATACCAACTGATCTGTAACTGAATAAGATCCGAAAATGCCCGAGGATTTGACTGATTGCACCAATATGACGAGCACCTCGACCCTTGGCTAACCTGTAACAAAAAACCTTGGTATATAAGGGCACCCACAAGGTTCGCCCACTACCTCGATAAGTCCGTTTTGGAATCCTCCAACGTGATCAAATAAATGATCTAATAAAAAAATAAAATAAAATCTAATAATAAATAATAACAAAAATCTAATAAAATCTGTCCTGGAAACGATGTGGGATAAATGATCAAATAAATGGGCTCCAAGCGAAAACGTCTCATCTTCATCACATCATTTAGGCTTCTAAATACACTAGTACGTATTTTATTAATCATTAACTAGCCACCTAAATATTTTCAAGGCAAAAGCTCACTTACACTTCTATTCCGTCACTTAGAAATCTAGACACAACAAAGACTATCACGTACACAGACATTGATGGATACTAATCCATCAAAGCACAAGGCCAATTATACTCTTCTGATGGTTCAAATTTTTAACTCTTAGAAAGAATCCATTCGGTACCAGAACTAAACACATCAGAAGCTTAATCATGGATTTTCCTTGTTCATATAATGTTATTAGATCAAAAAACAACATTCAAAACTAGATTCGGGGCTCAAAACACCTTAAATCACAAAACATGGGGTTTGGCACGCGCTGTGCACCTTTGGCGCGGGCTGAACCTAAGCAGCAAAAGGAACAACATTCTATTTCTGTTTTGGCATGCGCTGAACCCTTTCAACGAGCGCTAAAAGCTCTCTGATCTTTTAGCCACATTCCGTTTCACTTCTGGCGCGTGCTAAGCTCTATTGGCGCTAAAAGCTCTTTACACTTATTGTCTACTCTCAGGACACCTTCGGCACATGCTAAAATGCCTCGGCGCGCGCTGAAGGGTCAAAACTGCCCTAAACATGATTTTCTCAACACTTTACGATTTCGAATCTAGTTCCAACCTTTTTGACACAAAATAACTCAGAAAACAACAGTAATACCGGTCAAACACGTCATATCAACTCATAACTCCACAACAACTTTATATATGAATTCTAACATCAAAAGCAACTCAAAACACAACCCATACATTATGAAACCCAAATTTCTCAACATGAAAACCCTCTTACTAGTTACAAGAAAATCCAAAGCAATCCTTCCAAGAAACTGCATCACCTCTCAATGCTCTAACCCAAAACCTTTTGATCAAAAATTTATTCAAGAACTAATTATGTTCAAGGTTTCTAATGATTCAGAACTACGAATTAAACCTAGAAAAACTACAAAACTTGATCAAATCTTGATGATCTCAAAACTAGGGCAAAATCATTACCTTCACAAAACTTTGAAATTTTGATATCAAAACGATCTCCTTCCCGTGACGATAAAAAATCTCTACTAAAAACTGAAAAATGTCAAGAACTATATGAGAATTTACGAAAATTCCCTTTGCTTGTTTTCTGACTTTGAGAGGAACATAGTTCGAACTTTCAAATTTCCATCTTCTGACAAACTTCCCTTTTTACTTGGAAGTTTTATATTCCCTAAATAAAACCTCCCTCGTAAATTCCCCTTTCTATTTTTTACTAAAAACTTAATCCATAATAATTAAAAATAATATTCGGAATATTATGTAAAATGACCCGTCTACTCTTTCCCAAATATTCAAAATATTGCTTTCCTCCCCCCTTAAGAGGAGTTTCGTCCGCGAAATTGAAACATAAAGAAAATTTGGGAACTCAAGGATCATGTCATCCTCAATATCCCACGTCGCCTCGTTCGGTGAATGATTTCTTCATTAAACCCAAAGCAAAGGGATCAAATTTCTCTTGGACTTAACTTTCCCTTTTTCCCAAAACGTTTAACTCCCTTCCTCGGTAAAGCTCAGATCTAAACTCATTCTCCCACATCGAACTCTAGTGGTCTTCTTCGAATGTCGGCCCAACATTTTTGACGATCTTGAGCCGCTTTCAGATTCTTCTTGACAAAAAAAAAACCCTTTTTTGCTTGATCAACTATTTCCGGCCCGGTAACATGTTTCTCTCCGACTTCATCCTAAAACAGCGGCGTTCGGCATATTCTCCCATACGAAGCTTCAAATAGAGGCTCTCCCAAACCGGCATGATAACTGTTACTGTAAGCAAACTTTATGATAGGAAGGTAATCATACCATGATCCGCCAACTTTCAAAACACAAGCCCTTAACATGTATTCAAGCTTTTGAATTGTTCTCTTCGACTGTCCGTCTGTTTGAGGATGAAAGGCCATACTCAATTCCAACTTAGTACAAAAATCCTTTTGTAACACTTTCCAAAACCGATTGATAAACCGGCTATCCAGATTAGATACTATTGATATAGGCACTCCATGCAACTTCACAATATTGTCCAAATAGAATGTCATCAACTAATTTCGTGACATATCAACTTTTTCTGGCAAGAAATGGGCATAAGTCTATCCACAACCACCCATATCATGTCATGTCCACTCTTGGTTTGTGGTAAACCGGTAATAAAATCCATGGTAATCTTATCCCACTTCCATTCGGGGTTATCCAAAGGTTTAAGCATTCCACCCGGCCTTCTATGTTCTACCTGAACTTTTTGACAAATGTCACATTTAGCCACTTACTTTTCAATCTCAAGTTTCTTGGAAGGCCACCAAAATCGTTCTTTCAAATCCCTAGACATTTTCGTAGCTCCTAGATGAACAGCAAAAAAAATTCTATGTGCTTCATCCATAACCCTTTGCCTTAAGTCTCTGACATTTGGTACGCATAACTGTTCATGATACCAAAGATTCTATTCTTGTCTAACACATATCCCACAGTAGGATTTTCTCTTGCAACACACTTCAAATCAAACAAAACTAGATCTTCGTCTTGCATTTCCTGATTATCTTCCATCATCTCTGATCTAGCCAACAAAGGAGCCACAAACTGACGAGCTGTACACTGATCAATACCCCGGATACTCAGCCCATAAAACTTTCCAACCACATTTTGAACCGCTGAAACCGCACTAACCGTTCTTCTCCTCAAAGCATCTGCCAGAATGTTAGCCTTTCCCGGGTGATACGAAATATCTAAGTCGTACACATTCAAAAACTCCAGCCATCTCCTTTGCCTCATGTTCAAATTCACTTGAGTAAAGAAGTACTTCAAACTCTTATGATCCGTGAAGATTCTGGCCTTGACCCCATAAAGATAGTGTCTCCAAGTCTTTAAAGAAAACACTATAGCTGCTAACTCAAAGTCATGCGTTGGGTAATTCTTCTCATGCACCTTAAGTTGTCTAAATGCATAAGCTATTAATTTTCCTCCTTGCATCAACACACAACCTAACCCTTTTCTTGAAGCATCGGTGTAGACATCGTAGTTATCAAAGATCTCTGGAACTGCCAAAACGGGTGCCGATGTCCACTTTGTTGGATCGATAATGCATGAAATACACTCTAGAATGGGGGCAGGGTTGAATAGAGTGTGGGGAGTTTATAGTACTTTTTTTAATTAATCAAGTAAAGACACAATAATTACGAGTAGGACCAAAATAGTACATAATTACTAATTTGTTAACCGGAAGCTGTTTAATAGAATTATTCATTTGTGTATATTACACCTAGATGATCGAGGTATCCACTATGTGTGATATATTACCGACAGTTAACAAAGTAAACAGCAAAGTATATGTGCTAAAATATGTAGGCAAATAGAATACATGCAATTTAACAGGCTGTTGTTAAACAAGTTAAAGCACAACAAGAACTAACTTAGAAAATTCTAGCAAGTCTTTGGTATTACAATATATTCTGAACTAGATTCTAAGAAAATGTAGTTCACTGAACAACTATTACAGGTTCTTCAAATACCAGGATACAGTTCAGTTCTAAATACTCATCCAAGGAGTACAACTTGTCCTAGACTGACCAATCAGAAATGTTCCGAGACTGTTATTCTATCTTTGATAGATGTCTGATTTGATTAATAGGAACATAAGACTATCCTGATCACAACATGGTCTATAGCTCTATAACTACTAAGGTTCAAACACTTGGTCAGTGATGACATACAAGGGAGGTCCAAACACTCAGATACGCATGACACACTCTTATTATATCAGGACTCATTTAGTGAAACAGTAGGCCTATTACTAAGGTTTAATGAGATGAAAATCAGGAAACCAACAAGTCTTAAGATCAGCAGCACAAGCAAAGAGCAGACATACAAAGACATTAGCATATACAAGTTAATCAAGACAAGGGCCAAAAGTTTAACAGTCAGTCTTCAAGGGAATGCTACCAAAACTTCTCAACAGTGTAATCACTACTACAAAATAAGATATAGGTCACACTTAAGATTAGATAACAATCACAGTTTCAATAAAACCGAGACAACGAAAATATATATATCACACTTACAACTTTCTATCACACTTATTGAAAAACTGAGATAAGTTATATTAATCAATCTCATTTTTAAAGTGTGACTTAATTGATTTGATTTTTCTGTCACAGTTATTGGAAAACCGAGATAAATTATTTAAATCAATCTCATTTTTAAACTGTGATTGAATTGATATGATATTTCTGTCACGGTTTCTAAAAAGCGAGATAAATTATATCAATCAATCTCACAAACAGTGACATAATTGATATGATATTTTTGTCACAGTTATTCAAAAAACGAGATAAATTGTACCGATCAATCACACTTTTAATCTGTGACTAAATTGGTCTGATATTTTTGTCACGGTTATTAAAAAAGTGAGATAAATTATATCAATTAATCTTATTTTTAAACTGTGACTGAATTCATGATATTTTTGTCACAACTATAGAAAAAGTGAGACAAATTATATCCACTAATAAGAAAAGCGACATAGATCACACTTATCTAAAGATAAGGATCACACTTTTAGAAAACCGAGACAAGTAAAATGTATATTTATCACACTTAATTTTTTATCACAGTTATTAGGTGTGAAAAAAAAATGATCACAATTTTTTAGGCGTGATTGAAATAATAATAGATCTTTGCTTTTAAGTGTGATAACAACTACTAAAATAGATCACAGTTTTTAAATGTGTTGATATTATAATCGATCTCGGTTTTTAAGTGTGATAACAACTATAATAGATCACGATTTTTAAGTGTGATAACAACTATAATAAATCACAGTTTTTAAATGTGTTGAATTATAATAGATCTCGGTTTTTAAGTGTGATAACAACTAAAATAGATCACAGTTTTTATTATCACGGTTTTAAGAAAACTGAGACAAGAACATCAATCAATCACGGTTTTTAACTGTGATTAAAATAATATGATATTTTATAATGATATTTTAGATTAGTGTGGTCGAAAATGATAATAAAGTAGGCATCGACCTTAAATGTAATTAGTGTGGTTCCTTAATCCGAGTATCCGGGTTCGAGTCCCGGTGGCAACAAAAAATACGTGTGCGTTTATTTTGTTTTCGAAAAAAGAATGATCACACTTTTTTAGGTGTGATTGAAATTATAATATATCTCGGTTTTAAGTGTGATAACAACTACTAAAATAGATCACGCTTTTAAATGTGTTGAAATTATAATAGATCACACTTTTTAGGTGTGATTGAAATTATAATATATCTCGGTTTTTAAGTGTGATAACAACTACTAAAATATATCACAGTTTTTAAATGTGTTGAAATTATAATAGATCTCGGTTTTTAAGAGTGATAGCAACTATAATAGATCACGGTTTTTAAGTGTGATAATAACTAAAATAGATCACAGTTTTTAAATGTGTTGAAATTATAGTAGATCTCGGTTTTTAAGTGTGATAACAACTAAAATATATCATAATTTTTATTATCACGGTTTCAGAAAAAATGAGACAAAAACATCAATCAATCACAGTCTTTTGACTGTGATTAAAATAATATGGTATTTTATAATGAGATCTTAGTTAATTGTGGTCGAAAATTAGAAGAAAGAAAGCAGCGGCCTAATGGTAAATAGTGTGGCTCGTTAATCCAGAGTATCCAGGTTCGAGTCCCGACAAAGACAAAAATATATGTGTGCTTATATATTGTTTTTGAAAAAAACACTTTTATTGGTGTGATTTAAATTATAATAGATCACGGTTTTTAAGTGTGATAACAACTAAAATAGATCACAGTTTTTAAATGTGTTTTAATTGTAATAGATCTCGGTTTTTAACTGTGATAACAACTATAATAGATCACGGTTTTTAAGTATGATAAGAACTATAATAGATCACAGTTTTTAAATGTGATGAAGTTATAATAGATTACGGTTTTTAAGTGTGATACCAACTATAATAGATCACGGTTTCTAAGTGTGATAACTATTATAATAGGTCACAGTTTGTAACTGTGATTGGATTAAAGTACTTTATGTCACACCTCAATATGTCACACTATGGAAGCCGTGACTAATGTGAATATATCACACTTAAAAACCGTGATCTTTATGCTTTTTTGTAGTAATGAGAATGAAATAAGAACAGGGGCAAGGACAAGCTTTGTACTAGCAGTTGCACTTTGAGGAGAGCAAGAATTCAGTGTACAGTGCCTTATCCACAAGGAAGTGTGTAGGTATCTCAAACCAACCACACTAGGGGCAGATCCTGATTTTTTTATTCTGAGCAAATGAAGTCCTGAACCAAAACTTGAAAATGCACAACCTTACGCTTTAGTGAACCAAGAAGATGCAGTCAAGAAAAAAAAATCAGAAACTGAACATTATGCTCAAAGGAGTGATCTTGGTGCTACCAGCAATCCACAAGTTTTAGATTTCCCAAAATTTTCTACAAATCTTTGTTACTGAATGAGGGACAAATAGACAATTCCTTAATCTGGGCAGCAGACTGACACAAGTTCATATTGCCACTAAAATATGAACTACAAGGCCAAAATCCTTTTAGGGCCTATATGCTAGTTCAAGATTTTGAGGGCGCTTCCTGAACTTAGAAGCTGAATACACAGATTAGGTAAACAACATGACTTCACATAGACCACACCATAAAAAAAAATAAAGAGTTCACACAAACACAAACAACACAGAATTTCAAACAAAGTACACAATCTTAAAGAAATTATGTATATAGACACTTACTGAATCAAGAACAAGGATTCTGAACCATAATTCTTGAAGACCAGAATCTTCCTCAGAGCCTTGAATAGTCAAATGCCTACCCAAGGAATTTAGAAAGCTGATGTTTCCAAGTCTGAACTTGCAATTTCAGTCCTTTGTTGAATTTCGAACTCCAAACTCAAACAAGAAAAATAAAGAACCTTTTGAGAGTGTAAAATGTTGGATTACTAATGAATTGTGATACCGCTTTGAATACACCATTAAATTAACCCTTATTTACCTTAAATTTTGCTCTAGAGAATGTAGATAGGCCCATTATTGTGAAGGAATATATGTTAAACACTGAGTGCAGGTTCCTAAGTTCATAATTCTGCATCTATGTTATTATCCCGAAGATTTGGTACTGTTTTGCCTTGTTTTATGTATTTTTAAGGATTTTTCAAATCTAGAGCACTTAAGGACGAATATGGATCAAGGAAAGAGTATTGGGCCAAGTGGAGTATGTCCAGGAAGAGACATGATGAAAGAAAAGAAGAAATTCAAACCCGATAAACCGAGGGTCTCAGGGAACACAAAACTGAATCTGCCGCATCTACTAGGTCAGTTAGGGTTTATTTGAGTCATAAGTCGGCTATAACATCTATATAAAGCCATATAAACTGATTGTAATATAATCTTCCATTGTATTAAAAATTATTATTATTATTTCACTATACAATTTTGATGCATAAAGTTCTTTTAAGCTTTTGGAGTTTATTGTCTGGTTTCCTTCCCTTCCTTGCCATCTCTAGCTTGAGTGGATCAAGCTATATCTCTATTGTTTAAGGTTTGAAGCTTTGAACGTTCCTTTATGTCTTTAATATGGTAGATCTACTTGTATTTACGTGTTTTAGTTGGTCTGCATGTTTAACAACTCCATTATTTACTTGAATTAATCTGAATTGAGCAATGTAGATTCTCGATTAAGAACCACCGCCCCCGGTAAATTGTCAGTGTATATCGATTTACCGAGGCAATTTTAGGTCACCTTAATCTAGAGATTCATGATAGCTGCGTTGATCGACAGATTTAATTTACATATTAGTAGGCTGATAAACTATTTGCATATCAATATAAATTGGCATGAAGGACTGTTAGTGAAGTGGTAATGTGGACGTTATCTCAATGGACCCTAGGAATGTGCTAGTCATAGTCGATAGCTGCCTAGGCGGGTAAGCGGTATGGGTTAACGGTCAATATTGGCAATTCTAGTTCTTCATGCGTATGGGCTATTACGAACCAATTAAGGAGGGTAGCTTGCATATAGATTGTCTGCTGCCATAGTTGGTGTAGATAGGGTTTGGAGTTGCACCCGTAGCTAAAACTGAATTAAATGCACGATTAGTTTAAGGAAATTATACGGGGAAGTAAACATAAAGATTAACTAGACCAAGTTAGTAGATAGAAGGGATAGGGAAGGAATACCATGTTTCTTTTATGTTCATTGTTGGTCAATGACCACTTATGTATTCTTGATTATATTAGAATTGTCTATGCTTAAGTTGCATTGTCTCTATGGGATCGTCCTTGATTCGCTCTTGCTATACTACGATTGACCTAGTACTCTTGCTAGTAAAATCGACGTAAGGCCCGCGACGATCAAGTTTTTGGTGCCGTTGCCGGGGAAAATGGCCAATTTTAAGAATAAACAAATTTTAACTCTAATTAATGTCATTTTTTTATTTTTATTTTCTTTTTGAGTCTTGAGTCATCTTGAATTAAACCAACACTGTTTAACTGCCAGAATAAGAAATTCTAGGCCCGGTTTAGCGAGGGTTACCCCCGATTTACCGAGGTCCAGAAAATCGAATTCTGACAGCCCTTGTGATTCTGTGTATATCCCTGTTGATTTTAGTTAGTAGGTCCACAACAGTTGGGTTTAATCCCAGCTGAAGCGGATGTTGCTAACCTTTTCTTTGTTTTCTTTTGTCTTTTTTGCAGGAAGATTGGGACACTTCAGAGATTCGGTCAAACAAGAGTTGAAAAGGCAGACAAGTAAAAAAAAATGCCTCGCAAAGTATTAAATATCAAGCCAATTTCCATGTATCCAGGATCAGCAGTCAGAGAGCAATACGAAGCGGACAAGAAGCGTGTGGAAAAGGAAAAAAGAAGCACTTAAGCATGAGCCTTAAGAGAGCTTAACGGAGTGCAACACGTATCGTCCAGGTGAGTTTCCTCTTGAATTAATTGATATATCTTCTTCTGATTACCATTCCGATGATCCTGAAGAGGATCTGGACACTATGTTTTCTGAGCCTGAGGATTACCCAAACTCAGATACCGTAGTGAAGTTAGTAGACCCTGGGACGTTCCCACTCCCGATCTCTATCAATGGTGTATCAGTAGGTTTAGGTCTCTGCGACTCCGGCTCAAGTTGCAATATTCTTCCTTTTTCCCCTATTCAAAGGATTAAAATCCCGGTTTCATGGACCAAACTCGGACCATGACCTTTGTCGATCAAACTAGAGATATGCCTGCCGGTCTGTTGAGGAATTGCGCAATTAAGGCAGGAGGATTCACATTCCCAATAGATCTTACGGTTATAGATGTACCAGAGGATCCTAGTGCCCCAGTTCTATTAGGTAGACCTTTCTTAGCGACCAGCAGGGCGATCATGGACTTCGATAATGGGGAGATAACTTTGAGGACCAATAACGATGCCGTATCTATAAATATCCCAGAGCTCTAGATAATAGGCCGGAATGTTGCATGATGACTTATGGTTCTGGGGGAAGTGAAAATCTTAGAGATAGAAGAGGAGAGGCATAGAAACCTAGAGGTTCTAGTAGAAACTTGTGAGCAGGAATTCATGAGAATGCTGCTGAGAGAACATGAAGAAAAGGGCCATGACCAGACGCTCATGGAAGTCAGTGATTCTTCTAGGCGTAGTGAAATAGAGCTTAAAATGGAAAATATGGAATCCCTGAATGTAAAGGTTAAATCTCGAAGCAGGGGTAGACCTAGTGCACGAGCAAAAAGAGCAAAACGTGCCAGGAGAAGAGCTCAAAACGGTTCTACAATGGTAAAAACCTCTGGAGTAAAGGTTTGCCGAGTTAAAGCCCCAACCCCTGAGTGAGCGAGGATCTGAAGAAAGTCGAGCTCGAGACTATAAACTCAGAACTATTTATCTTGAACCCTTAGTTAAGATAGGAGTCAATAAAAGTAGCCGGATGAAATGATGAGCTTTTTTTCCTCCTACCGCACTTTAGGCTTGAAACCGATGGTTGTTGGGAAGGTTTCTTTTTACTCGTTATGGATTCTAGTGAAGTAGGTTAGGATTGAGTTGGAAGTAGCAACAAAAGGAGTAAAAAACTAGTGAATTTGAGGTCAGGTTTGAGCAGTAAGTTAATGTAAGGTGTGCAGAACAGGTGAACAGAAAAATCTAGAGAAAATAGGCCCTGGTAAATCGGGAGTAACCCCCGGGTTACCGAACTAGGGTATTTTATTTTTTGCCTGTCAGATTAAAAGCAGACCTTTTAATGACACGTGATGGACACATGTTGCATCGGTCAGTCCATCAGTCAGCAAGACCACAACATTTACCCTATTTTCCATCATTTCATCCTTTCCCACACTCCACCATAACTCTACCTCAATCCCATCAATCAAAAACCCCTGAATTCCCTCACCCTCATTACTCATCTACCCACTATCCCACTAAATCCTTCCACCTTCTACCATTTTCTCATATATAAACACCATTCTATCACCATTATTCACCATCTTCATCAATCATCTTCTTCATCTTCACCACCAATTTCTCCATTTCTTCTTCTTCTTCTTCTCTAGGCCAACATCACCACCAAAACCAACCCTTTCTTTCCATTTAAACACCAAAACAACCTTCCTCCATCCTCTATTGTTTGAGTGGCACTTTACTTGCAACCTTGATTAATTGTCGCAGATTCATCATCTTTCTTCATTAACAAAGACAGCCCAGTAAAACTGCACAAAATTAGCCGTGGTAAATCGGGAGTACCTGCCAATTTACCGAGGGTCCTTTTTTCTATACCAGCATCATCTTCAGTCTCTATTATCATCAGGATGACCCTCAAGCATAGAAGAACCGCTCGTCGTCCAAGCGGTCTATATGTTGTATATGGAAATGCCAACTGTTGGACATATTTTAAGTTTTAATGATGAGTGCCAGACTAGCTGTTATAGAGCAAAGGCAAAAAGATATCTAGATCAAATGTACAGGTTTATTAGAGTTTGATTTGTATAGGTTTGATCA
The DNA here is from genome assembly GCA_026214975.1 of Gentiana macrophylla. Lineage (NCBI taxonomy): Eukaryota > Viridiplantae > Streptophyta > Magnoliopsida > Gentianales > Gentianaceae > Gentiana > Gentiana macrophylla. Next base: position 58,613,966 of record CM047813.1, on the reverse strand, counting down.
AACAAGCACTGTAATTTGGTCAGCTGACTTTATCAACAGACATGTCTAGATCAGTAGGGTAACTAGGTCAAGGATTGTCTAGAATCACTAAAGATCAAGGTTGAGGGTACAAACTCGATTCATCAAGGCTAAGGTATCAAACTTAGTATTTAAAGTCAAGGATATGGAATCAGAATTTAGGGAAGTCTGTGATGACCTAAACTGATTACATATACCTTGTGTACAAGGTCTAAGTTCCATATGTTAAGTTGTGATTGGAACTTAGTTATGTTCAAAATGGTGTACTCTAACTTCACAATAAAAAGTTAGATGAGAAGAAGTCACCGATGTGTTATTACAATGAGACTTAAACTCTTTGAGAAATGTATACAATGATGAGGGTCATTATACTTCAGATATTTGCTGAGTATATTTCTCGATTTAATCAAGGTTTATATTGGAAGATTAAAAGGATAAGGATGGATTACAAACCTTGAGATATTCAAAAAATCACTGGCCAAGATAAAAAGAACATTGGAAAGATTCAGAGGATTAACCAATGGATACAAGTCAAAGGGTGGATAGACTGAAAACTGACAAAAAGTAAACTGACAGTTCAGTACTATGAACAGTGACAGAAAGCAAGTCAAGATGGAGACAAACCTGAAATGGCAATGTTTGAAATTCAAACATAAGTCACAGGATTCTCACCTATAAATAGAAGACTCCTGATTCAGATACATGTGATGAAAAACAAATAATCTACTCAAAGTTATCAAGTTTTTTATCAAGAAAATCACCCTGCTAACATACACAGAGGTTTAAATGATTGATCAAGAAATATCTTCAAGTGTAACTTGCTATACATCAAGTATACACACTTGAAGACATCAAGATGCTGATAATTTCATCCTGATCAAGCTGCTGACTGCTGAATCATTTACTTGATTCAAACTTTCTTACAAGAAACCTACTGAAGACAGAGAAGCACTTAGGTGTCAAGAACTGTTGTTTGTGTGGTGGAGCTGGTGAAGAGGCAATCCTACCCTTCAAGGACCAGTGGAATACTTTGGAGAAACAATCCTACCTGTTTCAAGTGTTCAGTTTGTGAAGCCATAGTTATTGGTGAATGATAGACAGCTCAGGGATTTTTGTAACTGCAACCTCAAAGATCTCTAGTGAATTTCCTCCAACATCACAGGAGAAGAGTGGACTGACAGGATTACACCACCTGGAACCACTATAAAATTGCCTACTTACTTTCTGCATTTCGTATGCTGAACACATCAACCCACTGAAACTAGAAACTGAATCACACACCTACACTACTGAGTATCTAATACTTAGTATCATTCTTTTAACAACAAGTAATAAGGCTTAAAGTAAATATATTCCACTTTGCAAAAATTCGATTACATCAACGGTCGAGAGACTCTGAGTGGTCGGCAGACTCATCGAGCGATCAAGAGGCTACGACATTCTTTGAGTTTGTTAACTCCAAAAGTTTTAAGAGTTAAGTTTATTCAACCCCCCTCTAAACTTGACCAAATCCTTTTCAAGGGACCAACAATTGGTATCGGAGCAGTGCTTCTGTTCTGAAGTAATCCTACTTGTTGTGCTTGTGAAAATACTTTGAAAACTTTTTCAAGTTTCTGATTTTCAAAGCTTTGCATCATGGATAACCACCAGTATACTAGGACTATGTTGATGTGTTCCTTTGATCATTTTGATGAGTATAAACATCGTATGCAGGATTATCTAGCTGCAACACATGACGAGATGATGGATGTACTGACTGATGGACCACTAAGGCCATAACTATGGGCAGTGAAACTCAGTATGTTCCAAAGCCAAAAAGAGAGTGGGGTGCTGAATATAGAAAAAGAGCAAACCTCAACAATATTGCAATTGATATCATATACAGAACCTTGGATAGCAATATGTACATGAAAGTGAAGGATTGCTAAACAGCAACGGAACTTTGGGAAAAATTACAACTTATCTGTGCAGGCACTGATGCTATAAATAAAAACAAAGTCTGTGTAGTCAAAAGAAAGTTCCAAGATTTCAAAATGAAATCAGATTAAACCATTGAGCAAATAGAGTCAAAATTCACTGCTATCATGGATGAACTCACCCTACTGAATGTAATCTATACAAAAGAAGAGATCAATACAAGAATCTTAAAAGCCCTACCTGCAAAGGCGGTTTGGGAGATGAAGGTTACTGCCATAGAAGAGTCCAGGATTCTACATGAAAAACACACCTTTGAATTGTTTTCAGATCTCAAGGCATATGAATTAAGTAAAAAAATTGTTCCTGAGACTGAAAAGGAAGAACCAAAGACTACTGCATTGGCTGCTGCACATAAAGAAGAATCATCAGGTGGTCAAGATGATCTACTGGATGAGATGCAAAAGCAAATTGCCCTACTGAGCAAGAAGATCAGAATGATGAAAACATGAAGGGGTTCTTCAAGGAATTTCACAAAGAAATCAAGTGAAAAGAAGAAGGAAGAATCCAAGAAAGATAATGATTATTTGTGTTTTCATTGCAAGAAACCAGGAAACTTCAAACCTGACTGTCTTGATTTGAAACAAAAAAAGGAACCTGATTATCTGTGCTTCAACTACAAGAAACTTGGACATTTCAGACCTGATTGTCCAGACCTACTGAAAAACAAGAATCAGCAAAGAAGATCTGGAAAGAAAGCAATGGTTGCTGATGATGAATCAGGCTATGAAGTTGAATCAGAAAAAGGAAATGAATCTGATGATGCTGCACTTGTTGCTATTATGGATGATTATGCATTGATGGCAAATATGGATGAGACTGAGGAGGTATACAACTCTGACTCCTGCTGAAAGTGATTATGAATCTACTTGTGGTTCAAATCCTAAAAATTCTGACAATGAAGGAACTTTGGATGTCATTCTTAATCAACTGAGGAAAATACAATCTGGTTATGAGATTGTGAAAGCTGAAAAAAAGCTCTTCAAGCAGAAACTAAAAGGTTAAAAGCTAAATTAAGAACTCTCAAAGGAAAGGAAAAAGATTTTGAACAGAATCAACATAAGTCTGCTGTACATTTAGTAGCTGTTGAATCTGCTGAACAATCTAGTTCCACCACTGCATTCAAATCTAAAAAGGCTTATGGTGATAGAAAAGGCCTTGGATTTAGAACTCAACAATCTACTAAGGGTGAATCCAACACGGTTACTGAACCTAGTACCAGAATTGGTCTTAAGTTTGTTCCTGCATAAGATCCAACTCCTAAAAGGCTTGTTGAGGCAGTAAAACCTACTGAGAAGGCTTCAAGAAATCAAAATTAGAAGTCAAAAAAGTCAACAGTATCTAACAAAAAGGGTAAATCGAAAATTAGGACTGCTGGACCTTCTAGGCCGGCTGATAGTAGACCAGCTGCTAAGTCTGCTAGACCACAAAAAGGAAAAAATCAGAAATATTCCAAGGATAAGAATCCTAAACCTAAAAATTTAATCATTCTAGGGATACTTATCTCAGGGGGAAAGGTAGATTGTTCCCTACAGATGATGACAGGAATATTCCTACTCCTACTGCTAGAAACAATAGTCATAACCATAATGCTAGGGTAAAACCTAAGAAATGGAATCAGCAGAGGACTCAGCAGAGGACTTATCCAAGACCTCAGCAAGGACCTCATCAGACTCCAAACTACAGGGCTGTTCCTAACAGTCAGCAAACCTATGGTTATGCCAGTGCTTCTAACCATAGAAATCACTTCAAACAGCATTATGTAAAAGGCCAGAAAGCAGATGTGAATCCTACACAACCAAATGTTAGATTTTATGGAAATGTAGGATACATATATGAACAAAAGTGTAATGCTTTTCAATGAAGACTTGATGGAAATTTGCCAAGGGTCATGCTTACACTACAATGACCCAATGATTGGATCATTGTAGTGGTATTTTTTGATCCAATGATTGGGTCATTGTAGTGGTATTTTTTCGTTCGAGTGGCTTATAATAACTTTAAGAACTCGTTACAAGTATTCCACTCGCTCGCTGCGCTTCGCTAAAAAATACCACTACAATGACCCAATGATTGGGGACTTTCCTTTGTTAGAAATCCACAGACAACCCTCTGGAACTTCCAAACCAAAGAACTCCCTGATGACCACTATGGACCCAAACATTTTTGGGTACCTAAAACACATTAACATTTCCTTTGTTTTGTAGGGTGTCTGGTACTTTGACAGTGGATGTTCAAGACATATGATAAAGAATAAGCACTGTTTGAAAAATTATGTGGCAATGGATGGTCCAAGAGTGAAATTTTGCAACAAGAACACACCAGGATACACAAGAGGATATGGAACACTGGTGAGGAATGGATTAACTATCAGGAATGTTGCATTTGTGGAAGGACTAGACTACAACCTACTGAGCACTGGACAATTTTGTGACATGGGCTACAAGGTCACTTTTGACAAAGGCAACTGTATTGTCATCAGTGAAAGAGGTGAAAAGTTATGTTGGCTGGAAGAAGACAACAAAAGATGTATGTTGTGGATTGGTCTACTGCTGTTCCCGAAACATATCTGATTGTACATACCAAGTCAGAACTAAATTGGTTGCGGCATAAAAAGTTGAATCATCTCAATTTTGATATCAATCAATTGGTGAAAAAGAAGTTGGTGATTGGTTTGCCTGAGATCACATTCAAAAAGGATGCTATACGTGATGCATGTCAGCAAGGTAAACAAACAAAGTCAAGCTTCAAGTCAAAGACTAAACAATCAACTAAAAGAGTTTTGGAGCTGATGCACATGGATTTATTTGGACCAGTAAAACCAACAAGTGTAACAGGAAAAAAATACACTCCGGTAGTTGTGGATGCTTATTCTAGATACACTTGGGTAGTATTTATGAATAAGAAAAGTGAAACACTACAAAAGATGCCTGAACTTTTGAAGAGATTGCAAAATGAGAAAAGTTTGACAGTAGTGAAGATCAGATCAGACAAGGGTACTGAGTTTCTCAATAAAGTCATAAGAGAATATTGTGAGCAAAATGGTGTGCTACATAAATTAGCAGCTGCTGGTACACCTCAGCAAAATGGGGTTGCTGAGAAAAGAAACCGGACCTTGAAAGAAGCACGGAGGACTATGATTTGTGAATCATTACTACCTGAAAGATATTAGGCTGAAGCAATCAATACAGCATGCTATACACAAAATAGGACCTCAGTTAACAAGAAGCTGTTGAAGAGACCTTATGAGACATGATGGAATGGAAGAAAACCAAATATATCATATTTCCATCCATTTGGAATCAAGTGTTTTATTTTAAATCATAAGGAGCAATTGAAGACATTCCAACCAAAATCAGATGAAGGAATCTTCTTGAGATATTCTTCAGTCAGCAAGGCATTCAGGTTACTGAACAAAAGAACATTGAAACATGAAGAATCAATACATGTTGTATTTGATGAACCAAAGTTCACTGGAATGGAAAATGAAGTTTCAGAACCTACTGAAAATCTCCAAGTTACTGATCCAGAATTTGTTGATGTTTTGGAAAAGATAAATGACTTAAAAGTTTCTGACTCTGCCCCTGCTGAAGAACATACTGATAACACTACTAATGCAACAACATATGCAGTTGAAGGATCTGCTGAACCCCCTACTGAAGCAACATCAGAGCCTACTGAAGATGAAGCTTCTGTAAATCAAACAAATCAAGATTCATAATTGTTGAAGGACCACCCTGCTGAACAAGTAATTAGGGATATACAGCAAGGTGTAAGGATTAGAAGACAATTAGAAGCAATGTTTACTTGTTTTCTATCTCAAATGGAGCCTAAAGTTGTTGAAGAAGCAATATCTGATCTAGATTGGATAATTGCTATGCAAGAAGAATTGAATGAGTTTTAAAGAAACCAAGTTTGGACACTAGTGGAAAGGCCTAGTCATGCAAATATAATTGGAACTAAATGGGTATATAGAAATAAATTGGATGAATCTGGTACCATTGTAAGGAACAAGGCCAGACTAGTGGCAAAAGGCTATTCTCAAGCTGAAGGAATAGACTTTGATGAGACATATGCCTTAGTTGCAAGATTGAAAGCTATAAGACTATTTTTGGCATATGCTGCATTTAAAAACTTCAAAGTATACCAGATGGATGTCAAAAGTGCATCTTGAATAGAATTCGGGAGGAAGAGGTTTATGTTCAGCAACCTCCTCGTTTTGAAGTTAAAGATCAAGAAGATAAAGTGTATAGACTTAACAAGGCACTTTATTGTTTGAAACAAGCACCAAGAGCATGGTATGAAACCTTCTCTCAATTCTTGGTGGACAATGGTTTAACCAAAGGTACCATTGACAAGACTCTTTTCAGAATCAATGAAGGGGACAACACCCTTCTAGTACAGATTTATGTTGATGGCATAATTTTTGGTTCTGAAAATGAATTGCTATGTGAAAAGTTTCCTAATCTCATGAAAAGCAAGTTCCAAATGAGTATGATGGGAGAGATGAACTACTTCTTGGGATTACAAGTCAAACAAATGAAAGATGGAATCTTCATTCATCAAACTAAATATACCAAGGAGTTGCTGAAGAAGTTTGGTATGAAACAAAACACCAAGGTATCAAATCCTATGAGTACTAACATCAGATTGGATGAAGATAAAGAAAGCAAAGATGTTGATCAGACTTTATACAGAAGAATGATAGACAGTCTGCTGTACCTCACTACCAGCAGACCTGATATATCATTTGCTGTAGGTGTTTGTGCAGGATTTCAATCTAAACCAAAGGAAAGTCACTTAGCTGCAGTCAAAAGGATTCTCAAGTATCTAAAAGAGACTTTGGGAGTAGGGATATGATATTCAAAAGATGGAAGCTTCAAAGTTATATCCTACTCAGATTTTGATTATGCAAGATGCAAGATTGATAGAAAAAGCACCACCGGAACCCGTCAATTAATGGAAAATAGACTTGTTTCCTGGTTCAGCAAGAAACAGAATTCAATATCAAATTCCACTGCTGAAGCTGAATATATTGCTGCTGGAAGCTGCTGTGCATAAATACTATGGTTAAGACAACAATTAAGGGATTATGGAATTGAAGAAAGAGCAATTCCTATAATGTGTGACAACACAAGAGCAATTACAAACACTGAAAATCCTGTTTTGCACTCAAGAAACAAGCACATTGATGTGAGACATCATTTTATACGAGATCATGTTGAGAAGAAAGATGTGGTGGTTCTTTACATCCCCACTGAAGATCAACTTGCTGATATATTTACTAAACCATTGGATAGTGAAAGATTTGCTAAGTTAAGAACTGAACTTGGCATCATAAGAGTTGACTGATATATTAATGATCAGCAGAGTACTGGAATTCACCAAGGGGAATAGTCTTTGCCCTGTTGGGTGAGCTCACTTGGCAGACTAGTCATTGGTATCAGCAATTCCATGTACTTAAATAAGTTTGGACAATTTAGCAAATGAAGTTGGCAAGGGGATTGATCTTTGTCCTGTTGGGTGAGCTCACTTGACAGATCAGTCATTGGTATTAAACTTCATATTGTATTATTAGTTGGACAAAACTAGAGTGTTTAAGGATCAACTGAGTAATTTTTCAGGAGGCTGCTGAGCCATCTTTGTCAGCAAACTGCTGAGTCAACTCTGTTGAAGATCAAGTCTGCTGGAGTATACGATACAAGACAGTCAAACTTAAATGAAAGTCAACAGTAATTGGATATTATTCTTATCCTTCATAACTACGGTTACAATATCCAACGATTTACAACTCTTTATGGGATCAGTTAGTGGGACACGTGGCAACATCACATTTATTCCAACCTTAATCGTGGTTAAATGCAACAGTACATGTACAGTACTTTCCTGACAGTTACTACCTACTACCTTTCCTTATATATACAAACATACAAAGAGAAGATACTTACAAGTTTCAGATCAATTTTCTCTGAGAATATATAGTGTGAACATAGATTTGCAAGCTTTCTTCTTCTTCATCTTTTTCAAATTTCTTCAATGGCGGATAAATGAGATGTTCATATTGGAACAAGACAAAGTTTTAGAGGCTTTGTTACTGATGCTAACAAGACAGAATTAGCTATCAACATTGGTAGAAGAATAATGAGACATGTGATGACGTAAATCAAGTGATAATAAAATACTTGACCACCATAAACCAATACTAGCAAGAGGACTAGGTCTATCGTAGTATAGCTATAGCGAATCAAGATCGATCCCACATGGAACCAATTGTGGGTCATTTTATAAATAATCAATTAAGCATGTCAAGCACATAAAAACGGTCTATGACCAACAAAGGACGAGAAAAGATAAATTGACACGACTCGACACGACATAAATAAATACAACATAATTAACCTTCCCAATTATTATGTTATCGTTTGGATCTAGAGATTCTATATAATTAAGCTAGACTCGACAACTATTAATCCGATTCGTATTTCTTTTATATTGGCTACGGGAGTCATCCCCTAAACTAGATCTAGCTCCGGGTAGGCCATCTAGATCACTGTGCTACATTACGTGACTTCGCTTCGTAGGCCTCCATCTCATATAACTTGCACGCTTACAAAACTAGGGATGCCGATATTAACCGTATTCCTCACCTAGGCAACATTCCTGTGGTTAGGCGTACTTCCTAAGTGATCGCATCAGTCTCTGTCCCATTAACAATTACCTGCACGGTCTCATGCTAATCTACGACGTACGTATAACTAGGTGCTAGCAATTCCCAAATATAACACAGATCTAGATCTCGCTGAAAGTCCCGGAAGATCAATTCATGAGCCGACCTAGGAGTACTATATTGGTATTTCCTAATAATACGCTAATTAAAACAGATGAGCAACGTAGCCGTAGTCATACCTACAAAGATAAGAAATTCCAAATGAACAATCACACCATAAAGACGTGGCTAGATTGACGCGGCGAAAACCTAAATCTTAGCGTTTCTCTATACGTAACGGATAAAATAAAGTAATTATATAGATCTACTAGAAATACGATTATTAATCAAAATAAAATCATACATAGATCACGAGACATAGGCGTGGGCGTGTGGATCCTTATAGACAAGGAATCCGCACTGCCCCACGTCGTAATCCTAAATCTACATCATTTAATAAGAAATAATAATCTCAAACGATAAATAATAATTGGGGAATTAATTATAAAAACTAAGAGAAAATAAATACAAGAACTTACATAATTGCAGAACTTGTAAAAACCACTCTGAGGAAAACTGAGGATTTTATTATAGACTGAGAGAAGTGTCTAAGGTGTGTTTTTGCTAATGAAATAGCACAAGTATATATAGGGGTACAAAATAGAGTTAAGATAAGCATTAACCGATCTAAAATAGGTTTCTTAAATCCAAATAAAGTCTAAAAATGCGTTAGGATAATTCCAAGCTAATCCGGATGCAGAATGGGACCCGCCCCCAGCGAACTGACCTCTTGCTGCCAGCGAGTCCCCCTTTTTGGGGTTGGCTCGCTGGCTCTTTGTATTCCGTACTCCTCTCCTCGCGTTGATCTGATATTTATCTTCAATGCACTCCGGATTTCCTTCGATTTATCTTGAGATTTAATTCTTCCATTTGCATTTATCCTCCAAATTGTCTCAATCTACAAAAATAAACATTTATCCCAAAATAAATCATATTTAAATAATAAAAACGGATAAATACCAATTTATATTTTATAAATCACAAAACATTAAATAATCATTATACAGATGTGATTTAACATAAAATATATATTATTTGGCTCGATTTAAGGATAATGTTGATGACTTGTACGGGTATAATTTGACCGTCATCAACTACCCCCCACTTAGACTTTGATCGTCCCGAACAAAGCATTGATAAGTCATTCCCCAAGAAAACATTTTCCACGGTCAAATCATACTTACACAAGAAACTCGAGTCAACTCATACCATTCATGCTCATAAGCTATCCATTATTCGCTACTCGCTTTGAATCGAAGTGATGTGTGCATGTGCATTCAGTTTTATATAATCATGGCAAGATTTGAGTTTATGCTAACTTCGCAATCTCATCCTACCAACATCAGTATTCCCACTTCTTAAGCCTCGCATGGGCAAAGACATGGTGCAATAAGCAAGAGCGTCATCCATAAGGTTTTTGGACTCGGAGACCGAGAAATACTCAAAGCCTCTTAAAAAGTTGAATTTCTTCGCATTTTCATAATTTCAAGCATTAACACCTCTCAAGAAAGAAACTTGCTTTAAAAGTAAACTATGCATTGCAAGAATCCCCTTTCACGGATTGGTCAATAGCATTGAATATTACCATAAGCGCGAAGCTACTTTGGTAATGTTACTACAAGCCCAGTGTTTAACGCTTTGTTAAAACACAGATAAATCTCAAGCTTATTACTCCGCTTTAATGGCTAGAATATAGGAATACATCAGCAGATAAATATCGACACTAAGTTCACATAACCAATCATCTACGCAATGTACACATAATTTCTTCAGTTATTATAATTCGTGCGGTAAAAATCGGTTCAAAATTGAGTAATCGAATAATAAATAACTACTTGCAACGGTTGGCATGAATATCCTTAAATTTTCGTTCACATAAGTATAAAATGATCATGTACTCATGCAACTTGGTTCCTTTCCTATCTATTCTTAGATAGGAACTAACAATTCTAAGGGTACGAGATAAGTAATATGGCATTTATTCAATTTTTTCACTTTTCACCGTTTCATTCAATTTTCAATTATAACACATCATAGCTAAGTCTCCTACCCCCCACTTAAACATGTCATTGTCCCCAATGACAAAGAAAAAAAAATGAGAACGTAAGAAAAAGACTTATCTCGAGAAATGGCTCTCAAGTAAGAAGCAGAATATCGGAGTAGTCCAAGCACGTTGGGGAACTTCTAGGAATATAAGCAAACCGGAGATCGAACACGAAGTTCTATCGCTGCAAAATAAGTCTTCGACAAAGCTCGAAACTCGTTACAGCGTTACCTCATAAAAAATAATAATCGAATAAAAGGGACAGTAAAAGGAATACACTAAACCTTAAACATTTTTAAGTCCATAAAACGATTATATTTGTGAAACATTGAAATTATTAAACCCGACTTGTTTTTAGTACAACATTATGATTTAGAAAACTGACAACAGACTCGATACAAAGGAAAATATACTAAATAGAAAGAAAAATAAGCAAGCAACTAAAGATGGTAGTCGTCATCTATAACCTCCACCGCTGAGATATTCTTAAAACCGGGTGGAGAAGACAAAGAACAAAAAGCATTACCCCACGTGGTAAAACAAGACGTTGACTGGATCAACCATGTATTCATCCAGTGTAAAAGAGACACTTGGTAAGGTATAACAGATTCAATGTGACCTATTGGTAAAAGATAGGATCAGAAACTCGGCGCAAACGCTTCACGTTTTGAATGGATATCAACAACTTAGGGAGATGTAGCTACTCCTCGAAATTACAATTACCCAATTTAGGACGTGGAAGGTCTCAACGTCATCAACAAGGTCGATCGGTGTGATAGTATAGAACAAAACTCATCATCTAGAAATGCCGGAATAGGTGTAAAAGTGTGAAATTCAAAACTTCCGGTAGAAAGCTAAGTTGTATTTTGATCGAACCAAAATCTTTTAAAATCGAGCTAGGGTCAGAGCTACACTTACCCCCGCTAGGATCATGAAAACCAAAATGATAAAAGATAATCATTAAAACTTAGCAATATTTCTAACTCCGCAAAACAAGGGTATTTTGTAAACAAAATGGAGGTTGAGGGTATGATGGGTTTAGAAAAAGATATATAAGGATGGTAAGAAAAGATAAAGGGTGGGTAAGAAATTGAGTTTTGGGTGGGTTGAAAATTGGTGAAGGAAATTTGTTGGGTAGGTAGTGTTTATGGGATTGGGCTAGGGTGGGAGAGTGAAATAGATGGAGAGAAAGAGAGGGAATGAAAGAATGGTTAGAAATGTTAATTGTGAGGCAGATTGGTGAGAGGTTCGAAAAGTTTGAAGGTGAAAAAAGTGCAAAGGGAAAGATAAGGGTAGTCACAGAACGAATTAAACACCACTTTGGATTTTCACTCGGATCGCCATTCTAAAAAGTTTTGGAAATTGACCAAAATTGTTCTTGTTCGCACCAATCATTCTCTGCTACATTTTCAATAATTCTCAAGCTCTCTTAATGCTTCCATCTTAAGGTTGATTGCTAAATTTCTTTTTCTTTAGCAATTTCTCGACTCTCCTACGGAACTCTACTTCACGTGGCCTATATTGAGTAAAAAAGTTTTGCACATCCTTAGCCCAATGGCCATCGGAACACGGCAAAATAAAAAACCTCAACATATGTCACGTTACTCTTATTGGACTCAAAGAAAACAAAACCTAAAAAAAAACTAAAAGGAAATCCTAAGGGTTTTAAAGAAGTAGTTCTGAGTTTAAAGTCCTCAGCTCGACTTTCCAAAAAAAGTATCCTTGTCAGTCATCCTTCACGGCTCGCCAGACCTTGACCCTCTGAGCACTATAAGAGGTGGGCTCGTTGCTTTTGCGGATTAATACCCTTCCTTTGGTTGTGAGACCTAGGAAACGACATTTATCCATACCATTTATACGAAGCTCTTACCTCGGCTCTCGTTTTAGGAACTAGTGAATTCTAAGAAGATTTAGTCCTAGGGACCCATTTTAATCACATCCTCTATAATGTTGCTTCATTATGCTCTCTCAAAACTCAACGTCTTCTTTATATTGGGAATTCTTAAAACTACACAAATTGTTGCTCCCCTGGCCAGTAGAAGCAATCTCATGCATTGGACAATGAGATTTTAACAGAACTACGAGGAACTCTTTATTCACTGCTTCCTTTCAACGACTACAAGTTTCCCTACACCCTCTAGATGAGACAGATTTGGGGCAGAACCTTCCACACTAATAAAATTAATCTTACAAACCAACTCCGGGCTAAAATTCATACTCAGGTTCTTGTATAGGCTAAAACATAAGCAAGAAGGGTAGTACCTTGCCTTCAACATCGTACCACGAATAATTCGAACCTTTTAATATTTATTTTCTTGAAGCCATCTTGGTGCTTTAAAGGTGTTGCTTCCATTGCTTTCCCATCGTAGATTCGTAGCTCCACAAGTTGCTGGGTTATTTTCTCAGCGCCCGCGAAAAATTACTGACTCGGATTATTGTTTCCCTGGTTTCTGCAAACAGAAGAAAAACAAAAAACAAAAAACAAACAGACCGTAGATTGACTTTAACATGGTTTCCGATGCTACTATCAGACCTACGGATTAAACATACGGAGAGAAACAGACATGCGAAATCCCAGAACACTGACCAGGCTCGCTGGCAGCGAGAAGCAGTCTCACTGGGAGTGAAACCAGTTTTTTTATTTTTATTTATTTTTTTTTTTTTGAATCTGGAATTTTTACACAGAGCAGACAACCAGAGGGACTCAAGAACGTAAAAAAAAGACTCTAAAACAGAAAACTCGACATGAATAAAAAATTATGTATATATAAAATTGACCGTTGGTTCCCCGGCAACGGCGCCAAAAACTTGATGACGTAAATCAAGTGATAATAAAATAATTGACCACCATAAACCAATACTAGCAAGAGGACTAGGTCCATCGTAGTATAGCTATAGCGAATCAAGGTCGATCCCACAGGGAACCAATTGTGGGTTATTTTATAAATAATTAATTAAACATGTGAAGCACATAAAAACGGTCTATGACCAACAAAGGACAAGAAAAGATAAATTGACATGACTCGACACAACATAAATAAATACAACATAATTAACCTCCCCAATTATTATGTTATCGTTTGGATCTAGAGATTCTATATAATTAAGCTAGACTCGACAACTATTAATCCGATTCGTATTTTTTTTATATTGGCTACGGGAGTCATCCCCTAAACTAGATCTAGCTCCGGGTAGGCCATCTAGATCACTGTGCTACATTACGTGACTTCGCTTCGTAGGCCTCCATCTCATATAACTTGCACGCTTACAAAACTAGGGATGCCGATATTAACCGTATTCCTCACCTAGGCAACATTCCTGTGGTTAGGCGTACTTCGTAAGTGATCGCATCAGTCTCTGCCCCATTAACAATTACCTGCACGGTCTCATGCTAATCTACGACGTACGTATAACTAGGTGCTAGCAATTCCCAAATATAACACAGATCTAGAGCTTGCTGAAAGTCTCGAAAGATCAATTCATGAGCCGACCTAGGAGTACTGTATTGGTATTTCCTAATAATATGCTAATTAAAACAGACGAGCAACGTAGCCGTAGTCATACCTACTAAGATAAGAAATTTTAAATAGACAATCACACCATAAAGACGTGGCTAGATTGACGCGGCGAAACCTAAATCTTAGCGTTTCTCTATACGTAACGGATAAAATAGAAATTCATAAATTAATTATATAGATCTACTAGAAATACGATTATTAATCAAAATAAAATCATACATAGATCACGAGACATAGGCGTGGGCATGTGGATCCTTATAGACAAGGAATCCGGACTGCCTCACTTCGTAATCCTAAATCTACATCATTTAACTAAGAAATAACAATCTCAAACGATAAATAATTATTGGGGAATTAATTATAAAAACTAAGAGAAAATAAATACAAGAACTTACATAATTGCAGAACTTGTAAAACCACTCGAGGAGGAAAGCGAGGATTTTATTATAGACTGAGAGAAGTGTCTAAGGTGTGTTTTTGCTAATGAAATAGCACAAGTATATATAGGGGTACAAAATAGTGTTAGGATAAGCATTAACCGATCTAAAATAGGTTTCCTAAATCCATATGAAGTCTAAAAACGCGTTAGGATAATTCCAAGCTAATCGGATGCTGAATGGGACTCGCCCCTAGCGAACTGACCTCTTGCTGCCAGCGAGTCCCCCCTTTTTGGGTTGGCTCGCTGGCTCTTTGTATTTTGTACTCCTCTCCTCGCGTTGATCCTATATTTATCTTCAATGCACTCCGAATTTCGTTCGATTCATCTTGAGATTTAATTCTAGAATTTGCATTTATCCTCCAAATTGTCTCAATCTACAAAAATAAACATTTATCCCAAAATAAATCATATTTAAATAATAAAAATGGATAAATACCAATTTATATTTTATAAATCACTAAACATTAAATAATCATTATACACATGTGATTTAACATATATTATTTGGCTCGATTTAAGGATAATGTTGATGACTTCTACGGGTATAATTTGACCGTCATCAACATGAAGGATTGGAGGATGTTCTAAATCTGAGATTAGACAGCATCTCATACACCAATGTTGTTAATTTTTGGAAGAACATAGTTTTAAAGAATGATACAGAGGCATTTACTACCACTGTAAATGCTCAGCAGATTGAAATCACTTCAAATCTACTGAGGGAAGTATTCGGATTTGGACCTGGAAATGGTACTCCTACAAATCCTGAATCTATGCAGCTAGCAAGACTGGACTTTGTTGATTCAATCAAAACAAACAAGTCCATACCATCAACACTGAGTATCAATGTGAAGCATATCAGATTGGAGTATAACCTACTGAGTAAGATTATTACCAAGAACATTCTTGGATTTAGTGGAAGTCTTGATACTCTCTCTGGAGCAAAGATTGGCATGCTGATAATCATATGCAAAAGTATGAGATTTGACTGGGCCGGATTCTTGGTTCAATATATGAAGAAGGTGGTGACAGAGGATAGAGATGGAACAAGGAAGTCCAAGACAAAGACCTTGGGTTTAATGATTCAGGCCCTTCTGACACACTTTCAGATTGCTGATGTAGCACCTGCGAAAATCAACAAATCCAGATACAAACTAGATATCAGTGATCCCATCCCTGGTTTGGATGATGAAGAAGAAGGAGATGCTGAAAGAACTGAAAGTGACAATGATGGAGATGATAATGATGATGGTGGGCAGGCTAAACAAGTTACACAACCTGTTGCACCAAAAAAGACTGCACAAAAAATAAAGGTTGCCGATACAAGAAAGATCACTAAGATCTTAAATCCAAAGAAGACAAGGTAGCAACCAGTAGACACTGCTGAGTCTACTGAAGTTCCAGTTGAAGATGAGGCTACTGAGCCTACTGAATCTACAAATAAAACTGCTGCTGAGATTTTGAAAGAACAACAGAAAATAGATAGAAGAAAAAGAAAGCTGCTGAAACTGAGGAGCAACCTGCAAAAAGAAGGAAATAGGTTGTGAAGAAGAGAGTTTATGGTAAAGGCAAAGAGTTAAGCGTCCTGGAGGACCAATGAGAAGTAGAAGAAGAGGCTGTTGAGCCTACTGAGGATGTAAATGTTGTTGTTGAGCAAAAAATTGAAGAACCACAGCACACTGCTGCACCTGAGCCTGCTGTGGAAGTTGCTGAACCTGTTCAAGACCCTGCTGTGGATGCTACAACTCAGGGGGAAGAACACACTGCTACAGACCCTGCTGATGTGCATATAAGTCAGGGGGAACCTAGTGTGAACATTTGGAGGTAGTAGGATTAAATATACAACCTGATGAGCCTACTGACCTATTTGTTTCTGCTATAAATACATTGACTCAACTTGTTGAAGCCTTTGGGGGACAACAAGCTGAGCAATCTGGCCAAAGAAGGCCCACAATGCATTTTGAGAGAAGGGAAAAGAAGTCTAAGAAAGAAAATGTAGATCCCAACTTCAAGAAAATTGAAGATTACTTTGCTTGGAAGTTTGGTTTCTACAATAGACGAAAACCAGATGCAGAACCAATGACCGATTTTGAAGAATGGACATTCAACCAGTTGGGGATAGAGAGCTTTCTTGGATTAATTGATACATCTGAATTATAAGGAAGGCTGCTGGATATTATTGAAAGGGAAAAGCAAAGGGGAAGCATTTTGTTCAGAGAACCACAAGATGCACCTGACAATGATGATTCATCATCTTCTGATTCTGATGATGATCACCCTTCTTTTCCTGGCCAACCAAGTGGCACTACATTGGAAAGACCTACTGAGGATGTAGGACGGGGATCTAAAGATACAACAGCAGATCACTCTGCTAATGATGGCAAGTCTGTTGAGGGCCAACATACTGATCATATAGATGAAGACCTAAGAATATGACTATGGATGATCTGGAATAGCTCTTGGAGATAACAGGCTGGTCTGTATGTCTGACACCTTATTGGTTGGGGTGTATGATGTAAATTCTGAGAATCAGCAGACTAAAATGCTAAATGAAGAGCTAGGAACTGTTTTCAATGAAGATTTGGAGAGACAGCTTGCTGTAGCAACATCCCGGAAGAGGCCATAAAATCTACTATTGTTGATGTTGTTATGTTTGAAGAAGCTGAGGCAAGTTCAGAGGACTCAGCTCAGTATCAGGAGTGGTTTGACTCTCAGGAAACATTATCTCAAGCTGCTGATATTTTACAGAAGGTTACTGATGCTAGAGGAGTCTTAGAGGAAAATCTGGCTATATTTCCTAAAATTTGTGTTGAAGAGGTGGTTCAGGTTGCTGAGTTACAAACAACACCTGTTAAGGCCATATTTATATGATTATTAAGGGTTTATTTCATTATTATTTTCCCCACATTTGCATAATTTACATAAGAATTAAGGGTTTAAGTGTAATTATTAAGTAAATGTCATTTTAATATGGTTATTTGCAAAATTGGTTATTTTAAGTGTTTAATTGATTTAATTATGATTATTTGGATTTCACTACATTTTGCAATGTTTATTTATCTTTTAGGAGGCTTAATTTCGAGATGAGAGAGGATCAATCAAAGATATGGGAAAATAAAAGAGATAAGGGAAGAGATCAATCAAGATAAAGATGGAAATATCAAGGAATCCGTTCTGCATCAATGTGGACGGGCGTCTGGTAATTCGGACGAGCGTCCGCCGCCGACTTAAACCCTAACCGACTTAGCACTCTATAAATACAGCAGCAGCCCCAACCCTAAGGGATACTTTTTTTTACCACATCATTGAGATCGCACTTTCACACAAAAAAAGCTGCGGCCAGAACCCTAATTCCATAGAGATGAATTTCTCCAATCCAACAATCATATTCAACATGATTGTTGGCTAGAAACCTTGCAGTGAGTCGACGGAGGAAGCCCATCATCAACACAACCAACTAGAGAGTTCGATGCTTAAGTTTAGTGAGTTTATTTCATAGTTTTTCATTACTTTGGATCTGTTTTGTATTGTTTAAGTTTTATTGAATTAAGATTTGATGAAACGATCTCCGTTTATGTGATGCTTGAATCAATATATGAAAGTATGTTATTTAAGTTCTCTTTTATTCAAAGTAATGCATCTAATCATGTTGTAAGAAATTAAGCATGTTTAGTTGAGTAAAAAGTTTGGAAACGATCTTGTGATTGAGTTTTGATTGCATGTTTAGTTTGTTGAAAGGATAAACGAAACCTTAGGAATTTGATTGAAGATATTTGATTGAATTCGTGAAAAATCACTACTAAAAACTATATCTTTAAATCACCATCTAGTTGGGATTGTTGGTTGATAGGTGGAATCTAGTCGCCTTGCTGTGTTTTCCTTTAATTGTCTGAATCAAATCGTTTAGATTAAGTTTAGTTTAAGTTCTAGTTTTTTAAACCCTAGTTTCCTGCTGTTTTCCTGCACTTTTCTGTTTCTGTTCGTAGTTGAACGTTCGTCCACAATAGCAGACGCTCGTCCATTAGATTTAGTTTCCAGACGCTCGTTCATCAAAGTGAACGCTCGTCCGTCTTTCTGTTTTCTTATTTTCTGCTTGTTCTTATTCCTGTTTTAATTTCAATTCTTAGGTTTAGGTTTTAGTTAGTTTCAGCCTTAGTTTAGATAGATAATCGTGACATAATCGATATAGATTTATACTTGAATTCGATAAACATTCCATTCCCTTAGGACGACCCGATAACATCCTTTACTACAGATCCTTATACTTGGGGTGTTTCGGTTTATAAATTTTAAAACTAGTTTTTACCGAACAAGTTTTTGGCGCCGTTGCCGGGGAATCGGTAACGGTTGTTGGATTCTTTTAGGTATAAAATTTTATATCGATTTTAATTTTAATTTGTAGGTCTAAATTTTAAAATTAATTTTATTTTTGTTTTCGTTTTACCTTGTTTTATTTAATTTTATTTCAATTATTTTCTTTAATTTTTGATAGTTATATTAGTTTCTATAATTTTAGAATTGTTTCCATAATTTTAGATTAGCCTTTAATTATTTCCTTACGTTCCTTTTAGTTTCCTTAATTATTTCTATTTTGTTTTTAAGTTTTAAGCCTTAGTTTTAGATTTTCGAAGTCTGGACGAGCGTTTAATAACTTGAACGCCCGTCCACTTCAATCCTGTTCCCCCGAACGACCGTTCATTTATTTGAACGAGCGTTCAGCTCTGAACGGACGTCCACTAACACTGGACGCCAGTTCAGTCTGTTCAATCATCACTTCTTTTCTATCTTCTCTTCTCTTTTCTTTTCTCCCTCTAAACCATCAACCCTTTTCTAAACCTGTTCTAATCAACCCTAAGGTTGATTTCTTCATTTTCCTTTCTTCTGGTTTATGCAAACGAGAAGTAAGAAGGGACTTCTAATCTTCGATCCCGAGCCTGAACGATCTATTCTTAGAAGGAGGATTTTCTCTAATTTGGACAAAATGGAGGATCAAGATCCACCAATTCCAAATCCTGATCCCCAAGCTCAGTTAAATTTAATCCTTCAGCAGATGCAAGCTCTGCAGCAACAACAGAATCGACAAGCTGGCATAAATCAACAACTTCAACAATTTAGACAAAACCAGCTTAATCAACTGAACCAGGACCCCTACACCCCATATCTAAATCAAGACTTTCTCGAGGGGCATAGACCTATTCGTCCTCCTGACATGGGAGGAGTGAACTTTGATCTAAAGAATGGAGTAGTTGCTCTAGTTCGAAATAGCTCTTTCCATGGTCTTGCTTTCAGGAAGATCCACACGACTTCTTATCCACATTCGTACAAATCATGAAGCGGTGCCATTATCCTGGTGTTGATTACGAGATAGTTAAGTTAAAGCTATTTCCTTTTGCTTTGAAGGGTGAAGCAAGTCGGTGGTTTAAATCGTTGGCACATCATTCTCTCCATACATGGAATGATGTCAAAAGAGCCTTCGCTCTTAAGTGGGTTTCACCAGGCAAGATTATGGAGATGAAACGGGAAATAGCTACGTTTGAGCAGTTGGAGGATGAGACTGTTGGCAAAGCTTGGGAGAGATTGAATCTCTTGATGAGAAAATGCCCCAATCACGGATATGACAGACATGAGTTGCTGGAACTGTTCTATAGAGGTGTCTCTCAACCTAATAGAGACTATCTTGACTCCACAGCTCATGGATCCTTCTTAGGGGGAGGCGATGAGACTGCCTATAGAGTGGCTGAGACCATCGCCAAGAACAATATGTGGTCGACTCCCAAGAAGACCAATGTTGTTAAGAAAGAAGGTACTGCAAGCAGTCCTGATACAAAGCTGTTGGTTGCTCAGATGGAATTGATAAGCAAGCAGCTGGCCAATCTTCAGACGCAGCCTTCTGATCTTGGAATGCAGGTAGGAACGGAGATGACGGAAGAAGTAAATTTAATGGATAATCAAAACCAACCCTTCCGAAACTTCAATCAAAGCCAGAACTACTCAGGATTTCAACGACAAAACTTCAATCAAGCCAAGTTACCACCTGGCCCTTCAAATTCGAATACTTTCAACTCAAACTATCAAAGGACAGCTCCTAACTCCCAAAGGCCGCAGGGTGGATGGAACTAAACTCAAAATCATACCACCTCATGTGTCCCTCAACACAAATTTGATGAGTCGGTAGACATGGTGAAGACTCGTCTACTAGTGTTAAAGCTATTGAGAGACAAGTTGGTCGGATGGTGACCAAATAAGCAAGTTGACCTCACGGTAAACTTCCGAGTTATACCGAGAGAAATCCGAAAGCTGATGTGAATGTTTGCACTGCCATTACACCTCAGTGGGACTATGGACAAGAAGAGGAGTTGAATGAAGTAACGTTGAAAAGTGGTAAGAAGGCTGGACCCGGCAAGGTGTCGGGAAACGAGTAGCCCCTCATGACGCCATGAGTTCGGGAGGGGAAATCGAAACCACATGCCGAAGAAAGCAACAATGAGGAGCTTAGTGACAATTCTTCGGAGGACGAAAATAATTCTGATGATGAGGAAAGAAAGGAAAGTCAAGGGGCGGTACCCCTGACTAAGAAAAAGAAATAAAAGTTCGTGAGATGGAAGGATAAGGAAGACGGGCGATAAAGAATCGAGCCACGAGGAATGATAAAGCCCTTCCTTATCCACCAAAAGGAAAGAGAAAGCCCTCACTAATGACAAGCGGTATCTTTGAAGTGAGGAGGATGTAGAGACACTCAAGTTAGTATGCCCTTAGCCGAGGTATTAACCGAAATGCCTAAATGCTCTAAGTATCTTAAAGAATTACATGGGAGTAAGAGAAAGCTTGGGGATGTCTCAAGAAGTGCTACGCGAAGATTGCGCGATGGTTTCACGAAAAATTGCTTTATTAAGCGAGGTGACCACTGGCGGACCTTCAATCTCTGTGAGATCGAAGGCCATTTGTTCGAAAATGTCTTATGCAACTCGGGGCCTCTATTAATGTGATGCCATTAAACGTATGCAAAAGCTCGGGTTAGATAAAAGGATGCGGAACGCCTATTTCTCTTGAGATGGTAGATAGATCTAGCGATCTGCGGCCGGTTGTGTAGCTAATGTTCTCCTTCAAGTTGAACATTTAGTCTTCCCTACCGATCGGGTTATTCTAGACTATCCACCTGATAAAGAAATGCCTCTAATTCTAGGCCGAACCTTTTTGGACACTTCTAACGCTCTCATCGACTTCTGCAAAGGACAGATTACTCTTAGAGTCGATGATACATCCGTTACCTTCACCCGAGGGACATATCCTGAAAGAGCCGTAATTGATGAAATATCGTTTGTCGAAGCTATCTATGAAGACGAAAAAGATGCCTACTCTGAAGAAGCAGAAGAGTTGACAGAGATAGGTGTTTTTGAAGTCATGGACATTGAAGATCAAGCTGACTGCGGACCATCTTCTAATTCATTTCAAGCCGAAGGCATTGACGAGTCATCTTCACTCGCTCGCTCTGAGTCTGTTAGTGAGTTAGAAGCATGGAGATGCCCAAAGAACAAACGATGATCTCAAAGAATCGGGAAGATTTCATCCCTGGTGAAGAAGAAGCTCGATGGGTAGTTGGGACGAGGTAGACTTTTGGAGAGAAACTACTCATTGGGAAGTAGATGATTGGGAAGAGTTGGCAGAAGAGCTTAAAGATGAAGAGTTAAGGAAAATGATCGATCACAAGAAAAAGGAAGCAAGTGTTGACCGGAGGATCCCGATGGATGATTTGATCTGTACCTTTACTGGGTTGAGCCTCGGAAAGATGAGTTATTCTTTAGTCAACCACTCCAAGCTCATAAGCGAAAGGTGGCCCGTTAAAGTCTAGTATTGAGCAACCACCTCTTCGATTTAGAGCTCAAACCGCTTCCAAAACACCTTAAGTATATCTTTCTTAAGGATGGAGATAAATTGCCTTTGATCATTTCTTGAAACTCGACCACGAGCAAGAAGCACAAATTGATAGAAGTGCTTAAAAAGAATATCCTCGCGTTCGGATGGCAAGTGGGTGATATCCGAGGAATCGGCCCAGATGTATGCATGCATAAGATTCAGACGGAGGAGGAGCTAAAAGGTAAGACAACCTCGTGAAGGCTGAATCCGTATACGCAGGAGGTTGTCAAGAAAGAAGTGATAAAGTGGCTTGACATGGGCGTCATCTATGCAATCGCCGATAGCGAGTGGGTCGATCCTACTCAAGTTGTGCCAAAGAAGGCGGAATCACGAATCGAAAAAGAATGAAAAAGGGGAGGAAGTTGCCTTACGACTCGTGACGAACTCTGAGAGTCTGCAGATTGACTATCGTAGACTTAATGAGGTTACCGCCAAGGACCACTTTCCCTACCCTTCATTGACCAAACATTGAACGACCGAGTGGTCATAAGTATTATTGTTTCCTTGATGGATACTCGTTTACTTCGGATAGCCATTGATCCTAATGACCAAGAGAAGACAACTTTTACATGTCCATCTCGGTACTTTTGCGTTCCTGAATGCCATTCGGCTTATGCAACGCACTGACTTTTCAACGGTGCATGTTGGCCATTTTGATGGACTTGTGGAGCGGTGCATGGAGGTCTTCATGGATGACTTCTCGATCTCGGCGATAGCTTTGATGAAATCTTAAAGAACCTAGATATGGTACTCCAACGGTGTGTTGAAAAATCGGTGCTTAATTGGGAAAAATGCCATTTTCTAGTAGACGAAGGAATCGTTTTGGGACATAAGGTGTCCAATGCTGGTATTCAAGTTGATAAGGCTAAGGTCGAAGCCATTGAAAGGATGACGTACCCTAAGACAGTGAAAGAGTTACGAGGTTTTCTAGGTCATGTTGGCTTCTACAGGCGGTTTATTCGAGATTTTTCTACCATCGCCAAGCCTTTATCAAATCTTTTGAAAGATGATGTAGATTTCTTGTTCGATGCAAAGTGTAAAGAAGCTTTCAATTGTCTGAAAGACAAGCTTATCAGTGCCCCTATTTTAGTTGCACCTGACTGGACCAAGCCTTTCGAGTTGATGTGAGATGCCTCTAATTACGCCGTAGGCGCAGTTTTAGGTCAAAGAGTTGATAAAAGGTTCAGGCCCATTTATTATGCTAGCCGCACCTTGAACCCGGCTCAATGCAATTAGACCACAACTGAGAAGGAATTCTTAGCTGTTGTTTTTGCCATTGACAAGTTTAGAAGTTATCTTCTAGGGTCTCAAGTTGTTGTTTGGACCGACCATGCAGCCTTGCGCTACCTTATGGACAAAGCAGATGCAAAACCAAGGTTACTTCGATGGATTCTGATTTTACAAGAGTTTGACCTTGTGATTAAAGATAAGAAATGTAGTGAGAATATTGTGGCTGATCATTTATCTCGCTTAGTAAATGAGGGTGCAGAGAATCACAATGATATAGGCATTGATTTTCCGGTGAGCAATTGATGAAGCTTGAAACGGTTAGGCCGTGGTATGTCGACTACGTCAACTATTTAGCGAGTGGTCATTTAGAGGACATGACGTGTCGGGGAGAAGAAAAAGTTCTTTTACGATCTTAAATATCTCGTATGGGAAGATCCTTATTTGTTCGTAGTGTGGGGACGGATTGCTTCAAGGTGTGTTCCGGAGCATGATCGAGTGGGATATCCTAGAACAATGCCATAAGCGGTCCTACCGGAGGTCATTATGGAACATCGAAGACGGTTGCAAAGATCCTTCAAGCTTGATTCTACTGGCCGACTCTGTTTAAAGATGCAGAAGCATTTTGTAAAGGTTGTGATAGGTGCCAGAGGCCGGACGGCGAGTAGTAGGATGGAAATGCCACTTAAGCCCATTCTTGAATGCGAAGTTTTCGACGTTTGGGGCATAGATTTTATGGGACCCTTTCCATCTTCTTGCGGTAATAAATATATCCTCGTCTGTGTTGACTATGTTTCCAAGTGGGTTGAAGCCATAGCAACCCAAACTAATGATCATAAAGTCGTGAAGAAATTCTTGCAAAAGAATATCTTTACCGTTCGGGTCGTCCGAGAGCACTCATTAGTGATGAAGGTACCCACTTTTGCAATGCGCCGCTTGATAAAATCCTTGAAAAATATGGTGTCAAACACAAAGTTGGTACACCATATCATCCTCAGACCAGTGGCCAAGTCGAGGTAAGCAACCAGAGCTTGAAAAGAATTTTAGAGAAGACCGTGAACAATAATCGATCTAATTGGAGTCTTAAGTTGGATGACGCATTGTGGGCTTATCGTACTGCATTTAAAACCCCGATGGGCACGTCACCCTTCCAAATGGTCTACGGCAAAGCTTGTCATTTAACTGTCGAACTTGAACACAGAGCTTTCTGGGCAATTAAATTCTTAAATTTCGATAGCCAGCTCTGTGGGGAGAAACGGTTGTTACAATTGAACGAGCTCGACGAATTCAGACTCAGAGCATACGAGAATGCTAAGCTTAGCAAGGAAAGAACGAAGATACTCCATGACGCTAAGATCAAGGACCGAGAATTCAAAGTTGGTGAAATGGCTTTACTTTCTATAATACTAGACTTCACCTGCTTCGGGTAAACTTAAGTCTAGATGGTCCAGTCCCTTTGAGATTCTCGAGGTTAATCCAAGTGGAGTAATTACTTTGAACGGATATGGTAATCAAGCTTTTAAAGTGAATGGCCAACGACTTAAGAAATATTTTGGGCAACCAAAGGAAAAGCCTGAGACTCTTTATTTCCAAAGAAGAGATGAGAGTCTGAGATGTCCCGATTTGTGAAGAGATTCCATCTTATTTCTTTGAGTCGATGATGACATTCCTACCTCTACCTGTGAGGAACCTTCTTCTGGGACTTCTGAGCATGTTAGCACACCTATGCCTGTCATCCGCAAGAACAAGAAGAAGAGAGTCAGTGTAGTTTGGAGAAAAAAGTTCAATGATCTTATTGCGCACTTGACTTGTTGTTGTGGTGAAAATCATTTCCGCTCCAGTACTTCTGATTCTGATACTGAGGTGGCGGTAGTCAAACCAAAGTGGCCCGATCCGGGTTGATTCTTGAACTTTGTGTCAAGCTATTGACATTAAAAGAGCGCTCCTAGGAGGCAACCTAGTTATTTATTTTATTTTCTTAGGTCGTTTTGTTTTCTTGTTTTTAGAAGTAGTACTCCAGTTGCGTGTTGATGGTTATTCCTTTTACTCTTATTGTAAGTGTTTTGTATGTCTGCTCATATATCCCTTGTACCCCGAGATTATGTGTTATGTCGAGTGTTGCAGATATTTTCGAGCAGGGTTGTGAGTTTTTACTTTTAGTGTTGTCTCATCACGATCTGAGTGCAAATGCGTTCATTCATGCTACGGCCTGACCCCTGCCAACCTACAGCCCGACAACCACTTCATAACCAGCTAAGTATTCTTTTTCTTTTACTTGCACATTCTGAGGACATAATGTGATTTAAGTGTGGGGGGGTAAATTGGGTATGTTTTCATGCTATATCCTTTGAAATATGAGTGAATGTTAAATTTCCACGAAATTTAAAATTTTTGTGAATCTCGAGCATATGATTGAAACTAAATGCTTGCTAGTTGTAGTTCCTAACGATGATAGTATGTGACTTAGTGAGATAATTATAGCATGTCTTTACTTTCATGGAGCTAGTATTCATTTTTTCACGTTCACGAGAGCCTTTGATTTTGGAGCAAGTCTTTTTGAACTATATCCTTTCATTGTTTTAGTGATTTATCTTAGGAAGGTCAGTATAGTAACACCTTAGTTAGACCGGGTGCTGTGAATATCATAAAGTTCGAATGTGATAAGTGAGATGTAACTTATGTCTTAAAAAAGAATGAATAAGCAATCATAATAAATGCGCTTTGTCGAAAGTCAGGGTTTATGATTTGAGTGAGGTAGGGTATACCACATATGTCCTATACCACTATGATGACCAGAAGCTCACGACAGTTGGAAGAAGCTACCTTATGATTTGAGTAGGTAGGGGATTATCACGAAATGTCCTACTCTACTATGACGGGTAAGAGCTCATTCTGATATGCGTCAAATTTGAAATTTTTTGAAAATGATGAGTAAAAATAAAGTGAAGTCTTTGTTATCATGGATCTTATACCCAGTAGAACCGCATGATATGCTGTAGGGATTATCCTACTGAGTGCGTGGGAAGGCTTTGAGTGGAGCTATTACTGCCTATATCTAGGATAGTCATTGGATTTTTTTTGAGAGGATATTTCTTTGAAAGGCTTGTTAAATTTGAAAAGGGCTTGTCACACATACACTGAATCTATCTCTGTGATGGTATTGTTTGCTATAGTTGTTGTATCTTTTGTTACGTGAGTTAGAGATCTATGTGGATTGCATGAAAGTTGAGCTATAGTTTTGATTGTTTTGTCCGAGGACGTACAAAAAGCTAAGTGTGGGGGTGTTGTTAAGGCCATATTTATATGATTATTAAGGGTTTATTTCATTATTATTTTCCCCACATTTGCATAATTTACATAAGAATTAAGGGTTTAAGTGTAATTATTAAGTAAATGTCATTTTAATATGGTTATTTGCAAAATTGGTTATTTTAAGTGTTTAATTGATTTAATTATGATTATTTGGATTTCACTACATTTTGCAATGTTTATTTATCTTTTAGGAGGCTTAATTTCGAGATGAGAGAGGATCAATCAAAGATATGGGAAAATAAAAGAGATAAGGGAAGAGATCAATCAAGATAAAGATGGAAATATCAAGGAATCCGTTCTGCATCAATGTGGACGGGCGTCTGGTAATTCGGACGAGCGTCCGCCGCCGACTTAAACCCTAACCGACTTAGCACTCTATAAATACAAAGCAAGAGACCCCAACCCTAAGGGATACTTTTTTACCACATCATTAAGATCGCACTTTCACACAAAAAAAAATGCCGCGGAACCCTAATTCCATAGAGATGAATTTCTCCAATCCAACAATCATATTCAACATGATTGTTGGCTAGAAACCTTGCAGTGAGTCGACGGAGGAAGCCCATCATCAACACAACCAACTAGAGAGTTCGATGCTTAAGTTTAGTGAGTTTATTTCATAGTTTTTCATTACTTTGGATTAAGATTTGATGAAACGATCTCCGTTTATGTGATGCTTGAATCAATATATGAAAGTATGTTATTTAAGTTCTCTTTTATTCAAAGTAATGCATCTAATCATGTTGTAAGAAATTAAGCATGTTTAGTTGAGTAAAACGTTTGGAAACGATCTTGTGATTGAGTTTTGATTGCATGTTTAGTTTGTTGAAAGGATAAACGAAACCTTAGGAATTTGATTGAAGATATTTGATTGAATTCGTGAAAAATCACTACTAAAAACTATATCTTTAAATCACCATCTAGTTGGGATTGTTGGTTGATAGGTGGAATCTAGTCGCCTTGCTTTGTTTTTCCTTTAATTGTCTCGAATCAAATCGTTTATATTAAGTTTAGTTTAAGTTCTAGTTTTTAA
The DNA here is from genome assembly GCA_026214975.1 of Gentiana macrophylla. NCBI lineage: Eukaryota > Viridiplantae > Streptophyta > Magnoliopsida > Gentianales > Gentianaceae > Gentiana > Gentiana macrophylla. The sequence goes on along the minus strand of CM047813.1, from coordinate 58,585,721 downwards.
ACCCTAGTTTCTGCTTTGTTTTCCTGCACTTTTCAATTTTGTTGTCAGTAGTTGAACGTTCGTCCGCAATAGCGCACGCCGTCCATTAGATTTAGTTTCCAGGCGCTCGTTCATCAAAGTGAACGCTCGTCCGCCTTTCGTTTTCTTATTTTACGCTTGTTTTTATTCTGTTTTTTAATTTCAATTCTTAGGTTTAGGTTTTAGTTAGTTTCAGCCTTAGTTTAGATAGATAATCGTGACATAATCGATATAGATTTATACTTGAATTCGATAAACATTCCATTCCCTTAGGACGACCCGATAACATCCTTTACTACAGATCCTTATACTTCGGGTGTTTCGGTTTATAAATTTTAAAACTAGTTTTTACCGAACAACACCTGAATACAGGTCAGAATAGAGGGTCCTAATCATTGAGGAACAAACAGTGTTAGGACAAAGGTTGGAACTATTGATGGGATTGGAGGAATCCCCCGCACAATCTGAAGAGATTGTTGTAGAACAAGTTGCTGAAGAACCTGTTATTGAAGTGCAGGCTACTGAAGTTAAGGCTACTTGAGGTAAATATAGTCAGCAGACTGGTGTTAATGAGGATGAACAGCTATTGGACTATGACTTTAGTGATGAGGAATTCCAAATGCCTGAGGAAGAACAAGTTGCTGATGAGCCTCAACAGGCACATGTACCAATTTCTGAGGAGCCACATGTTTTGGAACCTCAACCTGCACAAGATCCTATTTTGGAAGAGATTTTTGGAGATGTGAGTGAGGAAGTTCCTGAACCTGCTGAATGGGACAGGACAAGAGCCATAGTTGTCAGCATACCAAAGGCAAACTTTAATGTTGAAGAGCCTGCTGATTATTTTGCTGGACAAATGGCTGGGGGTATGGCTGGTGCTGTACAAGACAGGTTTTGGAAGAGTTGAGAGCTACAAGGACTGATATTGAACAGTTAAGGACTCAACTGAATAGACAGGAACAGAGATTTGAAGATTTGATGAATCTTGTGGAAATCAGAGGAAGAACTACTAAGACAGTTGCTTCCAACATTACATCTGCTCAATTTGCTATAAATGATTTACTTAGAAATGTAAGAGGTATCAAGACCACCACAGCAAGCAAATATAAGCATTTGAATAAATAGCTTGCCTCTATACACAAGAAGCTGGACAAGCTTGCCGAGGCACCCAAACCTGCTGTGGTACCTCAATCTGCTGAGGCACCTCAACCTGCTGTCCTTGAACCTAAGGTTACTAAGAGGTTCAATCTGCTAGAACAAACAATTGAAGGAAGGATCACTGTAGTTGACACAAGAACTGAGATAATGGAAGGTCAACTTGCAAATTTAGTGATTACACAAGAAAGTGTTCATGGTCTACTGTCCCGGTTTGTTGATGATGTTAATAAGGGGGAAGAGGGCCTTACAGCATAAGCAAAGGAAGCTGTAAGGATTTTTTCAAAGAAGAAGTGGGAGGATGAGGTAAATGAGTTCAGGAAACCTGCACCTGGCAAGATTCAGATGACTGATGACCTCCTTAAGGAATACAATAAGCTATATTATGGAAAGAAGCCCTATCATGACATGAGATTTCAGGAAGGACTCAACTCCATCTTGGGACTAAAATTTTGGGAAACAAGGGTCAAGGCACTGAGAGCTTCTTTTAGAGGTGGAAGAGGAGGCAGAGGTGGAAGAGGTCAAAGACTGGGAGTTCAGTCAGCAAGGAATTCACTGGAAGAGTTTAAACATTTCTACATGGGATATGGCTTCAGTGTTCATGCTATAAGATTAGCCCTACCAGAAGAATGGAAATGGTGGAAACAGCTACATACTTGGGTTGATTTCTCCACAATAGAAAATCAGTGGATGCAAGATATAATAAGGGAAATCAAGGAGTTTCAAGAAAAACAAGAGCAGGACAGAAACAGAAACTAGATCAACAAACTTCTTATTTTACCTTGCTGATTCTAGTATGTAATAATGTTGAACAAATATAATTTAAATGAAAGATGATTGAATTTGTTCTGTTTTTTTATCTTTTTGCTTTGCGGTAAGGAGGGTATTGACATCATCACTAAAAAGAGGGAAATTGTTGGACATATTTTAAGTTTTTATGATGAGTGCCAGACTAGCTGTTATAGAGCAAAGGCAAAAAGATGTCTATATCAAATGTATAGGTTTATTAGAGTTTGATCTTTGTATAGGTTTGATCAAACAAGCACTGTAATTTGGTCAGCTGACTTTATCAGCAGATCTGTCTAGATCAGTAGGGTAACTAGGTCAATAAAGTGTCTAGGAACCTGCTGAAGACTGAAGGCTGAGGGTACAAACTCAGTTATTGAAGGCTAAGGGATTAAACTTAGTATTTAAAGTCAAGGATATGGAATCAGAATTTAGGGAAGTCTGTGATGACCTAAACTGATTACTTATACCTTGTGTACAAGGTTTAAGTTCCATATGTTAAGTGGTGATTGGAACTTAGTTATGTTCAAAATGGTGTACTCTAACTTCACAATAAAAAGTTAGATGAGAAGAAGTCAGCAGATGTGTTGTTGCTGAGAAATGTGTACAACAGCAGGCTGTTATACTTCAGATATTTGCTGAGTATATTTCTCGATTTAATCAAGGGTTACATTGGAAGATTAAAAGGATGAGGATGGATTACAAGCCTTGATATTGTCAACAAATCAATGGCCAAGATAAAAGAACGTTGGAAATATTCGGAGGATTAACCAATGGACACAAGTCAAAGGTGGAGCCAGATGAAAAGTGACAAAAGCGATCGACAAAGTCACTACTATGAACAGAGACAAAAGCAAGTCAAGATGGAGACAAATCTGAAACGGCTATGTTTTAAATTCAAACATAAGTCACATGATTCTCACCTATAAATAGAAGACTCCTGATTCAGATACATGTGACGAAAAACAAATAATCTACTCAAAGTTATCAAGTTTTTTATCAAGAAAATCACCCTGCTGACATACACAGAGCTTTAACTGACTAATCAAGAAATATCCTCGAGTGTAACATAGGTATCAAGTTACATCAAGTATACACACTTGAAGACATCAATCTGCTGATCATTTCATCCTGATCAAGCTGCTGACAGCTGAATCATTTACTTGATTCAAACTTTCTTTTACAAGAAACCTGCTGAAGACAGAGAAGCACGTAGGTGTCAATAACTATTGTTTGTGTGGTAGAGCTGGTGAAGAGGCAATCCTACCCTTCAAGGCCCAGTGGAGTACTTTGGAGCAGCAATCCTACCTGTTTCAAGTGTTCAGTTTGTTAAGCCATAGTTATTGGTGAAGGACAGATAAATTTCGAGGATTTTTGTAATCGCAACCTCAAAGTTCTCTAGTGAATCTCCTCCAACATCACAGGAGAAGAGTGGACTGATAGGATTACACCACCTGGAACCACTATAAAATTGCCTACTTACTTTCTGCACTTAGTATACTGGACACATCAACCCACTGAAACTAGCAACTGAATCACACACCTACACTATTGAGTATATAATACTTAGTATCATTCTTTTAACAACAAGTAATAAGGCTTAAACTAAATATATTCCACGGCAACAAATTCGAGTTACATCACCAAATCAACAAACCACTGAAAGTGGTCGGCAGACTCTCGAGCAATCGGCGAGTCTCGACATTCTTGAGTTTGTTAACTCCAAAAGTTTTAAGGGTTAAGTTTATTCACCCCCCTCTAAACTTAACCAAAGCCTTTTCAAGGGACCAACACCAACCCCTTAATCGACGGGGTTGAGCAATTTGATTTACTTGAGATTTATGTGTCATTCTCAAGTCACCGAACGGACGGCTGTTACGTGTGAGCGCATAGACTTGGAGGATCGTGGCTCGATCTTCCCAAGAGCCATGAAGGTTCAATATATTTTGGATATGGCGGAGGTACCAAGCCAGTTCAATTCTATGGTGGTGCATGAATTTTATGCGTATTTGGCGCATAACCCCGGAGCTACATTTGCCATGATCGGGGGAGTACAAGTAGACTTTACGATCGAAAGGATCAACGAGTACTACGGGGTGCGCAATCCACCAATAGGCCCAAATGAGTATACATCCTCCACAGATGTGGATGATTTCGAGAGGATGCAGATGATCGCTGACTACTTTGGGGTGGAATGGAAGCGCAATCCTATGGGCGCCCCCACCATCTTCTTAGAGAATGACTTATCATAGGATAGGAAGATGGTCAACTGATTTGTATGTTCCCGCCTTCTGCCGACCAAGCACACGGCATCTGTAACACCGAAGAAGGCGCAGTTGATGTTCTATCTGGAGCAGGGATCTCCAGTCAATATTGCCTAATTGATGCACAACCACATTCAGAGATTGCCAAGGATTCCGAGCAAGAGCAATTGCCTTATGGCCCTATGATCGACATGTTCGCTATGGAGGATGAGGTTCCAGTTTTAGTCAGTGACGATTGGGAAGAGACTGAACCAAAAATAAGTTTACAGTCAGTTTTGAGAGCACCGAGGTGGGTCGGTCCAAGAGCTGAGAGAGAGCGTACTCCGGTACTAGGAGGACCTTGTTCCTAGAGAGCCTTGATTGAGGAGAACACACAAGAGATTTCGAGTCTACATCGCAAGATGGATCGTATTATAGACTTTTTAGGTGTTCCTCCTTCGACCCCACCACCTAGGACTGTCCCACGTCACGGAGCATATTCTTCTGCCGCTGCTGCCTCAAGTTCTGGACCACCTCCCACTTTTGAGCTTAGAGATAACTAGGAGGAGTATTTTGACGAGGACTAGTTTTCTTTCTTTTTATTGTAGTTATTTTCCATTTCTTGTTTTTTATTTTATTTCCTATCTAGTAATGTAGCAGATTTCTTAATAATATAATGATTTTGTTGGCTTAATTTGTTTGGATTTATTTCATTTCTCTTTTACTGCTGCAATTTTATTATACGGTTTATTGTCACCCAATTGTTCTTGGATTGTTTGAGATACTTAAAGCATATTTTTTCGAGGACTTCTTAGATGAGCCTATTGCAATTCGGAAGATCCAGTTTCTTACTTGGCTTCACGTTTAACCGAACCTAAGTTCTTTTTCATTTTCTATTTTCATGTTCTCATTGAGGACAACGTTTCGATTAAGTGGGGGTAATGGACGTCACTTAGCTTTTTAAAATTATATTCCAAATTGTTAGATTATCTTGATTCTCTTGATGCACTTTTCACCACATAGACTTTGATTCATTTCATCAAAATTTCAAAAAAATTGACATCTTTGACCTTTTGGAGATAATTAATTACATCTTTGTTCCACTTTGTATAAGTAAAGTAGTGTCCACTTCTGAAGTAGTGGCGTATTAAGTGCATATTCTGTTATGAACCACCATCTTAAACACATATAACTCGCTTTCCCTGGTGTGTAGTTTATAGTGCATTACTTTGACTTGAGTTGACCCTAGCTTTATCTCGAATTTTGTTCTACCTATGGTCATTCGAGTCAAGTTGTTGATCTTATACCTGCTAAGGAATTACGGATTCAGTAGTTTATCAAGAGTGGGGCCGTGAGGATAGATAGAATTGTGCGCGTTCACCCACCAAGAAAGAGAAATAAATTGCACGACATATATATCTATATGCTCTTTGGCAAAGCAAATTCGATGGAGCGTAAGACGCACGACTCTCATATCAAATAGACCGATAAACGTGAGCCTAGGGTAATACTCGGTTCTCGATCTGCCTTGCACAGTTGACTTGACCAAAAGAAAAAAATAAAAAATGCATTAATAAAATCAATGGCGTAAAGGAAAAAACATGTTCGTGACTGGTTAGTTTGACTACGGGTTGACGTACTACGAGACTATCTGCATAACTAGAGATCGAGGGGTTATTGCACACACACATTGTTTTATGACATGAATATTGTTTAATGTGTAACTTATGGATGTGAGTGACATGATCTTGATCTTGACTTTGTGAGGCATAGCCGTTTTTAACTAACTTGTATATTGGTCGGGATTTCATTTTTTTTTCCTTTTTGCTCGAGACGGTCGAAAGCTAAGTGGGAGGTAGTTGATAATGATCTAAATGCACCATTAAATTAACCCTTATTCACCTCCAATTTTGCTCTAGAGAATGTAGATAGGCCCATTTTTGTGAAGGAATATATGTTAAACACTGAGTGCATGTTCCTAAGTTCATAATTCTGCATCTATGTTATTATCCCGAAGATTTGGTACTGTTTTGCCCTGCTTTATGTATTTTTCAAGATGTATCAAATCTGGAACACTTAAGGATGGATCTGGATCAATGAAAGAGTATTGGGCCAAGTGGAGTATGTCCAGGAAGAGACCTGCTGAAAGAAAAGAAGAAATTCAGGCCCGGTTTACCGTGGTGGGCTAGGCCCAATAAACCGAGGGTCTTGGGGAACACGAAACTAAATCTGCCGTATCTGCTAGGTCGGTTAGAGTTTATTTGAGTCATAAGTCGGCTATAACATCTATATAAAGCCGTAGAAACTGATTGTAATATAATCTTCCATTGTATTACAAATTATTATTATTTCACTATACAATTTTGATGCAATAAAGTTCTTTTAAGCTTTTGGAGTTTATCGTCTGGTTTCCTTCCCTTTCCTTTCCATCTCTAGCTTGAGTGGATCAAGATAGATCTCCATTGTTTAAGGTATGAAGCTTTGAACGTTCCTTTATGTCTTTAATATGGTAGATCTACTTGTATTTACGTGTTTTAGTTGATCTGCATGTTTAACAACCCCATAATTTACTTGAATTAATCTGAATTGAGCAATGTAGATTCTCGATTAAGAATCACCGCCCTCGGCGGTCTATACCGATTTACCGAAGCAATTTTAGGTCACCTTAATCTAGAGATTCAGTGTCAGCTACATTGATCGACAGATTTAATTTACATGTTAGAAGCCTGATCAACTATTTGCATGTCATCGTAAATTATCATGAAGGACTGTTGGTGAAGTGTTAATTTGGACGTTGTCTTGATGGACCCTAGGAACATGCTAGTCATAGTCGATAGTTGCCTAGGCGGGTTAGCGGTATGGGTTAACGCTCAATATTGGAAATTCTAGTTCTTTATGCGTATGGGCTATTACGGACCAATTAAGGAGGGTAGCTTGTGTATAGATTGTCTGCTGCCATAGTCGGGGTAGAATGGGTTAGGAGTTGCATGCATAGCTAAAACTGAATTAAAAGCTCGATTAGTTTAAGGAAATTACGTGGGGAAATTAACGTACGGATTAACTAGACAAAGTTAGTAAATAGAAGGGATGGGGAAGGAATACCTTGTTTCTTTTATTTTCATTGTTGGTCAATGACCACTTATGTCTTCTTGATTAGATTAGAATTGTCTATGCTTAAGTTCCATTATCTCTATGGGATCGACCTTGATTCGCCCTTGTTATACTACGATTGACCTAGTACTTTTGCTAGTAAAATCTACGTAAGGCCCGGAATGATCAAATTGAAAGGTGAGCAATCATGTTAGTGTCACTAACTATTTATAGCCTTAGAGGTATGTCATAACCTCAAGCCATAGTGTGAACATAATTAGAGAAAACAAGGGTGAATCTGAGGCACAATTAAGGTGATGATTTCCTGGCCTTGTTTAACCTGTAAGTTGTATTTTAGGTCAATGGACTATGTAAAATTCCTTAGGGGCCGTCAGGAAAATAATGAGGGAGTAGTACTAGCCAATGAGCATCACATGGGTTGTTTTAAGAAATCATCATTTATCCTTAGTGATTATCCAGGCATGATAACCCAATATCAGGTTTTCGTTCAGTGAACCAAGTATGGTTAGTACTGGTCAATGAGACACTCATATGGTTGGTTAAACCACGTAGTCACTATTACACTGACTAATGTCTCTAAGTAATTGTTTTAATAGACCAGTTTACAGGCAACCGAACCCTGGTTCAATTGTATATACTGCAAGATTACCTTAATTGAACTGAGGGTTGACACAAGATCAAACCAAAAGAAGCTATGATGCCAAGTAAATTTGGTTTGATTAAGTATTAGGCATCATTGGGTCACTACCCTCAGCATTGACCTGACCCTTGACTTCTTAGTTTGTAGACCCTCAGTCAAATAACCTAAACAATACACCAAGAGGGGTCAAGCCATTTTACTTGAGCAAACCGGGTAGGGATTCACCGGTTTGATGATTATGAACCACTCAAAAGAGCAACACCAGTTTTTGAAACGGCACTACTTCCCTTCCCAATGAATCAGGACTGAGTATGTGTAAAGATTCGGTCTTTGAACGGTCACAAAGTCAGCCATCACGTAAAACGCGTGTTTCACTGGACACTAATATGCGAATCGATGCACAAAGACAAAAGCAGGGCAGATAATTGTTCAAATTAGAATTTATATCTAATTATTAACGTAGAGAAAACAAAGATATGACCTAATGACACCGGTAGTGCAGAGGAGCCTTCAACATCGGCTGAGCTGCTTCAAATTAGAATCGTATCAATCCAGCAAGCAGACCCCAAAGATAAATCCTTTACATAATCGGAACCTTTCTATAGTTATTTACACCACATGGTTGTTCCGAGATTTTGAATGAACCATCACTTACAATAATATATGTGTTGCTTCGAATGGTAATTCTTCATAGAATCGAGACTTTGTGTTACTTTGGTGGTTTATCAGCATGAGAGAAACACAGATTAGGAAGGAGAAAGGGTAGAGAAGAAGAAACAGCCTTGCAGATTTTTTGGGACCATTGAAAAAGAAAGGATACGGAGAATCGGGTTCATGAATGAGGGAGTAATGGAGAGAGTTCTGGAAAGGATCCAGAAAATGGCAGAAGTGAAATCAGGGTTAGGGGTAAGTCAGGTTTTAGGCTTATAAAGGGTGAGGGATGCGGATCAAAGTCGGGTATCGGGTAAATAGGCTAGAGAGGATTGGGCCAGGTTAGGTGAAACAAGGGCCATGGATAAAATGAGGTGTGACAGACTGGAAATTTATATTATAAATTATGTAGAATAATTGATTTATTAGTTAACTTAATTTATAAAATTAATAAATTAATTTCTTAAATGATATTGTCGGAAATATCACAAACAAGAATAGCTGGTTGATGTCGTGCGAGGTGCAATCATGAACTACTAGCAATAGTTCTAGACCTATCGTAGTATAGTGAATGGCGTAGCAAGGGTCGAATCCATAGAGACCCGTAAGATACAAATTAATTAAGATTAAGAACAATAAAGTCAGTCAACGACCAACAACGGTGCAGAATAATAATAGTGGTGACAATCCATCACAAGATCATATATACAACACAATACTATGAGTTTCAAATGAATTAGTAATTACTATGAGTTATTAATTATTTCCCCAATCTATGCGTTGATCTACCCTATGGTGAATTTTATATCTTTAACAACTACGTGTGCTATACATTAATATTACGCTACTCCCAGGTGACGGACAGTAGGTGCATATGTGCAATTAACCTCCATCGTTGGTTGTATTAATTCACACGCAATAAGATCTAGGAATAGCCGGCTCAAGACCGAGGACCTCCCTAAGCAGCCACAATGGATTGACTGGCACGTTCCTAAAGATCGATCAAGACCATGTCTTAATTAACACTTCACATTGTAATTCCTTCATGCTAATTTACAATAACATGTAAATAGATGATCAGGCTACTAACATGTAAATTAAATCCATCGATCAGACGTAGCTGGCGCCGTTAATCATGAATTGGGGTTTACTAGGTATCTCGCAATTGTGATAAAGACCATCGCCCTTATGAGAGAATGTAACCTCGATTCCAGGATTTCTTCACCAACGATTCAGATTTGTACATACATGAGGTAAATAAACAAACTACTATATAGCATAACAAAATTAAATAATCAAAAACATACTAATCACACAAGAACAATGAAAGATCTAAATCTAGAAAAAGCTAGAAAATCATACCCTCGATGCCGAGCGTAGATCCGCCATAGATCTCTCCTTAAAAGGTGAACCCTCGGATCCATGACTAGAACTCATAGAAAATAAATAACTAAAACAAAAGAACTTTTTATTGTATTGAACTTGTAATATTCATGGTACATTGAAACTGAGGCCCCATGCCTCGTATTTATAATTGAATTATCGACTTAGCTAACCCTAAAAACTACCCCTCGTCCAAGAAAGAGCATTTTCTGAATCTTCTTAGATTCTCGATTCTGCGGCGGCACTCCTCAAAATTGTGGGGGCATTTTCGTACTTTTTTCTCAACCGACTTAGCTGAATGTTCTTGAACACCTTAGGCCCAATTCTTCATCCAGCCCGCTCTAGAATCCATCTCTAACACTTGGCCCAAATCTTGCTACCCAGAAATAGTCCAATAATACACAAAATAATGCCTATTTAGGGGATATAAATGAGAAATACCAAATACACGACTCATGAACCCGTCATATGACATTCAACTCAAATGGTTCATATAATTGGTCGAAAACAACTAGTTTTCGCTTATAAGGGGTGAAATGTTGATGCCATGATCAACTACCCCCACTAGCATTTTTCTCGTCCTCGAGCAGAGTATCAAGGCAGAATGTACCTCTAAGATAAATCCCATCAACTACCACTTGTTCAATAAAGATTTCAGGCAAAACACATGTCAAGCGACAATTCTGAAACTTCCCATTAATCAATACCTACAATATCATCAATGTGTCTTGTGATAAATCCTTATGATAGTGCGCTCGAGAAAAGAATCGAGTTATATCGACCTCACAAACTTAACTTATCAGCATGCATACTGCCCTTCTTGCTTTCAGACTTAGGGAAACAACATGAAACCTTAATCAGGCTGGGCGGGCTCGAGACCGAGTACTACTCAAAGTTCCTCGTTTATTTTATTTTTATGTGAGGGTTGTGCATCTTACGCTCTGAATTTCCTTCCCTCCTGCCTTTATGCTTATGGCATTTCAATTTTTCTTTTGATTTTTTCTTTTGGAAGTGTTTCTCCCTGATTTTTATTTATCCTCACTCCCTCACAAGTCCATTTTGTCTTGTTTTACCTTTTGTGGCATTCATGATTGCTACCATCATCCTTCAACAATCAATTAAAGTATATCCACCGATAAGTATCGATTCTTGGTCTAAGATAACTCTTCTACTCATCCAAATACTTCTCACTCAGATTCCATGCTCAAAGATTGACTGCAATGGTAAAATAACAATTAATAAGTCACTACTTCCAGTAACATAACACACTCATTCATCCTTGTTAAGTGAATATGCTATAGCCAACTTGAAATCATTCATAGGCTCCTTTTCTATCGATTCTCTACTCAGGACGTTCAATAGACAAGCTAAAAATTGTGCTCAATTTTTCAAAATTACTCTCCTCTTTTAGTTACACGCTAAATAAACTAAGATTGCCCGTACCCCCTACTTATTTTAGTCATTGTCCCCAATGACTACAAAAAGGGAAAATAGAAAAAGTACTTAGCTCTGGAATTGGTCGTCCAAGTGTATCAATAAATTGTGGAACATGACTATTGTGAATAAGTCCCCAGGCTATCCATCATCCATGCATTATCCTGTTTTGAAAAATCTCCAAAAACCGTGAGTAACATGCAAAGGGCAATAAGAAAATAATGTGGCGGTAATTATGCTTACGTAAGGAATGTGCAAAAACACTTATAAGCCACTTTATTCTTTATTGACCTAAGCAAGATGCGAAATTTTTTACGAGGATATCACATGAGAATCGCTAAGGAAAAAACCACATATATCTTAAGTCAGAAGGCCAAATATAAATGTGATGAAAAAAATCCTTCTCGAGTGTCATGCTACTTAATTGACTCAAGTAACTAAAAATAATCAAAAGCAAAGCAAATAAGGCTTTAGTAATAGTTCTGAGTTTATATTCGCCAGCTCGGCTGTACTCACTGGGCTCTTTCACTCGTAATGCTGGTCGTTTAACATAAAGACTTCTAACTCTGGGTTATAACTACGCTCGACATAATTTTTTAGCCTATGGCCATTAACAGTGTATGGCTCTCCAGATCGTTCATCTCGTACCTCACATGCACTGGAATTAAAAAACCTTTTTGGTGACATATGGTCCAAACCATCTTGATTTCAACTTCCCAGGAAAGAGGCGAAGACGCGAATTGTATACTAGCACCTTATCTCCAACCTTGAAGGTAATGTACATAAAGTAAAGTGCTGAATGTAAATGAGATAGGAATTGTTATCGATCTTTGGAGTGGCGTAATCTGCTATGTGACCGCTTCTCCTGTGACTTAGGAGGTATCACTATTGTACTTTACACTAATACAATATGTAAGCATCCTTGACACCCCGTAGATGCTTCACACTCTATATAGCCAATCCTTGATACCCCGCATATGCTTCACACTCTAAATAGCCAATCCTTGACACCCCGTAGATGCTTCAATGGTCTGTTTGCATGCATCTCATATGAAGAACTCACTTTCTCCAATGACTCGTCCATTATTTTGTTCATTCACACCCCGCAGATGCTTCAACAGGTTCCTCATCTTCCTGATAATTAATTATTGAATAGAGTGGGTGCCGTATCAAATTAATGATACATATGCGAGAGCTTTTGCTGAATCTAACTTTGATGTTTAGGTTGCAGCTCTCTTGATCAAGTAAATCACTAGATTTTTCTTTGAGCTTCATTGATGTAGATCTGCTTGATTGAGATAGATTTTTTCTTGTTATTGTAGTGATTGTATAGCTTTTTAGAATATTTTCGAGAAATCTTCCAGAACTGCTTCTTTAGTCGTTCTTTCTCATGCCTTTATGCTCTTCGTAGGGTAGGTGTGCCATTGAATGAATGAGAGGTACTAATTTAATGCTGAGTTGGAAGGTTCAGAAGAAAAAATTTGGAATAGAATTGAGAGTGGAGATTGTGGATCATGGGGGCGTGAGGGAGTGTAAAGGTTCAGAAGCGTGGGGAAGAAGATCGTGGAGGTTTTGTGTGGAAGAAGATCATGGGAAGAAATAAGGAGAGAGGTTCAGGTCATTTACGCGTATAATATTATGGAAAAAACGGGTATGGGTCGGGTCAATTGAAAAAAATGAGTTAATTAACACTTAATCGATTGAAAATATATAATAAGATATATATATATATATATATATATATATATATATATATATATATATATAGCTCTCTAAACCCGTGCAGATGCACGGGATGTTTGTAATCACAAACATCCCTACTCTACCCTACCTTACCCACCATACCACCCTACCTTACCCACTGCCCCACCCTTCTCTACTCTACCGTACCCACCGTACTCTACACTACCCTACCCTACCCATCATTCCACTTTACTCTATCTTACCCACCACACCACCCTACCTTACCTTACACACTACCCCAACTTATCCTACCCTACTCTACCTTACCCTACCAACCCTACCTTTCCCACCACCTTACCCTACCCTTCCCACCTCGATCCTACCCTACCCACCATTCCACTCTACCCTATCTTATCCACCGCACCACCCTACCTTACCTTACCCACTACCCCAACCCGCCTCTACCTACTATACCCTACCAACCCTACCAGCACTACCACTTCACCCTACCATACCTTACCCAAAGACAACCCTTTACACTACCTTACCCACCACTACCCCTTAGCCTACCTTACCCACCACCACCACCTTACCCAACCTTACCCACCACCACCCCTACATACCCTACCTACCACCCCACCTCACCCTACTTACCCATCACCCTACCCTATCGCACCCATCACCCTATCATACCCTACCTTACCCACCATCCCACCTTATTCAATACGCTCCTACCTACCTTAACATTAAATGACGTGGCTAATTAAGTAGGAATGATCTAATTTAAGAATATCTCGTATTAATTGACATATTAGAATTTAGTTATTTTTCAAAATATAATTTAATTTCGAATATTCAGATCGATGAGAGGACTTTAATTTATACGGAATGGTTTTTTTTAACAACAAATTTGTGCGGAATGACTTTAATGAATGAATATTTTGAATTAATTGGCAATCTTGAATATAGTTATTTTAAAAATGTAAAAATATTTCTCTCGATTAAATTATATAAAACCGCAAAAATAAAATGGATAAAATTAATCAAAAATATATAAAAAATAATTAAAAGTAACAATATTTGGAATTAAATAGGGTGTCAAATTTTTAGAAATAACATTCACGTCTTAATAATTCATATTAATTGGAAAATTTGAATATAATTATTTTTAAAATTGTAATTCAATGCAAGAATATTTAGAATTTATCGGGTGTCTAATTTGTTCGCATTAAATTGCATACTTGAGTTTATAAATTTATCAAAATGTAATTTAATGTTAGAATATTTTGCATTAATTGGTAAAATAGAATTTATTGAAATGTTACAATTAAATGCATAATTTTTTGTTAAAAATACATAATTTTGCATTAAATAACATATTTGAGTTTAATTTTGAAAAATGTAATTTAATCATAGAATATTTTGCATTCATTGGTAAAATTGAATTTTTCATTTTTAAATATTATACTTTAAGCCAAAAATACTTCCAACAAATGCCATAAATTTCCAAATATTGGACATTATTCTGGGATGAATAATTTATAAAAGATATATTTAATGTGAGAATATTTTTCATTAATTTATAGAGATATATTTAATGTCTACATAGTTTAGTTTAGATATTCTTGAAAATGTAATTTAATGTTACAAAAAATAACAAATATGTCAATACTCATATGTCACAAAGCGTGTCATGCATTTTATTCATTGAAAAAATCGGATATTTAACAAAAATATCAATATCTCTACTTGAACATGTAGATTTTTTAAGTCTTCATTTCTTGTTCTATTGTTTCATGCAACAAATGTCGCAGTTTTTACATCTAAAAATGGATTGTATGAATTTGGAACAAAATAAAACAAAATTTCCTACAAATAAAATTAAAATAGAAAGCCAAAAAATCTCACCTCGTAAAAAAAAACCCTTAACGCGATAAAATAATCCGACTATTTACAAAAAATAACAAAAATAAGCAATTATGGAACATTCTGATAGGGTAACAAAAAATAACAATACCCGTATGTCGCAAAATTGTGGTTTTATGAATTAAAAAAATATTTACTTGAAAATCGTACCTTATCCAATAAAAATTAAAAAAATCTTTAATATAATGAAATAAACAAAAAAAAATGGATGATCAATAAAAATAACCTACCGAGTGTATGCAAGTAGTAGTCACCAACAAACGAATCCCTGCAAACGATTTGTAAAACAAATGGGAAAAAAATTAAAATGAAGGATGATTCAAAAGTAATAAAACATCAAACTGATTAATCCAAAATGTGGGAACGGAAATAAACAAATAATAAAGATCCATGATATTTGATGAATTGTTTGTTTGAGCAGGTTTATTACACAATACATTTCCCTCTAAAGTTGGACTTTTTCTCTAAATTTGTAGTTATTTTTTATATATAAACAAAATTGTGGTTTTATGAATAAAAAAAATATTTACTTGAAAATAACCTACCAAGTGTATGCAGGTAGTAGTCACCAACAAACGAATCCCTGCAAACGATTAGTAAAACAATTGGAAAAAAAATGAAGGACCCTGCAAACGATTAGTAAAACAAATGGAAATAAAAATAAAAATAAAAATGAAGGATGATAATCCAACAGTAAAAAAATATCAAACTGATTAATCCAAATTGTGAGAAGGAAAATTTAGATAAATCAAAAATGTGAAGTTAATGTGGATTTTGTTCTCATACCTAAAGTAGTTAAGACGTCACCCTGACCAAACAAAATCAAAGTTCACTTGGACTATTCCTACACAAACAAATTGTCTACCACATATAATAAAACAAAAATATTATAGAATTATTCGACAAAAAACTTGAAATAGGTAATCAGTAGATGGAAGAAGAAGGAGCATTCCAAAAATCATACCTTAATTTTAGATGACAGCTAGAGAGAATTGGTTTCAACTGCGAGCATTGAACTTTGCCATTGACCATTACTAATATAATAGTTGAATAAAAATTCATATGATTTTTAACAAAAGAAAAAAATCAAGGGTCTAAAAAAAAGTTTACAATTAAAAAGGAAATCACCGTGTGAACATAATTATTGAGTATAATTCTAACATTTTAATAAAAAAAATTACGGTCATTAATAATGCCAAATTTCTAAAATTAAAATAAAAATAAAAATAACTTCTAACATACGGGAAAACAATTGCAATTATAAATCAAATCACCGTGTGAACATAATTAGGTTATTAACAGTGCGGGGATTTGTTGAGATTTTTGCAATATTTTTTTTTGTATTTATTACGTGTGCGGCACGTTTTTTTTTTTTTTTTTTAAATGCGGAAGAATATTTTTGTCAGAATATTAGGTGTAAATGCGGCAGAATTTTTTTAGTTATTAGGAGAGTTTTTTTTTTAGTTATTAGGTGTAAATGCAGCAGAATTTTTTATGCGGCACACGTTTTTTTTTATTTAAAATGCGGCACGTTTTTTTTTTATTAAATGCGGAAGAATATTTTTGTCATAATATTAGATGTAAATGCGGCAGAAGTTTTTTAGTTATTAGGAGAATTATTTTTTTTTAGTTATTAGGTGTAAATGCGGTAGACTTTCTTTTTTAGTTATTAGGAGAGTTTTTTTTTTTTTATGCGGCAGAATTTCTTTTTTAGTTATTAGGAGAGTTTTTTTTTTTAGGAAAACCGGGTTTGGGTCGGGTAATTAAAGGAAAACGGGTTAAATCCACTCGTCTATATATTATATATAGATATATATATATATATATATACTAGTCAAAAACCCGTGCAATGCACGGGACAATTGACCATCATTGATATAATCATACAGTCAAATCTAAATGCAAAAACATGTTTTCTATTGCAATCAATAAGTGATAATAAAAGAAATCACACTTATTTTTTTTATTATTGCTCATACAAAACCAATATTAGCTAAAAACATATGCATAATGATGCACAGGCTGATATACGTTAAAGGGACTGTTGGAATAATATTAGCTTCTTAAAAAAACCAATAAAATTCAGGTCAAAGTACATCAAATTATAATTATTATACCCTACAATTACTATACCAAAGTCTCATCCCCAAATGCATAGCCCACTCCCTCCTCATTGTCTGCAAAACACAAAGCCTCAACATTTTAAGTAACAACGATTCTCACCATGCCATTGCGAGATTATCAAAGTCAACATAGCCAATATATTTGAGAAAGATTACACTTGCTCCACTTCAACTGAAAATTTCAATATCAGGGACTAATAAGTGCAAAGAAAAAAGCACGACCAAAAAAAAATCCACCAAGTGACAATCAAACATTTCCCCATAATGGAAATGTGGTAAAACAAACATGAATGTAGCCATATGGTAATCCCTAAAACAAATTCAACGCAATTGAAAGGTACAATAGATCACCAATGTCTTTATGTAACAGATGCAAAATGTTTCTTAAGTTTATTAAAAAATTAATGGAAAAAGGCAGTAAAAAAATGTAAATGAAATAAGGAAAGAAAAATCAAATTTACGTACCGAGAGAAGCAGAAGAAAGAGTTCAACACTGTCCCGTTTCAAATAAATGCCGATCCAATGAAAACCTGCAAAATTTATCAAATTAAACTTTATAACAACTACTATATTCGTTAACATAAATAGATATATGGCTGCTGTATTTTTTTTCTTTCTTTCTATACCACTGCAAAAAGCATGTTTTGTGTGATTGCAATACATATCGTAAACAAACCATCACCAAGTAAAATCATTTACAATATGACTTGTTAAAATCACGAAAACGTCTAGGATCAGAAGGAAACATAGGTGTAACACAGCTGCATATCAAACTAAAAAAAAACCAAAAGATTTGAAATCAAACTTAAAAAACACAAATACAGTGATGGAAACTGAAAAAAAATATTAAACACTTACACAGGATAACATATACCCCGTGCTATGCAAATGATAGAATTCCCCCAAAAAAATGTCATACGTTGTTATCATGTGCATATCTTGCTGCAGAGTGATAACATAACAATTCCATCAGAATGGCTAGCAGAAGAAACACTAATCAACGTCTTCTCTTACATCAAACCGATTTAGTGTGAATATAGAAAACGAAAACCTACTCCAAGTAACAAAGGCTTAAAAAAAGTCTTACAATGAACAAATGAACTCCCATTGAATTTTCTGACAACATCACCATCTCTGACCAACGTTTTGTTTCCAAAATGATAAAATAAATACTATGTTTGCAAATCTTCCCTTTCTTCTTCTGTTTAAAGACTCGAAATATTATGTTCAATCTTCTGTTTATTTAACCTTAGCATTTCCTTAAAGCGTTTCCTTTCAATTTGAGCAATGTCAATGCCCTTTGTGTTACCATACTCATGATGTTCATTAGGGAAAAAAACATTAAAATTTAAGGACAAAATAGAACTTTGAAATGCTCTTACAATTCGACGCATACACCGAAAGGCCTTTGACGGACAATTGTGAATGTCATGCATCACTAAACCCCAAGTTATGATAAAAGCCCTTTATATGGAACATGTCGATAAGAAACAAACGAATTGAAATTGGTCATTCCAAAGGGCTGCAAAACACCATCAACCTGATAACAGTGGAATGTGTGCAATGAAGCCATATACACTAAGAATCACTTATATGAAAGTTTTCAATACACAAAATTAAAGCTAATTGCACAAAAATAATGTTTAGGCAAGAAGGGGGAAAAAATGCATGGCATGCTGCAACACATTAAGCACGTACCTAAAATAGATTATTACCGATGTCCGAAGGGTTGATCAATAGCAAGAATTCATGAAAAATGGATATATATGCGAACACCGAATGTAGTAAATAAAAGTGCCCACCACGAAATGCCAACACTGCAGCAATTGACATTGTTCACATCAAAGGGCTACAAAACACCATATCATTGCTAACACTACAACAATTGAAATTGTTCATATCAAAGGGCCGCAAAAAATACCAGAGAAGATGGCAGTATATTGTTTTATGTAATTAGGATCTGCTTTATATGAACATATTAAAGAGAACATATGACAACCATTTTCCATGTTGACACATAAACCAGGTTCTACCATAACACTACCTTCTTGAAAGGCGAATTCTAGGTACTCCAAATGGCCACTCCTAAACAAAAAAATCATGATAAAATGTAAACATATTGCATAAAAGATCGAATAAAAAAGAAAATAAAATATTATGAGAATAGATGAAATGTAATAGGTGACAACATAAGCACAAAGATTATGAATGATAAAATGGATAAAAAAAAATAAACCTTCACAATAAAATCCGCTAGAATAAAATATCATATAATGTTTCTTTATTTTATCAACATCGGTACGGCATAAGGAGATTTGATTAAACGAAACAATAAACCTTAAAAAGAAACCCACTAAAATAAAAAGGTAAATAATCCAGGCATGATGATATCATGAAAGAGTTCACGATTTCAGGAACGGTCAAAAACTCTGTTGCACATAACGCTACACATCAAAATAAAAATATATGTATTTATTTACCTTTCAAAATAAATTTAAAAAATCCTCATGTGGGTCCAAAAAACAAAACTCGTGCATCACCAAAGTACATCTATTCAATTCCATTATGATCCAGCTGACAAAGCCTTTGGTAAAGTGAAAGTGGTAAAGTGACAGTACACATAAGTTTAAGGAAAAATAAATTTAATTTAAGTATAGCATCAGCAAATAACTTTGTAAACATATTCAGACAGAAAAATATATAGTTAAAATTTGGGAGATACCAGGGGACCTCACACTGTGGATTGAGTCTCCAAAATAAACCAAAACCTCATTCTCCCCAATCTGTAAAGAAAAGATCAAACAACATACAAACGATAAAAGATTCATTATGTGGAAAAGATTAAACAATGATAATAAATTTGAAGAATGAAAGAAAGATCCTCATTTCTCCACAAAATTGGATGAAATTGCAGAAGTAAAATATATGGAGTCGTCGTCATCATAGAAATTGGCTTCAATGGTAATAAACAACTGATAATCCATAAGTAGAGACCCTTTTAGAAACCATGATGATTTGATTCTTGTGCACCATGAAGTTTATGGCGACAAAGAATACTTGACATTTCTCATAATCGCTAGCATCCTGGGTTGCCAGCCGGGTTCTCGAAGGTGTTCGTCAGCATTTGGGGCTCCCGTTTTGTTCCTCGCTAGTGTATAGTTCTGAAATGAAGATTCCTACACTCCCGTTGATGATCCGGCGCATGTTATTGTGATTGTTTTGATGCCGGATTGGATGTCGATACCCTTGACCTTCATCAATATTTGATGAAGATTTTGCCGTGATTTCCCTTTTGATATTAGAAAGGATTTTTATTTCCTTTAAGAAATTTGAATATGAAACTGACGTTGAATATCTTGAGATTTACAGATTAAGAGAAAACCCTAACAAACAAAAAAAACGTGCCCGTAGTTTAAGCCGAGATGAGTGGAGAGGTTTTTTTTGGGGGAAAGAGGAGAGGTTATTTTCTTTCACATAATTTCAAAAGATTTTGGAAAAAATTAAGCAGCTCTAATGCACACCTTTCTTTCAAACGTTTTTGGTATTTTTCCGGGTTTGGGTCGGGTAATTGAGGTGAAACGGGTTAAATCCCTTCCTCTATATATTATATATACTAGCCACGAACCCGTGCATGATGCACGGGAATATAAATACAATAAAAGTAATATATACATATCATTAACATTGAGCTTATACATTGGGGCGAACTACTTTCATAATAATATCATATTAAAGCTATGATTAGACGCTCTATGTAACACAACAAATACAGACTGGTTATTGTAGGCAATTATCCAAGGATACACCCAATCATGGATCATGAACAACGACGGTAAACAATAGTTGATCGATTAAGAAATACTAACAAAACTTCAAAAAAAAGCAACCCAGAAACATGATTTTATCGAATAAAATTTTATTTGTCAAAAATATACTTACAAAAATCCTTTGTACCAATATTTATAGTCATATACTTCTGTTCAAACAGTTATAACAAAGTTCATGTCCTAAAACACGAACAATAAAATCGCGTTCGACGTTTGTTCCAAAAGACCGTACGTATCTTGCTGCTAACTCAACATAACTTCTGAACCTTGTGGCTTCAATGCAACATGTATGCTGTCAAATCTGTTACAGCTACAAATTACACCTAGGCAAAGGAAGGTAAGAGGGAAACATATGTATGAGAGCATGAGTAGTTATAAAAAATTAAAAAAAGGGTAATGGTACATAAGGGACGTTTAAACCCTTGATTATGATGGGTCTACATTGTAATCAATAGATGTTACATCATGATCAACTATATAAAAGTGTCGCTTGTTGTGACACAACCGTTATGGTAGTAGTATTTCCTATAAAAATAAGTACCTGCAAGTCCATAACACCAGATTTTCCATAACATAATTTGATGTCAAATCTACTGAAATTGGCACACCTCTGATGCACCTCTCCACCCTTCACACTAAATTTTTAAAAGGTTTGAAAAGAAAGTGTGCACCTGGAAGAGTAGTTAATATCCGGAATGGATAGTACTAATTCATAAGTCATATACAGCTGACAGAAGATTTGTGGAAAATCCCATGGACCACAAAAGAAACCATTCACGTGTAATTTTAAATCTTAAAAAATCAAACAGATATTGAACAGAAGAGGAGTCCCCCAAAGAGATTTTAAAGGAAATTCCACATCGTGGGCTATAAAATCAAAAGAAATCCAAAACCTGGCAATTGCGAACACTTTCCCTTTTTTACATAACGACAGTCTCTCGATGAAAAAAAGACCAAAAAAACACTATCAAACATCACCTTAAAAACTGATTAGCAAGAAATTTTGTAAGGCAAACATGTATGTGAACTTGTTTCGTGATATTTGTAAAGAGGTACATCCAATTCTTTTTTTTTTCAATTCAACATGAAAGAATACTTCAAAGTTGTAATATCAAATGTATGACAGATATAGTAATGCAAGACAAACATCCTTTGGTGAGAAACTTATTTAACGCTAATGAGTAGGAGAATATTCCATATAAGTCCGATGAATGAAATACCTTCTAAGAGATGATTATGCCCAGATTTTGACTTATGACAGCTTGGCGAGCAAGGCCAATATGTGATTACTATGTTTCGGAAATCAGAAATGCAGATGCGATAAAAAAAATTCTATCCCTCTTGTCTCTTGTTTCTCAAATCTAAAAATGCACATATACTAAACTTCAAGAAATTCTATCGTTCATGGTTGAAGACAATATCCATATATAACCATAAATCATTCTAAAACGTGAAAAAAGAATGAGGCCATTTGAGTCCTTAGTATTTTTTTTTATTTTTTTTCTGGAATTTTCACAAACACGAAGTATAAATACAAACATGAAGGAAAAAAAAGAAAAAAAACCTTAATAGTGAATGAGAAAATTGTTCGGATCATCTTTTTCGGGCCGATATTCTCCTCTGCCGGTTTTTTCTCCACCGATTTCTTCACAGCTTACTTCTGTGCCATTGTAAAATCTGTAGAATATTAAAAAGTTGTATAAACGGGGGTTGCAACTTGCAACAGTCTCTAGCTAAACAATGAAAATGATGTTGAGTGTCAGGATAGAAAAATTAAACTTTCATATAAAATGGCAGATACATATCATAAGAATCAGTTGTCACCTTTCTTTATCCTATCTTCTCGGACGGCTTTGGTCCCATTATAAAACCTCTGCAGAAAATCAAACAAAAACGAAGTAAAAACAGGAAATGGATCGGAGTTCGGAAACAATGAAAATAATGCTGAAAAGGAGGCTGACAAAATGAAATTTTCATCGTCAAGAACACAATCATCAATATTCATTGGATTTGATTACGATTTGAAGAGTTTGTGGATTTGATGGTAATCTAATTGAAATACATCGATTTGAATTGCAGATGGAAGAGGTTTGACGATGGAATTAGGTCAGCCGAACATCCAGGAGAGGTTAGTTAAGCAGAATCTTATCTTGATCCAGATTTAAAATGCGTAGGGTGCGGTTGAGATTTATGAAAGATATAGAGAGTTCTTGGGTTTTATGTGGAAATTGGGATCTGCGTATGTTGACTTGGATATGAGTCGGGTTATTTACTGGATAATTGGGTGATTTGCGGGTAATTGGGTTAAATTATCCTTTCAAATATATATATATATATATATATATATATATATATATATATATATATATATATATATATATATATATATATATATATCTCTTTGCTAAGAGGGAAGCAAGCTAGATGGAGTGTTAAACGCATGACCCTCGCACAAAAATATAGACCGATAAACGCGATCCTAAGAGTCATACTCGGTTCTCGATCTGCCTTGCCCAGTTGACTTGACCTATGTAATCAGAAAGAAAAATCAACTATCAAAATCAATGGCGTAAAGGAAAAGCATATTCGTGACTGGTTAGTTCGACCGAGGGTTGGCGTAATGTGAGTCTATCAGAGATTGTGGAGTTATTGCTCACACACACTGGTTCACGGATGAAATATTGCTTAATACGTAGCTTATAGATATTGGTTGACATGCCATTTATCTTGACTGTGTGAAGCATTTTTGTTTTTAATTAACTTTTATATTGGTCTAGATTTCATTTTCTTTTCGCCTTTTTGCTCAGGACGATCAAAAGCTTAGTGGGGATAGTTGATAACACTCTAAATACTACCATCAAATGCACCCATATTTACCCTAAATTGTGCTTGAGAGGAGAGTGATAGGCTCGTTATGGTGTGGAATATGTTTTAATTTCTTAGTACGTGTTCCAAGGTTAACGATTCTACATTCACATTATTATTCCGTAGATTTGGTATTGTTTCGCCTTGTTTTATACATTTTTTAGGATGTACCGAAATCCGGAGCAGGTAGGAGTGGATCTAGACCAAAAGGAAGACATTGGGCCAAGTTTTTGAAATCTAAGAAAAAATCTGTGAGGAAAAGAGATGAAAACTGGGCCGATTAATCGAAGCCCATGCCCGATTAATCAAACCCTTGGAAGACAAGAAACCGGAGTCTGCCATGTCTACTAGGTTGGCTATAGTTTTATTGAGTCTTAAGTCATCCATTGAGCCTATATAAAGTTTCAAAATCCGATTGTAAACATAACCTTTCATATACATTGACAGATTTTTCATATTATACATTCTTGTTCATGAAATAAAGTTTTCTTATCTTTTTGGTTATTCGTTTATGGTTTTCTTCCTTCCACGCCATCTCAAGGTTGAGTAGATCAAGCTAGATCTCCATTACCGAAGGTATGAAGTTTGAACGTTCCTCTATGTCTTTATTATGGTAGATCCACTTGTATTTACGTGTTGTAGTTAATCTGAATGTTTAACAACCCCATAATTTACTTGAATTAATAACAACAAAGCATGTAAATTCCAGAATAGGAACCAACACGCTCGATTAATCTGTGGTCTTTACCGATTAATCGAGGCACCGTAGGTCACCCTAATCTGGAGATTCGGCGTTAGCTACGTTGATCGACAAAATTAATTAAAATGATTACTTAGATCTGGCCAATCTAATATTCGTATATCATAAATTAACATGAAGGACTGTTAGTGAAGTGTTAGTTAGGATGTTGTCTTGATGGATCCCTAGGAACGTGCTAGTCATAGTCGATAGCTGCTTAGGGAGGTTCTCGGCCTTGAGACAGAAACTCTAACACTTAATGCGTGTGAACTAATACAACCAACGAAGGAGGTTAGTTGAACATAGATTGTCTGCCATCCTTATAGTGGAAGTAGAAAGGGTTAGGAGATTGCACCCGTAGCTAAACTGAATTTAAAACGTTTGATTTATTCGGGGAAATATGGGGAAGTAAACATAAAGATTAGCCATGCCATGTTAGTAGATAGGTTGGGCAAGAAGAGGAATACCAAGTTTCCTTTCTATTTCTATGTTGGTCGTAGACCGTATTTGTCCTCTTAATTGGGTTAGATTCGTTTATCCTCAAGTTGCAATGTCTCTGTGGGATCGACCCTAATTCGCTGTTGCTGTACTATAATTTGACCTAGTATTCCTACTAGTATAAACGAATCACATACAACATTAATCATCTTGTTCTGCAGAGTGTGCAAGTCTATCTTTTGCTTCTCTCACCATCTGCCATATCTGCCTCTTATATATGAGGCCAAGCAAGGTAGTGATTCCCAAGAATGAGAAGAACCACTCTTCTTCTTCATACATCCTATCAATGTGTGAAAATTGGACATATGAATCACCCAATTTCAAGTCCAAATAATCAGCCACTCTATCACCTATATCCCTCTCAGGGATCTCCTCATTTCCCTCAGCTATCTCTTCTTTCACTGCCTCAATGGTCTCTTCTACTGCCTTTCCTTCTTCTTCTTCTTCATTTACTTCTTCAATAATCTCAAATGTTGCTTCACTTTCTCTTTTCAAATTTGCCTAAGAAGTTGTTCTCTTCCTCTTTCTCTATCTAGAACCACTTGTATCTGGTTGCTTTCTTTTCTGGGCTCCCTTGCCTTACTTTAGGAAGGTGAACATAACCTTTGCATTATGCAAGTTGTGTAAGTGACATGGGCTAACTTTAATTGCTCAAGTAGGTAGTGAAGAGGAATCCCATATGATTTCTTCACACAAAAGTGCCCTATCTTCTTCAATCTTTTCTTTGCATCCTTTTTCCCTGCATTTATCTCTCCTTCAATCTGCTCTTTGATTCTTGTGAAAATGTATGTTGCCCAATCAAATTGCTGGCTTTGATAGATTATAGCCATCAACCTGGTTCTTACATCCTTCATGGCATGCATAGAACCAAGTTTTCCTTCAATACATTTGCCTATAAGTAGACTAAATTCTTCGAAGGGCTGCTTCTGATCACTCATTGCACAATAGAATTTCCTGTTCTCCGTTGTGGCATGCTTTCCAATCTCCAACCAAAAAGCGTCTGTGTCCATCACAACATCTTCAACTTTTGCTGGGCCATTTGTTTAGAGTTTGAGATGTTGGCTAATCAGCGCTGACACAATAACCAACTTTTTCCATTTACAATGGTGGTGATTCTGTCTGGAGTTACCCTTCCATTCTCTGAGATGGATCTTCCATGAATTTGGCACTTCTCCAAAACAAAATTAGGTTTTCATAACGAATTGCCTTGATGGGTGGGTTGAGGAATGTCATCAACCCCAGATTTGTGCAACCATCCACCCAACGTTGTGCTTATGCATCGCTATTGCACAAACTCAGATAGTGCATATGTCGGAAGAAAGACCCAGTAACAATGGTGTATTCATATTGTTTGGGGGGTCAATCCGGTTGAAGAGGATGAGGCCATTTTGAAAATTAGAGAAATTTTAAGAGAAAATGCTATGAAAATTTCTAGAAATATAGGGTTTAAAAAGTATTAGAGCGTAAAGATTGTGAAAGAGATGAAGTCTTGGTTATATAGTAGAATTCTTGTAGTGTGAACATAGATGAATATGGAGGCATTTAGTGGGATGAATGCGTAATTCTTTGTATATAAATCACGGTATTGAGAGTGTTGGAAGTAAAATTTATGTTTTGATGATGATTCATCTTATTTATCTATTTTTGTTACACCCTATTGATGAAGTGCTGAAACTAGCTGTTATAGTGAAAAGCTAAAAGATGTCTAGAACTAAATGTATATGATTTATTATAGTCACATAATTGTATAGGTTATATCAGACAAGCACTGTAATAGTTAGAGTGTCATAAAACTGAGAATTGGAAATCATCTAGAAAACTGGATATTTACTAAAACTGAAAGTATCACTTAGAACCTAGAAACTGAAGTTTACTCAGAACTGAAGTAGGTAAGTTCACTGAATGACACAGACTCGTTTAAATTATCTAGAAGATGAAGAACCGAGGGAACAAACTCAGTGGATGAAGAACTGAGGGACACAGACTCAGTTATTGAAGAATGAAGAACTGAGGGTTCAAACTCAGTTATGAAGATTAAAGCCGAGACTGTAAAGTTAGAATTCAGGTATGTCTGTGATGGCCTGAACTGACTTTATGGATCTCTTATGAAGACCTAAGAATTATAAGGACAATCATATCTTAGATGATTTATTAAGGATATGGTGTACTCTGATTAAGTCATATAAAATCAGATGAATAGAGTACTAAGTTTTGAAGAAGAGTAAAAACTCAGTTAATGCTCTAAGTCAGTTGATACCTAACATACTCAGATTAAAACTAATCAAGACACTCAGTTTTAAAGTCAGTCATCCAAAGAACTGAACTTATATTTGAACGTTACAAATCAAGAAATATTATTGGATGAAGAACTGAAATGTAAGAACGGTCACTGACATCTGACATCTGAAAATATAGCCGTTGATAGAACTAAAAATTCAAGATGAACGTTGGACCTCACACTATAAATTGAGGACTTGGCATCAATGGTCAAACACGAACACAACAACACGAGAATACAAGTATTATTGTGCCCAAGCCTTGTTCATCTGAATTGCTATCAATATTTGCGCTATACAAGATCATATCCAGAATTCTTCAACATTCAAGCTACAGAGACACTATCCAGATTTCGACACTTATAAGAACAACAAGAAAGAATCAATTTACTGATTCTCAGCCCAACTTTAATTTTTATCAAAGGTTTAGACTGTGAAGCAATCCAGTTTAGGATCTGCCAAGGACAGTTGTTGTTGATTAGCAGTCAGGTAGACGATGTTTGTGGTGGAGCTGGAGAAGAGGCAATACAACCCTCTAAGGACCAGTGTTTCAAGCAGTTACAGAGCAGCAATCTCACCTGTTCTACAGTTGTTTAGATAGTGAATCTAGTGATTAGTCAAGGACAATCAAATAGGACGTTTTGTAACCGGCTACCTCAGAAAGTTCTAGTAGAATTTCCTCCTACATCACAAGGAAAGAGTGGACTGACAGGATTACCCCACCTGGAACCACTATAATTCTTTCCTTACTTACTTTACGCATTTACTTCCTGTTATTCAGTTTATCAGTATTTGTGATTGTTTTCATATAAGTTTTTCATACAGCATAACTGAACAAACTGATAGATATTGACTCATATTTCACAAACTGACTTTCACCAGAATTCAGTTTTGCATACTCATCAGCTTTTTCTAAGACACAACAAGATCCACATAAAGGCTAAAACTTATCCGCAGCCGGTTGACTCAGTTTCAGCATAAATCAGTTTTGATTTATACTCAGCTAAGTCAGCTCAACTCCACACAAGTTTAAAATTGAACTAATCAGACTTAAAATCTAGTTTTTGGTGACAAGTTTATTCACCCCCCCCCCCTCTAAATTTGTGTCAGCCTTTCCAAGGGACCAAAAGAGAGAATAATGATAATTACCGATATCCGAGGCGTTGCCGTCTCTTCCATGATTTTGTGACATTAACTCTCATATTTTAATCCTTGTGTTTGATTAAAATAAATTCCATGTGTGTAATATCCAATAATAAATGCTTCATGATTCTATGATTTTCCACATGTAAAATCATTTATTTTTTCACACTTCCCTTAGCTGATTACTTCACTGATGGTGTTGAGTAGCTGAGTGACTTTACTGGTTACTTCGCTGGTGCATATAGCTAGTCTGGTATCTGTCACATAGCTATTCTTTTGCTTGCATGCTTTTGTCTTCCAGTTGATGTGTATTTACTTAGATTAATTCTTCCACTGAGCTGCTTCATCAAAACAACTGTTCCTAACAACCAGTAAAGTGGACTTCGCTGATCTAGTGGCTGGCCTACCAAGTGAGCTCACCCATCATGGAAAAGGTCAACCCCGTTGGTGAAGTGACTCAACTGGTTACTCCAGTTAGCTACTCATTTTAACTTAGTCCAATTAAATCATTCCCAACTCAGTTCTCAATCTACAAAATCTATCATGACTGAGTGGTTTAGTAAATATATCAGCCAAATGAGTTTCAGTTGATATGTACTCCAAAATTACATCACCTTTTTCTACATGATCTCTGATGAAATGATGTCCTACATCAATATGTTTTGTTCTTGAGTGAAATAATGAATTTTTTGCGATTGATATTGCACTTGAGTTATCACACATAATAAGAATTGTCTCTCCTCTACTATATAGTCTTTTAGCTGTTGTCTTATCTACAGTACTTGTGCACAACAACTACCATCTGCTATATACTCTGCCTCAGCTGTTGAAGTAGATATAGAATTATTCTTTTCACTAAACCATGATACAAGTCTGCTGCCTAGCATCTAAAAAGTTCCAGAAGTGATTTTTCATCAACTTTGCATCCTGAATAATTTGAATCAAAGTAGGATATCAACTTGATCCTCCATATCTAAGATACCAAATCCCTATATTCATTGTGTGCTTCAGATATTTGATGATTCCTTTAGCTGATATTTGGTGTGATACCTTTTTTTTGAGATTGGAATCTTGCACACACTCCACTGCAAATGCTATGTCAGGTCTACTAGTAGTTAAGCCGAGTAGTGAACCAATTGTGCCGCTATATAACTTCTAGTCAACATCTTTTCCATTTTCATATTTTCTAAGAATAACTCATGTACATATAGGTGTTTCTGATATTTCACTGGTGTCCATACCATATTTTTTTAACAAGTCCTTGGTGTATTTGGCTTGATTGATGAATATGCCATTTTTCATCTGTTTCACTTGTAATCCAAGAAATTAGTTGAGTTCTCCCATCATACTCATATGAGAATTTCTTTTGATTATATTTGCAAACTTTTTACATAGCTTTTCATCTTCTGATACAATGATTATGTCATGCACATATATTTGGACAAGCAAAGTGCATGATACATCTTCTAGTTTGAATAATGTATTGTCTATTGTGCCTTTGCTGAATCCATTTCTAACCAAGAATTGAGATATTGTTCATACCAAGCTCGGGGTGCTTGTTTGAGTCCATAAAGTGATTTCTTGAGTTTGTACACTTTAACTTCTTTTCCTTTGATCTAAAATCTAGGGGGTTGCTCCCCATATACTTATTCTTCCAGTAGTCCATTTAGGAATGCACTATTCACATCCATTTGATAGACTTTGACGTCCTTGTGAGCTGCAAATGTCCGGAACAACCTGATTGCTTCAAATCTTCCTATTGATGCAAATGGTTCATCATATTTATGCCATCTGCTTGTGAGTATCCCTTTCCCATCAGCCTTGCCTTGTTTATGATAATCGCTCATTGTTCATCCATTTTGTTTCTGAATACCCATTTGGTTCCAATGATATTTGCCAAGTCTAGTCTATCGACAAGTTCCCAAACTTCATTTCTTTCAAATTCATTGAGTTCTTCTTGCATTTTAGTTATCCAGTCAGCATCTTGGATTGCACCATCTATTGATTTAGGTTCAACAGATGACAGAAAACAAGTTAGCATTCTTTCTAAATGCATCCTAGTTCTGACACATGTATTTACATCTACAATGACTTACTCAGCTGGATGATCTCTGAGCCAGTTGATATCAGGTTGGAGTTGGGTTTGTGCTGGTGTCTTTATTGTTTCAGCTGGTGTCTCCACTGGTGCATCATCTGGTGCATCATCTTATTCTTACGCTGAGTGATCCAGTGTGGTAGTTAGTACTTAGATAAAGTGGTCCCGAATTTTGTTTCTCTGTGACTTCATCTTCTGGAGTACGTAGGTCTTCTCCACTGGTGTTTGGCTCATCAAACACTACCTGAATTGATTCTTCAATCACCAATGTTCTTTTGTTTAACACTCTAAAAGCCTTGATGGTGTCTGAATTTCCCATGAAGATTGTTTCATCAGACTTTTCATTAGAGGTATTTAGCTGACTCCTATTTAAGACACAACATTTTGCTGCGAACATGTGCAAGTGAGATATGTTTGGTATTTTGCCATTCTACACTTCATAGGGTGTTTTGCCATGGTGTTTTGTTATGATTGATCTGTTCTATGTGTAACATGTTGTGTTAGCTGCTTTAGCCCAGAACCTATTTTGTAAACTGGCTTCAGCAATCATTGATATGTCATCCTCTTTTATGGTTCTGTTTCTTCTTTCTACTACTCCATTCTGCTGTGGTGTTCCTGCTGCAGATATTTGATGTGTCACTCTATTTTCTTTATAGTAACTTCTTATTGCTTTATTTAGAAATTTTGTTCTTCTGTCTGATCTTATCTTTACAATCTTCAAATCTTTCTCAGTTTGTAGTCTTCTTATCAGACCTGGAAGATTCTTGAGTGTTTTTTTATTTTTGTTCAGGAATATAGTCCACGTGTATTTGGAGAAGTCATATACCACCACTAAAGTGCACTTCTTGCCACTAACACTTGCTGGTGTGACTGTCTAAATGAATCCATGTGTAATAAATGTAAGATTATTGTTGTTGAGTGGTGTGGTTTTTATTTGAATGAGCTCTTTATTTGCTTTCCCTTCTGGCACGCATCACACAAGCTCTCTTTCATGAATGTCAATTCAGTTATCCTTCCACAAGTTTTTATTTTTGCTAGTTTGTTGACTTTCTTGAAATTTAGATGGTTGAGTCTTCTATGCCAGATCCAGCTAAGTGATTGCTTGAGCTTCAGTAGCAGACATGTTTCTGCTTTTGCTGTCTTCCAATCCACAACACACATGTTGTCTTCTTTTATTCAAAAAAATAGTTGTCACTACTGGACGATGAAATTGATTTTGAAATTTATTAACATTCTCTAAAAATGTACTGTTAACAATCCCGCAAAGATTTACGTTCAATAATCCCAGGGGCTTTCCCATTCTCGACTTTCCTTAAATGAAAACACTCTTGAACTAGCAGTTCGTTTGAGTAGACACTACTCTTGAACTGTGGGATGTCTAATGATAGTGTTACTAGCTTGGACTATTCGATTTTTCTAATCGACAAATCATAAGAGTAAAGCTCCCACTAGTTTATCGGTTCCAAATACTGTCTAACTAGCGACACTTTATGAGTTTTCAAAGATTAGAACATCACCTAGAACTAAGCTCCCACTAGTTTATCAGTTCCAAATACTGTCTAACTAGCAATGCTGTGTTCATGATGTTTCAATGATTATAAAATCTCCAAAACTAAGCTCCCACTAGTTTATCAGTTCCAAATACTGTCTGACTAGTAACGCTTTATTCTTGTCTTTCCAATGAATGAAAAAACTCTTGTGCAGTCTATTACACATTTATAATGATTCAAAAAAAAAAATCATGAGACTAAGGCTCCCACTAGTTCATCGGTTCCAAATACCGTCTAACCAGCAAAAGCCTTATGTATGATTTTCCAATTAGAAATTTTTGCCGTGTAAATACTGTTGGAAATAAAATTTATGTTTTGATGATAATTCATCATATTTATTCAAAGTATCTTAACCTCATTGATGAAGTGCGGAAGCCAGCTGTTATAGTGAAAAGCTAAAAGATGTCTAGAACTGAATGTTTAGGTTTTACTAGAGTCTGATATTTTTATAAGTTACATCAGACAAGCACTGTAATAGTTAGTGTGTCGTAAAACTGAAAACTGGAAGTCATCTAGAAAACTGGAAATCACTAAGACAAACAAATCGACTTCGAGAATACACCAAATTGAATCAAGAAAATAAGTTCGCTGAGGGACACAGACTCAGTTGGCTTATCTAGAAGACTGAAGAACTGAGGGTTCAAACTCAGTTATTGAAGACCGAAGAACTGAGGGTTCAAACTCTGTTATGAAAATTACAAGTCGAGACTATGAATTTAGACTTCAGGCAAGTTTGTGGTGACCTGAACTGACTTTATGGATCTTGTATGAAGACCTAAATTCATAAGGACAATGAATTCTTAGAAGATATTTACTTTTGGTGTACTCTGATTAAGTGAATTATAATCAGATGTAAACTAGAGTATTGATATTTGAAGAAGAGTAAAAATCTCAGTTAATGCTCCAAGGCAGTCAAGAAACTGACAACTGATAAACTTAGTATAAAACTGATCAGGAAACTCAGTTTTACAAGTCAGCCATCCAACAAACTGATAGTACAGTCGAACGTTTAAAATGAAGCGATTTTATTGGGTGAGTTACTGACAGATCAGAACGGTCAGAAAATATAGCCGTTACAAGATAGACGTTGATGCAGTTCGAATTCAAGCCTGATGAAAGTTGGATCTCACACTATAAATAGAGGACTTTGCACCAAGGATTATAATAATGATGATTTAACAAATTTACAAGCATATTTGTGCATTAGTCTTTGTATTCGAATTGCTATCATATCAGTGCTATAACAAGATCACATCTAGAATTTCTTCAAGTGTTCAAGCTACACAGAATTTATCCAGATTCAAACACTTTGAAGAACCACAAACAAGAATCAATTTATTGATTCTCAGCCCAACTTTGATTCTACATCAAAGGTTTAGATTGTGAAGCAAACCGGGAAAGTTTCGCCAAGGACAGTTGTTACCAGAAGTCGGGTAGACTGTGTTTGTGGTGGTAGCTGGTTAAGAGGCATACGTAACCCTTCAAGGACCAGTGTTCAAGCAATTGAAGAGCAGCAATTCTGCCTATTCTACAACTGTTTAGATAGTAAAGCTAGGGATTAGCCAAGGACTATTGTTTAGGACTTTTTGTAACAGTTCATCTCAAGAAGTTCTAGTGGAATTTTCCTCCACACCATAGGGGAAGAGAGGACGTACAGGATTACACCACCTGGAACCTATATAATTCTTGTTTATTTATTTTACGCACTTATTTACTTACTCAGCATTTATTTACAGCATTCTGAGAATCGATTGTTATACATTTCACAGTTCACAAACGGACATTCTTCAAAATTCAGTTTAACACACTCAACTTTCACATAGAATAACAAGATCAAGAAAAAGGCTAGAATTATATCCGCTGCTGGTTGACTCAGGTTTAAGCTTAAGTCAGTTTGACTTGAACTCAGCTTCATCAGCTTAACTCCACACAAGTTTTAACTGAACTTTAATTTTTTTTAAATCCAGTTTTTGGTGACAAGTTTATTCACCCTCCCATCTAAACTTGTGTTAGCCTTTCCAAGGGACCAACAATTGGTATCGGAGCAGTGTTTCTTTAACAAGCCATTGTTAAAAGCTCATTTGCTCTAATCTCCTCTAGTTGTTCTCATAAGAAAGCTCAGTTTCCAGTTTTTACACAATCAGTTTTCAGTCACCCACAATGGACAACAATCAGTATGCAAGACAGATGCTTATGTGCAATATGGACAGATTTCATGAATATAAACGTCGAATGTAGGCTTTTCTGGCGGCTACTCATGACGAAATGATGGACGTACTCACTGATGGACCAATTCAGATCACTCACATGCAAACTGATGGTGATAGACAAGTATGAGTTCCAAAGCCCAAAGCCGATTGGACTAGTGATGATCGCAAGCGAAACAATCTCAACAATGTTGCTATGGACTTTATCCTCAGAACTCTTGACAACAACATGTACTTAAAGGTGAAAGAATGCACAATTGCTAAAGAAATATGGGACAAACTTCAGTTAGTTTGTGAAGGAACTGACCCAATCAAGGAGAACAAGATCTCAGTTGCAAAACAAAAGTTTGAGAATATCAAGATGAAATCTGGAGAGACCATTGACCACATGGAGACAAGATTTAGTGCTATAATGGATGAATTAGATCTACTCA